>OV121116.1:8773156-9247706 GCA_921293315.2 Nemurella pictetii | reverse complement strand
CCCGTTGTACATGCCTAACGAATTGAGTAAAAATTGCTGAATTTTCCACTCTGTCCTACTAGTATAAAGAACCTATTTACACGAGCTCGATGCATACTATTGACTAGCTACACGGGTAATTAGATAACCGGGTGCGCACCCACATATCCCTTCTATTTACCATGTGCGTTTTGTACGTTTCGTCGTGCAAGGACACATACTGGAAATAAAAATGCACCCTCTCCCTTTTCTAGTGAAAAATAAATCGGATAAACGCAACATAGATCCAAAGAATTTTTTGAATAAATATTCGATATCGTTTGGGGGAAAAATCATATGCTTTTGATCGTTCAAGTTGAAATTTAATAGTGCGCTTTTTTAAAGAAAATTCGCGATATTCTGAGTGACTTGTCAATCGAAATTATTGCATTTCGAATTGTGGCGGAGGGGGGGGGGGGGGGGGGGGGGGGGGGGGGAGAGGAAATCGACGTCAAGCGTATTTTTTCCCGAGTATTATAAAATGCATTTGCTTCTCGTTGGGCACTTACCACCTTGCATACCCCATCTTGACGCCCCCATTCTTCGAAATTTGAAAACCTTTCTGAAAATGCATTCTGTAGAAGAGAAGACGAATTGGTTCCTTGTGCACATTATAAAGTGTGTGTTGAAAAAGAGTTATTAGATCTAGATTCTAGGCCTATCTCATCTCCTTCACTAGCACCAAGCTACGCGAAGGACCTAATATTCGACGGCAATACAGGTTTTCCACCGCTATGTTTCTTACATCCTTTGACTTGCCTTTTTAAGGAGCGGGTAAAAACAAAACACGGTGCCGTCGGTGGTACCCAAACCCCCCACCCCCCCACCCCCCCCCACCCCCCACCCCCTCCCCTTCATACCTATAGTCCAAAATCTAATAAAAAGATTGAAAGCAAAAATGTCGAGAAAGCGAATATGTGTAGCATGCATGGAATATTTCCAACTAACTCCATAAAGCACACAAACACACAGAAATCAGATTGAAATCAATGTGCACACTTGATGTTTGAAGACAGTTCAAAATGCCAAACAAAAACCCGAACACAAAGGAAATAGGTAACATAATCAACACTTAAATAACGAGCATGTATAGCTATCAGTGCCAGGACTGGTGGTGTGGGATGAGATGCGCTGTGATAAGCCATGCGATCGGCGGCGGCGGCGGGGGCGCCGACGCCGTGCGGGGCGTCGCGACGGCCCCGCGTGAGGATGCACCGCGGAGCGTCGTTGTTGTTGGCGGCGCGCCACGACGCTAGCAAGACGTCCTCGCACAGTCGTCCGTCGACGCTCTCCCTCATCGCCTCACGACGCCGACGCCGACGCCGACGCCGACGCCGACGCCGACGCCGAAGCCAGCGACGAAACGCCGGCAACTTTAACTGCTTGCCCATAGATTGCAAGTGATTGCTGATTTTAATCAACTATCAGTTCGGTGAGTTTTGTGTTTTGTTATGTTTCGTTCTGGGGTTAAGTTTGGGCACGAGTTTTTTTGCTTTAGATATTTGATCGTTTAGTGCAAGTAATTATAGATAAGTGCATATACGGCCATGACAAGTAAA
Source organism: Nemurella pictetii (assembly GCA_921293315.2). Classification (NCBI taxonomy): domain Eukaryota; kingdom Metazoa; phylum Arthropoda; class Insecta; order Plecoptera; family Nemouridae; genus Nemurella; species Nemurella pictetii. The sequence continues at coordinate 9,246,129 of OV121116.1, read as the reverse complement.
GTTAATATCTCTCACGCTGGACCCTAATCCACTTAGCTGAAAATAATTGGCTAATTCAATCTCGATCATTTCCTCTGAATCGTTTGGCGACCAGCTGGCAAAATGTAATCAGCCGAAAGCCGGACACCAGAAGCTCGTGCAAAATATGAACGGAAAATGTTTTGATCAATATTTTTGTTTGATAGTAATTAACTTAAAATCAAATAGTGCTTTACGGAGCTCCAGACGAACAGTTTGAAAATTTCACTGGAAGAGTCACGGAGATGAGTGAGTTCCTGACTGATATTAATGAACGGAAATTCTATTTAATATGCCATTTTTCAAACGATGACGGCTAGCACTGTCAACTGCACGTCGCATGTAATTCATTCATCGGTGCATTGCGATACGTCATTATATTCAACTCAAATGGAAACACGCGACTTGATGCAACTTGACTTACTCTCTTTCATTCTTCTTTCAAATCTCTATGCCTGGCTGGTAAGACAATTTTGCCCATGCTTGACCCGACCAGACCAAACTACCCCTCCCCCAACCATGCCCCCGCCCCCCTTACCCCGCGGAATAGACATCATTTGCCCGGCGGGGAGTTTTGCCGTATTTTAATACCCTGCAACGGATTTTCACGCTGCTCGAATTGGTGGTGCCGTTTGAAACACAAACACCATACCGCGTGGCAGTTAAGTCATACTTTACGGGGCACTTTTCGGCAGCTAGCAAGCGCCGCGGCGTTTCGCCCCCGTCAGTGACCAGAGACCACTCAAATGCTTTAACGGCGTCGACAGAATTGTCAAAGGCGTTTCGATCCGTCTGTATCCATCTCTATATATATATATGTATTCGAAAGAATCTGCTGTCAATATGTTTCACGTCCAATTTCACGATCTGTTGTGTAGGTACTGGGAATAAGAAAAAGTTTCGACTCTTTAAACGTGGGAACTTATTGTGTAAGAATTTCCCGACTTTCACGCTCACAGCTCTTGCTGTCATCGAGACGAGACATTTCCAAGCTTCAAGGCAAACAACTCGAGCGTTGCTAAATAATTGATAATTAAATTTACGAATCAGAAGACTCGTGAATTGTGATAAATATCTACTAAACATAACTAATCTATTCAACAAGCCAGCCAGCTCGTTCCCCATTTCCCCATTTCCTCATTTCCTCATTTCCTCAAGCCTTCCACCCCTCTCATGCCACTTGAACTGTTCAATCGAAACATCATCTTATTGAGATACCTATGCCAACCAATCTATAGGAAATTAGTGCTGGTGACATGGTAAGCATCAAGGTATTGTGATATATGACGCTATCCCATTTTACGTTAAAAAGCCACAAAAAAAGTTTTATTGAATAAAGCATGAGCTTTGCGAAGCGAGAGGAGTAGAGTGACTCTCGCATATATGAAGGCAATCCAATCTGCTGGGCTCCGTCGAGGGTGGATGCTGTAGACAGCACCGGCCGAATAGTACACGCTTTTTGGTGGCAGCGCCGTGTTTTTGCAGTCCAGGGTAGATTGAGTGCTTTGGTACCGAAATCTGCGTACACCGAGCTGCTTAACGCTTAGCGCAAGACATTGGAACATGAAACCTATTTTGACACAGAGATAAAATACGAAAATGCTCTTAGAATGTGGGCCATTGTGAGAGATGAATACTATAATGGTTTAACTCACTTCTCATCGGGCAAATTGAGTTACGCATGCAATCAATATCCCAGGATCCACTCAGCAAAGAATACGATGGGTTTGGAAAGTGAGTTTTTTAAAATCATATCTCTTATATCTCTTATATATATGATATCATATCTCATATCTCTTATTATATCGCTTAAAATATACGTACTTATATTCCTCTCAAACACTTTCACAAGACATGGATTGCTTCTGAATGGAACTCTAAGTGATTTCAGAAATGGGGACACAATACCCCGGCAGTTTTTAGTTCACTTGAGTATTCCCGTTCCTGACATTCACCATAGGGATCGAACACCACTACAGAAATGTTTCAATTGTCAGCAAATTTAATCTATATTTCACATATATAATCTATATAAGATCTAGTTAGGCATAGATTGTTGGGCGGAATTTTGGTTTCAAATAGATAGCATAGTGGCACCAATACTTATCGAAGAATATACAGAAATCGCTTGCTCAAGTGATTCAAATAAAAGTTACGATGCCAGTCCGTAAAATCGTCGTCTTCATATCATACATTTTATGGACGAACATTTCAATTCTTCCTTCTTACAGATAAATCAGAAGTGGTGTTGCCTTTTTCCTAATTGGATCTGACACGGTTTGTGTGATGAGTGATGAACGGTGCCGCTGGCGTGTATCGCCCTTGTATCTTGTATCACGGAACGCCGTTGCCAGCCAGAACGCAGGCAAATTGTAATGATATGGAAATGCGCTTAGCGATAGAAGGAAATAGCGGTAGAAGGTGATTTCCCGACTATCTAATAGATATAAGCGAGGTTTCACTTAAGGGAGGCTTTGGTAGGGGCTGAGAGGGTGGCTCTAACTTTCCTAACAGTCTCTTAATGGCACACTTAAGTTCTTAGCGCTGGATTCATGCAACATTCATGACAAGACCCGGCTGCGACTAATGAGGAGTACAACTAGATAGCTGAAGAAGTTCGCTTCGACGCTAAGGAATTAATACAACGTGTCTGGTCTGCAGACTCGTTTCGCTGATCAGAATAGTATCAATCTCGATTGATATTCACTCGACCGTTGTTTTATATAAAACCTTTTTTGATTGTTACTCACGTTGGTCGCAATTAAACTGTCCGGGACAGAGATGCAGAGACGCAGTAAAGCATGCATCTGTCCCAGTAATCGGACGACTGTGAACCATCGGGGATAAATTGGATAGCCTAGACGCGTGCTGGCCGGGGTAGGTATTTCCTGATACTGCTTTAGATCCCAAATAGAACCACTGCGATCTTATTAAGCGAACTACGTAATGTCCAAATTAGTTTCTGTGAAATAAGCATAAAAAAGGTATATTAATGATAAATGGTTATGGCTTAGTTAATTAAATGAGAAAAAAGGTACGCTTGAAATCCGTAGAAAGAATTCATCTAATCCGCCAAATATCGGTGCAGAACTCGCAGCTTAAATTTTCCTTGGCCCAACCAATTAGTATATACGATCGCGCAAAGCCGTTCATCTGAAACTCTTATACAGCGCTACAGTGAGTAAAAATATGACTATGCTTTTATCTCATGGAATCATCACGGGATGTAAAATGGGCCTCTACGTTTCCCGATCCACAATTTCTGTCTCAACCACTGCCTTCTTCCAAATTCCGTGGTCTCCACTATTTATGCTTCTTTCTCGTCAAGTTCAAAAGCTCCCCACAATTTTCAACTTAATTTGTTCCCTCATTATATACCTAGGTATTTTTTAGACTATTCATTAAGTCATGATTATTCTCATGAATCTCTAGGCAAATTAACGCTTGTCTGAGGTTCCCACTGCTTCACGTGGATTCCACTCGACTTTTTTCTTATCGCACCACAGAAAAACGCCAGCGGCATTTTTCAATAACTCTTTTAACGTAATATTTCTGGCGCACCTAGCGTTTCCCGTCATATTGTGTAATACGTGGCTTACAGCGTAATGTTGAATAATTATATTAGAACAGTGCGCTATATAGCTGGTAAGCAGCGTGCTTGGTTACCGCCATGGCTGTATACGCATGCTAAGGGTTTGCACCATATCATTACTGAGCATTTCGAGTGCTCGCTTGCCTTCTGCCTCCTGCCTCCTGCCTCCTGCCTCCTGCCTCCTGCCTCTTGCCTTGCTGCCTAAATGGTGGCCGCATGGTGGCCAAAGCTAGGCGACAATTATCCAGCTGTTTTCATTAATTAATGTCTCGACTTTAGGCTCCGAAGCGCCACATATACAATTCTCAACTTGAGTACAAATTGTCCCCTATTAACAGGCACACCACAGGGAACAATTGATTTTCATCATTGCAGCGGCACTGAACAGTTTCAAGTCACAGCTGCGCAATCAGAGGGGATGACGCCATATTCAAAGAGCTGCAATCATCTGCAATGGCAAATTGTCATTTTACCTCCAATTAAAGTTCCTGAGAAAATAATCAGGGGCGATATTCTGTTTTATTATTTTAATTGCTTGCTGAGAAACTGCGTGGAGTGTTTGGATCGAATGACTTCCACTCAATGGATTTACAGAAGAAAAATATACTTCGGAGTAATGCCTGCGTAGGAGGGATTACATTTTGTAATATTAGTTTTCACATCCTTTGCATCCGATTTAAGTAAATATCTATTATTTTTTGTTATTTATAATAATAACGAAACCATAAAACAGGATATTGTACGTAGTACTTTACGTAAGCCAACCTTTCAAATCATAACTTGCCACTTCAGAAGCAACATTTCCTCAGAGTTAGTGATAATGCAACTCGGCTAGAGGGAAACAAGCATTTTAATTTAAATTGCACGTCATTCGGAAGGACATTTCTTCTTCCTTTCGCCAGACATCCAAAGAGACAAATTGTATTCTCCTACTCAGCTCATGAACATTTGTGCTAGTCCTAATATCAACCGGAAATGGCACTACGCTTTTGGGGATAATCTCGGCCTGGCGGCTATCCAAACAGATTTCGAAATTATTAATTGGTCGGACTAATTGCTTTTGTGAGCTGATCAACCTTTTTGCATTAAATTTTAATGTAGTAGATAATTAATTAGAAATTAAAGTTTAACTTAAGAGTATAATTGAAAAAGATGAGAAAATGATTAGCTTTGGCTATCATCGCCTAATTCCTCTAGCATCCCCCGAGTGAGACTGACACAGCTCCGTGCAAAGCGTGCGGGCGCAAAAAAAATCGCTAACGATAAGTTGAAATGCAATTAGAGTGTCATTACCGGAGAAAAAAGTAACGATCGTGGTGTATTGGTTCTTGTTTCGAATGGATCGACTTGGTCTAGAATGTGATTGAATTCAATCGGTTCGGTTCGAGTTGGCTTAACGCCATCATTAAAGACAGGGCTAATGGCTGGTTGAAACGATGTCCGATTAGTTTAGCTTTAGTGTTGCCACGTTAGATCCCTGTTGCTTGAGATGTTTGCTTGCTCGGGTCGATCAACACCCCCACACCCTTGCCACCCAGCCACCCAGCATCCTTCCGAGCTCCTTGCATCTTGATCCCTGAACAAACACATCTCTCTCCTCTTCGATACCTAATTGAGATCCTGAAACAAAACACAACAAAAAGAGAGGAGAGGAAACAAAACACAAAACAAGACATATTTTTTTCAAACGTAGTGCCTACTTTGTGTGCTAGCAAACGATTCGGGTTGAAATTTACATCCGAAGTCTACAATCTGGATCCATTCCGTTTCGTAAAACTTTGATGATTAAAAAGTTCGTTTACTATAATTCTGTGTCGGCATCAGCTGTTCTTCTCTAATGAAAGTATCCTGATTAGATTCCCTGTTTCTGTGACAAGGAAGAAGTGATTATTTCAAAGCTGGATTCGAGGAAATATCTTGTAAAATGCGCGATGGAAAGCTGTTGGGAAGAACTGCAGATCAGTATATCTTACTGTCTTATAACTTTCTCGTCAATGTGAGTAAGCTTTCTGCTCGAACTCGGCACCTCCACCAAAGTTTTTCTTATTTTCATTTTAACATTGACTCAGATCAATCTGTGATTGAAATTTACATGAAACGAAACCAGCCTTCCGAAGCGTGTTCCACACATATCCAGCATTCTTCTTTGCACTGTATTCTTTATTCGGTTGGTCTGTTTGAATATGTACGGTTTTATGGTTATTTCTTCAACCTCTCTGCTTTTATGGCTGGCATTTTACAGTAGCTGGCACAAGCTTTGAAAAACTTATAGTGCAATTCACGTCAATCCTCTCAGCTAGGAAGGGGCAAATATTTAACAACAAGATTTTGACATAAAAACGGAATTCATTTCACGTGTGTTCGGGCTATGCTATTTTGCTGTCAGATTTTTCACTTTTACATCACTTCAAGCTTAACACCAAAACACATCGACAAAAAAGATAAAATGGAGCAAATGAACTTGATCACGACTATGCGGCTTATTTTTCTCCTAACAACTGACATTAAATTCTTGATCGGAATTTGTAACTGGTACCTTGTACATTATCTGTCAAAATTCGCGAATGCTTATATTACTGCAGTATGTGAGTGCAGTCTTTTGTTCAGTGTAAATCTATATACAAATTACTTAGTGAAAAACAAAAGCAAACAAAAACTACACATGACTCAAGTAGTGAATTTCTATTGGAACATCGCTGCGAAAACGCAGCACCGCGTCAGCGCTTTTCGACAACAATTGGCCCTCAATTGAACGCAACGCAACGCAGCGTTTCTTCACAGCCAATGGAAGCACTGCTTTAACCTTTTACGTGTCAATGAATAATGCATTTAAATTTTAAACAACCCCCCCTCCTCCAGTCTCGCAGTTTACTGTAATATCTACATAGGTACGCAAAGAAACACGTTACCTAGCAGGTCCTTCTTGCAAAATAAAGTAATGTGTTAACTCAGTTTAGCCGGGTTGTAATATAATGAAGGTATGTCGTCACTCGCTGGTGCCTGGTGCGATTGTTTGAGCAATGCATGCATGAATTGAGGGTGCATTTGGCATTGCGAGCATGCATCACAGCATCACTATTGTTCTCTGGGCACGTCAGGTCACAATTTATGGGGAATCACTTATTCACATCCCGGGGCTTCTGTGAAGGGACTGTCTGCATGGTCCACGTGAATAGTCCTGTATCTTGGGCCCATTCTGCGTACGCAGTGCACTATACATGGAATACACATAGGAAACATGCGAGTTGAACCGTAGAACCGTAGAACCGTAGAACCGTAGAACCTTATAGCACATCAACCTGATACAGCAATAGGAAACTGCAACAAATGAGATTGCGCTGTATACAACGTATCAACATGTTATGTTGATACGTTATGTATTTCGTAATAATGATGATGAAGGAATTTTCACCTGGAATTTCAATTGTAGTTCATAGACACATTAGACTCAGCTTTCGTGTGATTTGCATGAGTGTGACATTCTTTGAGGTATTTCCTTGTTCATTAATAGACGGTTAAGTTCTACTTTTGAGTAAATAACCAGTATCTCATTAGCGAGTCTAATTGAAGAAAGTTCGTCGTCGGTAGATGAAGAATTTTGTTGGACGGTGTACCACAGTATCGTTGATAAGTAAATGATCGCACTGTCTATTATCTCTATTATCTAGAATCTCTAGGTCATACTGCAGGGCCATATGCAGAGTGTTTGGTTATCAGGGCGCCAACGGCCCCTTATAAGCCAGTTTCGTTCCTGGTTTAATACAGGAGGACATGAAGACGTCCTGTCTTGTGGGACCAATAGCGAACAGTTCCGACGGAAAGCCCCGGGGGGTTACCTATCCCATAGCGTATTGACTATAGGCAGTAGGCAGTAGGCAGTAAGCAGTAGGCAGTAGGTCCGTGGAGATACAATCTCTCTATACGCTTAACGCGTTTCTTTCCCAACGAAATCCGGGTCATGTCTTCGGGAGGTGATATGCCTTTCCTGATTAACTCACCTAGGCGAGGTGATCTATTTGCTAGGCAAATCATTTTCAATATGAATTGCCGTCTAGATGGTTCCCAAAATGTAGCTTTATTGACTCGACTGATCTATTTTCAACTCAAAACATATGCAATCCGAATTTCCGTCAATTTGAGTATAAAATTGATAGGGAACTGAGTTGGTTCTAAACATAATCTATCTAAATCTAAATATAATAAATCGCTAAATCGCGTTACGTTATGCGCCAAAGGCAATTAGCAATATGTATTTTTGATAGCAACGATATCAATGTTTTTGAACAGCAGTAACAATATCAGCAATCAATAACAACAACAAAGCAGTGCAACAATGCGCGAGAGTTGCTAGGCATTCAGTTGGGTTACAATTTTACTTTGTTTGTGTGCACGTGCACTTTCACGTTTACATGTGCAACGTGCAACAGTGGCGTATATGCAGTGCCGACAGAGCTTTCTGATTTGACGAGCTAAATTCTTCTATGATTTTTGTCAGCTTTCGGCATTTTCCCGTGGTACCACGGAATATTTGCCATTTGAGATATGGGTCGTTATTTAAAAAGCACACTTGTGAAATATTTTTCTATCAAAGATTAGCAAAAGAAGCCAGAGCAAGGAAAGTAGTATCTTTTACTTTCTTTGCTTGAATTTCTCTTGTATTCGGGGCTATCTCTAATGTAATTTACAAATAATTGGGAGCCTTCGGTATCAAGTTCGCTATGCAAGTCGAGCTGTGAAAGATTTCTAAACTCACATACATAATATGATATAACATCAAATTTTATATACCTAAAAAACTTAATCACTGATTTTGTCTCACGAGAGAATTCTTTTAACAACCACGATTTTCTTGGGAAAACTGAACGATTTTCGAAGGATCCTCAAAAATTTGGCCACTCCAATAACCATTGTTGTGATAGTATTTCCCTGAGCTATCCTCGAATCGTTCCTCCTTCCAGCGACATGTCCCTTGCCTACCCCTTAACTCGATTGGAATGCTTCTGCTGGTGGGGCTCCTCCTAATGGCTAGCTCAGGTTAAATGCTCGAGAGGCCTCTCAGAGCGTTATCCACATTTTATTCTAACCGATATAATCATAGACGGGAAATAAAAGCTATCTTGTGTATTTTAATCGACACTATTGGATTCATCACAGAAGGTAGATCTTATCTTGGCCAATGTTGATCCAAAGATATCTAATGACTTATGATTTATTCATGATCCATCTCCATCCGTGGAAGGTTAGATAAAAAAAAATCAGATGTAGTAATTACAATTAAAGATTACTTCTTCAACGTCACTAATTAAAAACCCAATACACATGTCAGATGTGTGTCATCAATCTTGATTGGCGCAGACCTTTGTAGACACTTTAGACCAACAAAATTATTCCGAAAACAAAACAAAAACCAAATGTAAACCTACAAAGAAGAAAATTATGAATACTGTTGTATGAGTTTGACTTTAGTTACGTCTGACATTTTGTTTAGAAAGCATTATTAAAGGATAATTTGATCCTACTTTACCCAAACGTGTGATTATTGTTTTCGATATTGAAACGTACTGCGTGAAGGCGTTACACAATGAGAGGAGATGAAAAGCCGCGCACTTTTAATGTCACTCTATTTCTTCCAAGAAAAAGAAATCTCTCTGCTTCTTGCGACACGAAAATCGAACTGTAATTTTTTACTAGATCTAGTTAGCAAGTGATGCATACCAAAAAAGGTTCTAAGCTGAAGCTTTTTGACAAGTTGGTTGAAGGAGATTAGCTTTTTGCTCGTTCACAACGTCAATTTGAGGAAATATTCTTGTGTTACAATTTTTCATTCCATCAATTTTATCCTACTCAATGGATGATTGCAAATAAATCAGAATCTTAAGAAATAATTTCAGATATGGAATGGATTGCAAGAGAAGCTAATTTTGGTTTTGCAGTCCTTTTTCTTTTCATTTTGATGATACCTAAAATGTAGCGTGGTATTTTTAAGACCTTGTCAGCCCTTGTCTCTTTTTGTATCCGTGGAATCCGCCTCGGACCCTTCTACTGTCTACAACGTAAGCACTAGTTCCAAACAAATCTTTGTATAAAAATGCAATTTGAGCATGTTTTGTCAGATGATCGCGTTCCTTGTCCCAACAGCAAGTCCACCTTAGTGGAAATAATAAAATATTGCGCGGCCAACATGTGACTGTGAATGTAAAATAAAGTCGCGCTGCGCTGCTACATTTTCCCTTTAACGCTTTTTGGGAAAGCTCAGGTTCGTCTAAGTTGAAATGGGTTAGTCATTGCAATGGGGCTGCCGTATTTGTGACTCCAGCGAGGATCCAGCGTGGACTTTTGTCATATGTCATCGATTCTTTTATCTCTTTTTTATTGGGAATACTAAAACATTTATTAGTGTGCGCTTAACTTTAACACTACTGCCACGACCTTTGATTTTTTTTCGATGTATCAGAATTTAGACCTGCCATTTGCAAAATACGTGTGTTTGTTTTCAGTGGGAATGGGCGCTTTCTTCTGCCTGGTGTGGTGAAGGCGGACCAACGAGAGAAAATGTCTTCTTACCTTCTCCCGCTCGTCGCGATACTCTCCACCGCTCGAGGTAAGATGTCGACTTGATCAAATGGATCAGCAATCTAAAACAGAGGCATTGTTTTTTATTTATTCGTTGAAAAACATTCGTGTATATATTTTTTAACAATCTACTAAGAGCATTTATGAAGACGTTAAATGAATAAAAGAATTGAGAGGCCTAGCGGTGATTGGTTATTATGATATTGACACCATACACCATACACCATACACCATACACCATACACCATACGCAATACATCATACATTTAGAGATGAAGCATAGTAGACGATCATATAGTTAGTACAGCATCAAAGTTAGTTAAAGCACATAGATTAACATTAACATGTATTAGTACCCTAGTTATAAAGCTGAATTGCAATACAATTTTCAAATCATATCCAGCAATCTTTGCAATTGCATAGCCAAAGTTGTTCATGGCCCCATCTTCAAACGTCATACGTATACGTCGCATCTAGAGATTACCACTACCACCATCCCAGCAGCAGTGCTTTGTTAAACACTATAAAAAGTTGGTAAAAAAAGGTTTGGCTTGAGAGACGTGTGATAGCTGCATGGATTTTCCGTTGATTACATTGTGCATGACTTTAGGCTTAAGGGGTGGTTCGGGGGAAACGAACCGCCCGTTCTGTGGCGATGGGGTGGCGGGGGTGGGGGGGGGGGGGGGGTTGGTTGGGGGGGTTTGGGGGGGGTGGGGGGTGGGATGAGTGAGTGGAGGCGTTGCTTGGTGGACGCAACAAAGCGGAAGCTGAACGTTGCGCGACGAAGCGACAAATTCATACCATCTGACCACATTTGGTGTCTGGCATATCAGTGAAATCCCCAAAAAACCAACAGCTAAATGCATCACTCCGATAAATCTAATCCATGCCACGCACTAATGTAAACTCACTAATAACTTACATAGATTTTCCAGCATAGCAAACATTTCCTGTTAAAAAAATATAAAGTTTTAAACCTAGCTTAGATTGGTCGAGTGAACACTGCAATGAAGCTATGAAGCTCTGAAGCTATGGAGAATTGCAGTCACTACATATTGCAACGAATCTTTCATAAAAGGATGCGTGGAAATAGCACAAAGCCTTTTTAACCAGGAGTCACACAGGCGGGCAGTGAAATAAGTGGAACAATTTCATTTGTTCCCATTTTCGCCATTTTTATTTTTTCGCAAAATGGGAAACATTCTTTTGAAGCCCAATTATTTAAATATCATTCTATAGTTCCAGCAATCTCATAAATAGATGTACGCCAGAACATCAACTGCAACAAAAAATGTAACGTGACTCTGGACCCGTAAATAAATCCAGAAGAGTATGCTAAATTGGAAAATATTGGAGAAATGTTTGATAGAAAAGTATACTTTCCTTTAATGCCCTTTTGTAAGCATGCATCGTGTTCTCTGGAGCGTGCTAAATTCTCTTTGTTGTATACGTGCATGGTGTAGTGACGCTTTGTGTAGCACCAGCGTGTAGCACCAGCGGCGCAGCTTTCGGCTCCGCTAAGGCAAGCTTGTCTAATCGAATCCACTCCCGAGCTCGCTGTGTAGCTCTATGAGGTGTGACAGGTAACGCTTTCAACCAACCACCCCCGGCCGCCCCCCGTACGCCCCCCGGCCGCCCCAACTACCCCCAACTACCCCCAACTACCCTCAGCTGTACCATACCATGCTCTAGCCTGGCTTCTACACGATAGATTCACTTACTCCATCACTCCCACTGCTCGCCGTTTGGGCCAGCCTGCTATCCTTCTCTATGCCTGCCTGTCATACTAACTCTAGACGGCCATGCACACTGAAATTCTGAAATTGAGTAGGACACAGATGGCACTAAAACTTCTACTGCGTTCATAAAGAAGAATTAAGTAATTTTCTCGTCAAGTGAAAACAATGCTTACAAATTTATCCGTACGCTTTACACGTTTATGCAAAATCTTGAATGTTTTTTCATCTCACTTTAGTACGAAGAAAAGATTGTATTTGTAAGTTAAACCGGCTCGTGCCTGCTCTGTTTATTCGTAGACAGTCCATAGGAAGGGTTTAATTTTTACTAGTACTTATTCTCTGTTTATTCGTAGAGAGTCCGTAGGAAGGGTTTTATTTTTAAATGCTAAATTATTATTTGAAGAGTTAAGCTTTAACTGGAGGAGCCGGGTTTACGCTTTACGGTGGAGGTGCCATGCTTTTCAAGTCATGCTAGATATGTTTGTAGGTGAAGTAAAAGAGCAACGATATCCCCATAGATCACTCACCCTGGAAGAATCTTTTCCGTTTGGATCTGGTTGCTGGTGCTCTCCCAGCGGACTACTTAACAAATGAAATGTTGCGAATCGCGGAAGCAGCAACGATGCTTCTCCGGTCCACTGGGCCCCTGAGCCCCTGCCGTGGCCAACTGGCCAACTGGGAAACTGGGCAACTGGGCCTCTGGGCCTCTGGACCATTTTGTCGGTGTCATGGGATTCGATTAGATAAAAAGTCGAACCAAAACCGTATAGCTGACTGTCTGACTGACTGACTGAATGATTGACTGACAAGTTGCTTCAGAAGTTCAAACCGGCATAGCTCACGTACTAAATCTCAGAGCTATCGGTTTACCAATCTTGTCTCTTTGTGCATTCTCTGAAAACGAGCGACTGCTTGAAAATACATTTCTCTCCATCGTCGAGACGAGATTGTCTCGAATATTATTTTAACGTTATTTTAACGTATAAAACCTTGGTGACATCTCCTTGACTTTCGGGGCTGATTTCCCTGTAGGCGATAATACTCGGTTTAGATACGAATTGCACTAAGCCCAGAGTGTTGAGTGTTGGGTGCGAGGATTAAATGGAAGTACGACAAGGATACGGATACGCAGAGCACGCCTCGAACTGCACACTGAAACATTTCTTTCGGTGGACAATTTGCGCAGGGGCACGAATGCCCGACATTAATCTGCGTCTGGTTGGCCCTGTTTGAGTTCGCCTGTATCCACTTGAGCAGGAAAACGCGCGCAGCGGCATCGCACCCTTCAGCGAATGTAGTTAGACGTTAGACGAACCGGCGGCGGGGAAGGCTGGAGACGGGCGAGGCGCTAAGCTAGGAGTAATCATCCATGAGTCAGGCAATCAGAACATTTCACTTGAGTGGTCAGATTCTGCCTCTGGGGCTCACGTGCGCTGCCGTGTGCTGCCGTGTGCTGCCGGGTGCTGCCGTGTGCTGCAGCATTCTGCCGAGTGCAGCTTCACTGCAGACTCTTTACCTTAACGCCAGTCACCTGTCTCCATCCACGCGGATAAGACGAGCCTAGTGCCTACCATCCTGGTTGTTCTTTTCACATGCCAGCCTAAAGGGAACAGTTGTGTTGCGCGAGGGCAATGAGAACTTGCGCTCTAGAAACGTGACGCGTTCTCAGACATTCAGTTGTCTTATGAACGAAAGTGTGCGTTTTATTTGGAATTGGAGTAAATCAAGTTGGTCTCGAAATAAGTGTGCTTTTAATGTTGCTTTGATTGTCATGACCATATCATTGATAGTTATAATGGTGAAGTCGTTAAGTTTTTTTTTACTACTCTTCTATTTAACGTTACTCATCCTTAATAGTCCTATTTGAACCACGCGGGCTGAGGTTGATGGCTTTCCAACCATTTCCCATTTCTGTCTAAAATAAAATTGTCTAGATTTATCTATTATTAATGTAGACTGTAAAGTAAAACATGGATATGGTAGATATTATTGATTGGACGTTGTAGTAGCAGTACAGCAGTAGTAGTATTAGAGAGTAGTAGTAGTTGTAATTGTAGTCGTTTTTAATAAATGTTTATTGAATGTAGTTTTCATGATACATAAAATCCGGCCTCTCTAACGCTTTGGTGTGTCTGTGGGCCCTTATTCTAACAAAATAAATCATATTACATTTTAACTTCTGGTATCACGTATAACTCTTATAGCTTGAATTTGTAGTAGAAGTAGTAGTAGGAGTAGAAGTAGTAGTAGTAGTAGTAGTAGTAGTAGTAGTAGTAGTAGTAGTAGTAGTAGTAGTAGTAGTAGTAGTAGTAGTAGTAGTAGTAGTAGTAGTAGTAGTAGCAACGGAAGAAGAAGTGTGCTATAGAAGCAGAAGTCGGTATCGATAAAATACGATATAATGGTTGGCAATTCGAGGGAGGAATGAAGGAGACGCCTTTGAGTGCCAGTTGGCTCAGAACGGGGAACATCGGGCGACAATGCGAGCACAGAGGCCAAGCGTCGAGAGCATCGTCAAAGACAAACTAGAACCATACTAGAACCATGCTAACCTCTGCGAGGACGACAAGGAGAGCACAACACGTGACTGTACAGACAAATCACACAATCTCTGTGCGTGTTATGGAATGTTGCGATGAAAGCAGATCCGTAAATAATACGGTTGTGATGCACAAATTTAGTCTGTCTCTAAATTGGATTTGGCGGCTTCTCGCAGGCGACACAATTTAATGACAGACAAGTTTAGCGTCAATGGGAATCAAAAAGAAACTTCTCACCATTCGCAATCACATATGTTTCGAAATTGCAAACTCGATCATCATCCTATTTCACGTTTTCGGCAAGCCTCAACTTGTGTCTCTTAGACTTTGAATGTCTTGTTCAGCCGATGATTTACTGGAGTATATAAGAATTGTGCGAAGCGAAGCTTGAAAAGGACAAAGAATTTTGGCAAAAGACCAATTTTTCAAAAATCACTCTTTTGCCATTTGTTGCCTGATCAGCTTTCCTTGTGATCCACCTGTCTTCATCTTTTTGCACTTGATCTCGATCAGAAATGTCGAGAAGTTGATCTTCTTGTCGTTTGAAATGCTACACCATTCTTTGTTTATCGCTTCGAAGACTTCAGATATAGGATGCTTAGTCTATTTCTTTATATTTAATGCTTCTTGTATAAAGAGCAAAAAAACGTTTCTGATAAGAAAAAGAGTCACAGCTATTCTGTTCGCAGAATGTGCGATAGCGCCTTTTTTAGAACAAAAAAAAAAATGGAAACGTTTGTAACCGAAGAATACGAACATGAGCACGGTGCATCAAACGTCACAAATGTCAAAAACGTCACATCCACTGTAACATCAAATAATTCGTGGATGAAAACTTTTCTATTGTGGACTGTGAATTTTATTCGTTTATCTTCTTATATTCATATTTAACGCGGTGCTCCTAGCCGGGTGGAGAGACCAGCTTATATTGTTAACACCACCAACTCAACTCTCCATTCATTCGATAAAATGGCTAATGACAAACGAATTTCCTGTCGCGTTCAATTTGTGGTGCTCTTTTTATCAAATGGGTTCTCGAATTGAAATCCGGAATGTGGACCGCAAATAATGTTCGCCTGGCTCACCAAGCTGTTTGTTCGGCATCGGGTCCGGGTTCGAGTTCGGGTCCTTGTTCGGGTCCTAGTTCGGGTCCTAGTTCGGGACCTAGTTCGGGTCCTAGTTCGGGTCCAGCAGTCCCCGAACACCGACGATGGTCAATCGTCCATTTGTCCGGGCACCTCCACAAAAAGGCCTATCCCCTGCCCCATGTTGGCCCCCCGCGCCCCCCGCACCCCCGCACCCCGCACCACCGCCCCCTCCCTATCAGCCCCGCGGTAATTCCAGGCAGCCAACACTCCCGGGAAGGCAGGCAGAGGCTGCGTTTCGTCATCTGCCATCACGGATTTTCAGTAACACATTACAGGCTGCATGGCTCTCGTGCACGATCGCCGCTCAAAGAATGCCTTTGTTATAACACCGAACAATGTATTTGCCATTTGTAATTAACGTCATTAAAAGAAATCGATTTTGCCAACACGTCCATCAGTTGGAAATGCGGATAGCGTAAGCGTTAGTGATGGACGTATATCGGAGTAATACTTACCGATTCCAGGGTTTGAAATATGCAAGTGCTGTTCGCGATGACGACAGGCGTTGGATTTGCGTCCACTTGGTTCTATCTTTGATCCTACGACAGGAAAGGTGGTCCAATTCACAGACGGGCGCAAGGAAATCATTAAAATGTTGACATAGCACGTATGTTTTTCTGATGTTAACTGATCCGAGTGGCTAGCTGGCAGTGGGATCTCAAGGGGAGACTGAATCGTGTGCAGGTATATCTGCTTCCAGCCGGTAAATTGGATTTCTACCATGGCATGTCAACACCACTGCAAACGCGTTACATCTTTCAGTTTGAAGAAAGATTGAATCTTTGCGTGCAACAAAATGATGGTTGTAAGTGGAATGAATAGCGTCTTATGATTAAAAGTAGCAGCGGCCTACTGCACGCACCACGATTTTCTGCTGGCTGTCGGTGTTAGTGATAGTGTTAGTGGTAGGGTAAGTGATAGTGTTAGTGATAGTGTTAGTGATAGTGATAATGGTAGCGAGAGCCTGTGAAAGTTAGCACACCCAAGGTTACATAAAAGTGGGGTACAAGATGTTCGCCATCACTGCCACCAATTTGATGACATGGTTTTTCCACTTACGCGCTTTCCACTCGTCCCACGCTCCGGGTATGAGTTACTCTTGCGATATTACCAGAATGCCCGGTTTCACGAAACCTTTCGATTGCCTAAAATAAACAAAACAGGAAAATGTATGATAAAAATGGCTATCTGTCTTGTGAAGAAAAGCAAGATTTTGGCAATTTTCCAGGTTGTTGCTTTTGTCTTCTTTTCCATAAGGTTGAGCAAAAATGCACCCTCCGTCCTCTTGTTTCGTGAAGAAGTGATTTGCTAGCTGGATTCACCCAATATTCCACAAGCAGCCTACACTTCTCGCTCTCACACTTTTCTGCTGTCGCTGGCGCCCACCGAGGACCCACCGAGGACCCACCGAGGGCCCACCGAGGGCCCACCTAGGGTCCACGGTGGGACGCCATGGGCGCACAGTGAGTCCACCAAGGGCGCACCAAGAGCTCAAAGGGCGCCGAAAGGCCGCTATGCATAGGCGTGATTATAACACGGCGCGAGGTCTATAGGATAGCACCAATTCGTCGTATGACAACGAATTTTTGCACGCTTCAGCAACAAAAGCTGGTAAATGAAGCACTGCTGTCAAATCAATATCTGATGATTGCCTCTTAACATAGAAAGAGTACGTTCAAAGGAACAATAAAGAGAACAAATAGCAAATAAAATGGTTATTTCGTGTATTTGAAAGAGTGTGAAAGCTTATCGGAAGGTTTCACGTTTTCAAGCCGTGACTGTAAGTCATTTCACATTTCACTTCACGGAAATTGAGGAAACTATCGGTGTCATAGAGCACAAGTTGCTCATCGAATGATATACATGATATTATATTATAAATGCTTGCATACCCGGCACCTCCACAAGTGCCGCTTCACCGAGTATACTCAACCTAATTTCAACTTATCAAATACCCAACACGATGCATTCACTGTGCTATTAAATGTTTAAATATTCAACAGAGAGAGAGGCTAAGCGCGGATGCATATCAAAACCCCATGGAAACTCAATTAGCCAACAATGCAATGAAGTTCCATGATGGAAACATGTGTCATATTGAATTATAACCGGAAATTCTGCAGTCCGTGAGATGTGAGGAGAAAATTTCGGTGACGACGGCAGCTGATGCCTCTATTGGCATCAGGACTCCGCTCCGAAAAGATATAAAAGCAAAGAAAAGAGAAGAAAGAGAAGAGGTCTTGATTATATAGACCAAAGAAATTGAAAGGTCTAAAATTATATCATATAGATATAGGTATGAGAAGCCTCGTCGAAAACGGACGCTTTTCTCAATCTAATCTTGACATACGCGTCAATACGGTGAAGATTCAATGGTGATGATAAGACTATGGGCCACTAATCTTACAAGCTATAGATTCGCTGGCCGATCCGATAGAATGATAGTAGCGGTGGTAGCTGTGCAATTCTGACTTTATACGCAATCCTGTTATCACGCTGCTCCGGGGGAGACCGCCACATAGTGGATACGTGGATAGTGGATGGTGGATAGCTCATTGGGTAGGGCCTACATGGCCAGAGACCGTTCATACGCCTTTATTAGGGGCTTTGCTGATTGCCTCAGCTTTAGGAAATGTTCTCATCGCGCTTAATGCGAACACGAAGAAACTTTCGCGCCAACTTTCACATAACTTTCACATAACTTTCTTATACGGCGTAAATTTTACGCAAGACATAAAACACATCACGCTTTAAGCGTAACAAGAACGGCAATCACAATATTTGTAACGATACAGAACAAATTAAAGTCTTATTACGTCTTCACCTAAACAAATTCTGATCGTGACCAATTGAAGGATGTGGTTCAAGAGCGGGAACGAGGCAGCAATTAAAATATACGGTTAAAAACGTTAAAAAAAATCAAGTGGAAAGTTGAAGGGATTTTTCCGCTAGCAAACGGAGCCTCTCTCCTCCTCTGAGCCGCTAGAAACGTATTCCCGTGTAATCACAATTCGTAGGGTCGTTGGAAATTCAAATTAGTTACCGTAACAAATTAGAGCGGGTGTCATTTTTCGAGGCAACACTTAGGGCTGCGGTATTGCAAGAGTTTTGTTTACTTGACCTGAAGTCTGCAGGCCAAGTGTATGCCAGCTAAATAAATTGCGGCTCGTAGCTGAGCTTTGGCCCTAGGTTGGCCCTTGGAAACAATATCTAGCTGCAGGGGGTCGTTACTCACAAGGGAATGTGCTGCAAAGTGTCTCCAAGAGTCAAGATCGCCACCGAAATATCCTCCAGCAGAATTCACGTACGGTGTTAAAGCAGGCAATAAACAAATTAATGTCCTCTGCGATACGAAAATTGCATGGAAACCATTAGTGGCGTCTTCGTATACAGCCAGCGCATTAAAAAGCCAAGTCTTACCTCTACGTACACACTTCATCTTTATCAGCATTAGCCACGTTTTTTATATGTTTTAGGTAAAGGAGGGGTGATTTTCAACACGTATGACGAGTGTCTTGTAATTTTCCACATCAAAACTTGACTATTGCGCTGTCTTGGCCGTAAAGCCATCACAAGCAAATGAAACGTGTCATTTCAATACAGCCGACAATACAAAAAGGCTTCAAAACATAATTTTGAACCGAAAAATGTCCCTAGAAAAGATATTCGTAGTCTTAACATTACAGCAATCTACTTGTGATGAATACACATACAAATACAGTTTGGTTTAAATTGCGTTGATTGGTAGGATATAAACAAAGAACATTCCCATCGCGTAGATGTAATTCAGAGTCGAAATTTGGAAGCTATTCATTGCCCAGCAGCGAACCATAATTACTTCCGAAGGAAGGCTCACGCTGGGGTATGTTCGGCTATTGCATGGTGTCATGTGGAATGACATGGTGACTTGCATCAAGGGTGCGATATCGTGCGAGATTGTGCGAGATGGTGTGAGATGGTGCGAGACGGAGCGAGAAGGCATGCCCTGGGTGAGCCCTTTAGGCTGAGCAATTTGCGGTCCAGCTTTTGCCTGCTGGCTTGAATGCAACCAGGCAAGCCCCTCGTACTATTTGATGACACGTCTGTGACTGTGACTTATTACCAGCATTTATGAAACAACGCATAATAATTAAAATACGCTGGTTTTGAGCGCAATAAAGATAGGAGCTAGAGACCCTCGAGAGATTTCCGCTGGTAAAGATACTCGTTATCAATTTCCCAAGACCCATGACTTGAAAATGCTTACGGTGCAACTTTGAATTAATAAAAGGAGCACGCTTGAAACACAAAAAGATCAAGTTTTCTTTATGTCTGGAATATGTGTTGAAAATAAATTATAAGTACTACACTTCTAAAATTCCACTTGAGCCAAACCTTAAACTTTTTATATACTAGCAGGTAAAAGATTTGTTGAGATGGGCCGTTTAACGGAAACAAATATGGCAGAAATTAAAATGTTTTCTAGTAAAAATTCCATCATAATATCTTCAACAGACTGGCATGCTTGCAACGATTAGTGAGTGTTCAATTCAAAATGGCTGTGGATTTATTTATAATGGCAGCTTAAGCCCACAGTTTAATTTGAATTTGTTGTCATATTCATGAAGTCGTGGCGAAAACGTTGCCACGTGGTCAGTGGTTCGAGTGCGTAACACAGCAAACGTCTTGTGGGCAACGCCCGTGCTACTAACATTGTTCTGCGGGATGCATTAAGGGGCTCGAGCGTTTTTTTTACACAGGAAACATTTTTTTCAGCTATACATTAAAAGATAACCATTCATTATCATAAGCTTCGGGTTAAAAGTCAGCCATATCACGTAAAAGGTCGTACGGGGAAAACATTGTCGGTTTGATCTGCGGGTTGCGTTTAGGGGATAGAAATAAATTTATGTTCCGTAGACACATATTTTTGGCTTTAAAGTCAGATTTTATTACTTAATTTGATATTACTTTCGTAAAAAACGTGACAGCAAACGGTCACGGTTATTTATAAATTGGAAATCGTCATCAACATTTCGTTGAATCCACAACGAATACCAGTAGTTTGTATTAAGTTGGCAGTCAAAATTGCGTTTGCTTTGAAGGTTTTGGTTTTATTTCTCATGGATGCTCTGAAAGTAGTGCATACCATCGCAATTATTGCAAATCAGTTGATGCGTCATTTCAGATTCCAGTTATTTCGGATGACTGAACCTAAACCGAACCTTTGATCAGTAAAGCAATCCGAGCTTTCACGAACTAGCCATCCAGTCATTTTTATAGCAATGATGGCTCTAAAGGTACAAAAAACAGAAAGTGCTATCATTATTATCGTCTGTTTTTTATTTATTTTCATTCAGAAGATGATTTTAGTTTGAAAGCCCGAACGTGCACCACAACAATTCTAGTCAGAGATCTTGTAAAGTTTTAAGAAACAAATGATATTACAGCAACTTGCAACTCTCATTATTGTGCGATCAGGTCTTTTGTTTTCTGGCACATCTTTAAACATATTAATCATGGGGGCTACATATTCCACCCCTGCTTATCTTCGTCAATTTTTCTATTTTGTAACTTGAGATCACTTCAAGAATATGCCAAGTCATCGTTCTAATACTTGCGAAATAAATTTCAATTTTGAGACTGAAACTTGACGAGTATGCGTGGTTAGAGAAAATTAGTGTTAAGTGTAAGCTCGTCTCTTAATTTTCGAGCAACGCTGCTGAACCACTTGATCATGCTCGATCGTTAAGATCATAATTCGCGGATCCGAATCAACAATCTAGATCCGCCAGCATCCTGTAGCACTTGCAAGTAGGTGAAATTAATGCGAACGAAGAGCGCTAATAGCACGACCTCCACAGGCTCAGTTGGGAATTCAATATTAAGACCCTGTTAAAGACTAAAAGTTGAGTAGGAATCTGGTGAGTAAGAAATCTCCGAACGAACGAGATTCTGTAACTCGATCAGCCAACCCTCTCCAGAGCTACCCACTATGATCGTTATTTTCTCATTCGCCGTGTCCCGTTATGTAAGCTTTCCATTCCCAATCCCATCTCAATTTGTCTCGATTTCCGTCAATTTTCATAAATTTTAAAATTCGCATGTGGTTATGAATCAATTTCACAATCCTTAACATATATATAATCCAGGTATTATAGTAATGCTTGATGTATCCTGTAACAACTAATTGATTTTCTAGCTTCAAATGAGTGAAGCATGGAGGGAATGTGTTTCGACTATTACCTACGCAGTATCCAGATCTACAGAGCACAGCAGCCCCATCATGCCAGTGGTGCCTGGAACTCGGCCCCTGGGCTCGGCCGGGGAATAGATAGGCATACACGATTTGCATTTGTGACTAATGTAATAATTTGCAAGCACATTATCTGGTCTGACTCCACGAGAATGGGAATCATCAGAAGCGGCTAATTACGGAGAACGATTCATTGCGAGCCAAAGCCACGACCCTTAGTACTCAACCACAGTCAAGTGCAACAATGGTTACGTAATTTACATTATAGTTACACTGGTTGCACTTGTTACATCTGGTTACAACGGTTACACTGTAAAATCTGGTTACACGGTGTGTTCTCGTCATGTCCTCAGGCGCTATACACACAGGGTTAGCTACGCTTTATATTTTCGATTAACGATATCGAGGTATTCCGAAGCTGTACACAAAAACAAAAATATGTTTACAATTCAAACTCCAATACGCCAGTGCGTTTGGAAAAAAACCAATTAATAACGATTCTCATTGTTATGAATCTATTTACGTGGTGGTGATCCATGGAAATGAAAGTACGACCCAGTAGCAGCAACATCGAAGATTGAAATTCCTTTGCAGGTTGTTCGCATGGAAGAGGGTGGCGAGGGGTGGTGAGGGGTGGTGAGGGGTGGCAGGGGATGTTGCGAAGGGGTTGGGCGGGGGTGTTATGTTGTTGAGATGTCAGGGAATTGGGAGGCGGTTCCATAACAGTTTAGATTGGCATAATACCTAATACACTTATTTAGAGAGAGTCGATACAGTCAGTTGATATTGTTGTGGTCGTTGGCTTAGAATTTTGCTTACGGCCAATAATTTGTTTCGTGCCTTCCTACATCCTACGCACGCTCATTTTCTCTAGTTTATTTTGATCCTAGTTGGTGGTCTGAATTTGTCTAGACTCTAGATTGCTTCGAAACGCCGAGAAAAAGTGTGGCCAATTGAGGGGAAGGTCGCAAGAGAAAGGATGATTGGCAAAGTCGAGGAAACGCAAGAGTGTGCGGCGTATGGTTGATTATCTTGAGGTGGATGCAGTCAGCCATGCTGGTCCACAAACCAGCCGTGAAATTAGAAGGAGACATTTCGGTAATTGGACCGAATACGGAAAGTTTGCTACTCTATTCAGATTGACACTTTTCATTAATATGAAACCAATGGAAAATTCAATTCAATTAAGCAATCTTGAATATTTTTAAATATTTCATGCCGATTGTAATCTGATGGAATGACATGACGCTATATAGTAATCGGAGAGCAAGATCAGAATGGAAATGAATCTCTTGATGACAAACTCTTTTCGGGTCCGTTGTATTGAGTTTTGACAAGGACCCGATGAATTTGCTTCTTGTGCTAAGTAAAATATATGACTTTGGTTTCTAGAAATTTATTTCAATGATTCTTTTCCAATTGATTCCTCCAAAGGAAAGGGGAAGGAGTGAGATTTTGCATTTGTGTCTACGCTTGACATCGCTTGCCTCAAGAGATTGAAAAGTCCTTAAACCCTCTTTCGAGCCGCATTCACTTGCCCCAAACCCACCCTTTCCCACTGTTTCATCACCCAAAATCTGCGCGTACGGAGGGAAGGATCTAGTGCATTTTTATGGGGATGAAGGGGGGAAGAAGGGAGGAAGCTTGAACGCTTTGCCTGAGCAGGGAAGTGAGATAGGAACGTTATGGCACTGTATATACGGAGAAAGTCAATGAAGTTAAAATGCTTTTAGCTCTGCTCGTGAATAAAAAATAAGCTCAGTTCCATCCCTGGCCTCCAGTCACTAAATGTAGAAAAATAACTGAATAATTATAGATTCTTTGGTGTTGAGGTAAACAAGGAATATATCGTATATCCCCGATCATCCACGATCCTCGATCCTCGATCCTAGATCCTTGATCTTGGAACTATAAAAACTAGCGCTATCATTTCACAGCGTCTTTGATAGCATCCATATTTCATCGCCATCTAGTAAGCATCTTCGGACCTGCCGCATATTACAGGACTCCGTTATAGTTATAACTTTTTCTTATCTGGTGAAGCCTGAGGCTATAAACCTCTCAACTTGTTCATCTGTTGTTTTCAGCTAAAAAGCGAACTTTTATAAAGACAGCTTAAAAGCTGCATCACCTAGCTGAAGCTCCAGCTTCCCTAAAGGATACATTAGGTGTTGAGTATATATCTTTTAAGATCGATGCTTATCTAGAATATTTGCGGGAGTGCCCATGGGAAATTTATTCCATCTTCGCCCAGATGCACCTCTGCATTGTCTTTAGAATTATAGAACTTACGAGTTAACAGTTTATATAGAAGAACTACAAACATCGTTCTGATGCCGTAATTATCTCTTCGGGGAAAAAAAACACAGATGAAAATTGTTAGCAATGACTGAAATCTTCTTCTCGTCTTCTGCTCGAATCATATTATTGTTGTTGCTTGTACCGCACTCCGGAACGAGATCCACTTTTATGAAACTTGTGTTCAAGTTGAGACTGAAGCGAGAAAGTAATACTGTCTTAAAGCATTCAAAGAATTCTTTTAAATCTAGATATTCTTTTCAACCCAATATTGAAACAATCTAAACTCTGGCTAGTCTCCACATAGTTGAAAAACAAGCGTATTGAAGGAATTTTATGCGTCGTGGGTGAATTTAATTCCGGTTTTCCTTTGATTACAGAGTGTGTTGGTATTGTGGAAAGTCAAGGACCACTATTCCATAGCGAGCCACGTCCTGCGGTGGAGTTTGCCAATGATACGGGCGCTCTACTAGAGTGTTCAGCTCATGGAAGCCCTACCCCCACCCTGGACTGGGTCACATCAGATGGGACATCAGTAGAGCCGATTCTTCATCTTCGTGAAATCCTTGCAAATGGCTCACTATTCTTCCCTCCGTTCGGAGCAGAAAGCTATCGACATGATGTCCATTCTGCGGTCTATCGATGCTTGGCTAGCAACAAAGTCGGGACAGTACTCAGCGGTGAAGTCAATGTCAGGGCAGGCAAGTGGTTTGATATTTTATACGTTCTTGAAACTCGTAACCAAGTAGTGTGTTCGGGAAGAGACGAACGCGTCATGCGAAGGTCAAATCATGCCAAACTGAATCAAACCGTCTGCCGAGAGCCGGTTTCATTCGCCAAAAGAACGCAGCGCAATTTCATGCCAAATCTAAAGTGCCATACTGTACTAAATAATTGTATACTGGATCACAGATGATAACCATAGACTTGTGTCCAGTTGTCAAGCAACATTACGACGTCCAAGTGCGAGATGCATTCATCTTGGCTGGGAATACAGCATCTCTACATTGCGAGATCCCGGCATTTGTCAAGGAGCAAGTGAGCGTGACTTCGTGGGTACGCGACTCCGACTCGTTCAACATCTACCCCACGTCCGAGAGCGGTGAGTGAAATATAACCGCTCGCTTGTCACCTGATTATTAGATTATAGGTATGAGTGCCGACGACAAAGCACCGTTCATTTCAGGGCGAATCACCACGTGAATATGTTCGACCTAGAATTTAATTTCTTGACGCAGAGAGCCGAAATCGTTCCGGGTATGCTTTAGATAGTAATCAGAAACCTATGTTTAACAAGGAAAATAAAAAGAGACTTTTGTGTTTCGTATAATGAGATGAGCGCCACAGTGGGATGCATGCCACAATAGATATGGTTGAAATTTCATTTCAACCGACTGGTTCAAACAGATTCAATGGCACTAGAAAAAAAGAGGCAGATTTTTTGTGCAAGCAATTGAATGGGGGGTGGGGAGGGGTTGGGGTGAAATAAAACTACGCTATATCGGACTATACTCTACTATGTGGTTGTGGCGAATTTCTATTGATCAATGATATGTGATCATCCACGTTCGCATTAGAAAATAATGGACGCTGTGCAGTGCTGTTCATCAACTTTTTATCACAACAGGACCGACAGCATTCGAGTTGCCAATAATGCCATATACTATATACATTTTTTATTTCTTGTTCTATTAAAATTTGATGGAATTGTGCTGGTTAGTCGGTGGGTTGCTATGGGTTGCTAGGGGTTGCTAGGGATTGCTATGGGTTGCTATGGGTTGCTATGGGTTCCTATGGGTTGCTAGGGGTTGCTAGGGGTTGCTAGGGGTTGCTATGGGTTGCTATGGGTTGCTAGGGGTTGCTATGGGTTGCTATGGGTTGCTTTGGGTTGCTATGGGTTGCTATGGGTTGCTATGGGTTGCTATGGGTTGTAATGGGTTGTAATGGGTTGCTATGGGTTGCTATGGGTTGCTAGGGGTTGCTATGGGTTGCTATGGGTTACTATGAGTTGCTATGGGTTGCTATGGGTTGCCATGTGTTGCCAGGGGTTGCTATGGGTTGCTATGGGTTGCTATGGGTTGCTAGGGGTTGTTAGGGGTTACTATGGGTTGCTATGGGTTGCTATGGGTTGCTATGGGTTACTATGGGTTGCTATGGGTTGCTAGGGGTTGTTAGGGGTTACAATGGGTTGCTATGGGTTGCCAGGGGTTGTTAAGGGTTACTATGGGTTGCTATGGGTTGCTATGGGTTGCTAGGGGTTGGACAGTGTCTGACTGGGTCGCCGTTTCACTGTGTGTGTGTGTGGTGGTAGAGGGTGAGGGGGGGGGGGGGGGCAACGCACGGCGCGGTGTCGTGATCATTGCGATGTGTATTGGAGCATGCTTGATGAGCCAAACAGGCTGCCTGGGGTGACACCAACGGCGAAGGCACACTGGCACTAGCCGTGACGTTCACGATCGACGGACGACTGAATCGTGTACATTGTACACTGTACACTGTACGCTGTACACTGTACACTGTACACTGTACACGCCATATCGACGCTCTATCGTCTAGATGTGTTTACTCACTCACACACACACACACACACACACACACACACACACACACACACTCGCCGGGTCGCACACCGACACGGGTGTGAGCTGCTCGCTCCTATATGGCTAGTTGGCAGATATAGCCCCTGCTCATAGCTCGCGCCCGCGCCTGTGTCATTCCGTACACTCTCCATATCAGCCTGCATGCTAATAGCCGATGTTTGAATAATATGTAAAATGCTCTACATCAACCACCATGAAACAATAACGCGCAACCATAGATCGCTGCATGTTTTGCCAATTTGTTTCCCTGGGCGTCGTCGCTATACAAAACATGACCTCAATTCGAACGCACAAACTTGCTGACGGGTGCAGTTACATTTAAAAAGTAAGAATTCCTAATTATGAATGATAAATGATGAATGATGAATGTGAGAGTGTGTTTATGTGGGAACTTGGGTTCATGAAAATGTCGTTGAAGGGCGACGCGAAATCATTGTGTTGTGTTCTGTGTTTTGCAGATGGCAAGTACCACATGCTACCTACGGGGGAGCTACTGGTGTACGGCGTCGTGACTGGTGACAGGTACACTACCTACCGGTGTCGGACGGTGCACAGGATCACGGGGAGAACCGTGGAATCGTCCAGTCATGGCCGGGTTATCATCACAGGTAACTCGAAAGTCGACAGGCGGATGCAATTTCACTATTCAACACTATTTCGTATTTAGTGGGTCGGCTGCAAAGCTATTAGAAAGGCAAGCGAGTTTTTAAGTGTCCAATAAAGCGTACACACATCTATCTGAGCAGGAAGATTTCGCAATCTGCACGTAGTACGCCTAGTTGGGGTTAATAAGCCGCCTCTTAAAGGCTCCCTTCCTCATAGCGCATCTCCAACCAACCCATTCACTGCCCTCAGTCTCAAATATCCACATAAGAGTCACTCGACGTGGCTCACTGCAAACCAAGGGAAAACGTTAATGATGCTGAAAATTATTTTTAAAATGGAATCCATATTGCTGGCTGGAACAGGGTTTGTCGAGCTTTTGTGTTCTGGGAGCATAACCAACAAACCTCTTCTATCTTCCTATCCGCCCCCATTCTCCCATTCTCCCAGTTCCATCCCCTCACGACCCATCCAACCAACACCACCACCACCACCACCACCACCACCACCCATGTATAACCCCTCATCCCGTCTCCTATCACACTCTTGTTAGCTCACAAATCTCTCCAGCATCATTTCACTTTTACGTCTTAAAAGGTTTCTAATGTCTACGACGCCCGAACCTGACTGAGGTTAAATGCGAAATGTTACACCTTACTTATTACAAGTGTTCATCGTTATTGTAAAGCTCGTTCGAACGTGCGAAATCATCTTAGGGAGTGAATCTAAGCAAAGAAATCCAGGCGGTGCGATCTACTTTCTTTTGTGAAGCTTTGATATTATTTTCTCGCCTCGTCTCGCCCCGGTGTTACACTATTAATGATACCAACATGGCTCTTGATTCTACTTGATTCTACTTGATTCTACTTGATGGGCAGGCATAGCTGAAGGCTGATAGCTCTGCTTCTGTTAATGACAATTATTGTCAATGGCTGATTGTTTTGGCCGCGTGATGTGCGATGTGCAGATTTACCCGTGTGGATTATTGCAGTAGGAACTCCAGCGTTCTCAGTTTACTCTCGATTTAGCTGGTGAATCGCCGCTAACTTTGCTAACTTTGCTAACTTTGCTTCACTCAATTTGCTGACCATCAAAAACGTGGCAGAATTCCATTGGGGAGTTTTCGGAGTGTGCTAAAGGCCATTTTCTATGCAAACACGCTCAGGTTCAGCGTATACAAAAAATAGCCCCTAAAATAATTGAAATTTTTAAATGAAAAAAATTATTGGATGAAGGACGGGTATATCTGTAGGCGATGTTCGATATCACCTTAATACGTTGAGGCCCTTCATCGGTATGAA
This sequence comes from Nemurella pictetii, assembly GCA_921293315.2. NCBI lineage: Eukaryota > Metazoa > Arthropoda > Insecta > Plecoptera > Nemouridae > Nemurella > Nemurella pictetii. The sequence goes on along the minus strand of OV121116.1, from coordinate 9,217,485 downwards.
TTTAAAAACTTGTCTGCATTTAAAGTCGCTCCTGCGTGTACGCGTTTTCCGCGTTTTCCCCATTTTCCCCGTTTCCCCGTTTCCCCGTTTCCCCGTTTCCATACAATATTCTGTATAAATAAAGATTCCCATATTTGTAAAGACGTCATGGTCTGCACAACTTTACAGATTGGCACAAATTTGTTACGCCAATTTGCGAAGGTTTGGGAGGAGGCCAAGTCACAAAAAAGAACATCTGCAAGAAACTTCATGAAACGTGATTTAAAAATTTGTCACATAATCTTGTTTAGGTTTACCGACTCGCAAACGCTTTTATTAATTGGAATGCAAGCATGTCAATCATTTGAAGTCCTGCTTTGAAAATATTTTGTTTTATTTTGAATGGCAATGGCGTTACATCACATGCAGATAAAAGCAAAAAATTGTATTCGATAAATTTTAAATGTTGTGGAGGTTACTGTTTTGTTAAACGCTTTTACGCAGTTCAGCTTAAATATTTCAAATCGATAAAACGATGTCAATATTGGCCAAATCAGGTGATATCTAATTACTGAATATACGTTGGTTGATACCCTCTAGTTTTATCATCACAGTTTTTAAGGTTTTATTTTGTCCGCAAGATCGATGTTGACCATCTTGTGTTTGTAATGCATTTAATGCGGAATCTGTCGACCGAATTTCACTGCTCTAGTCGAACCGAGGGAACCGGTAGAAGGTAGAGGAGTATCGTGTGTTGAGCTCAAGAAGAATGAGCCTATCCATTTGCAGGGGACGTAGAACTAATTGCAAAGCTCTCCAGCCAGCGATAATGGAAGCAAAGTGCTTTGCATAATAGTACGGGTATAGGAAGAATGAAAGAGAGCACCAACGAAACGTTGCAGCAAGCCTGTTATTAAGTAACAATGTAACAGAAAAAGAACTCTAATAATGCGTCGTCAAGAATTTCCAACCGTATTAGCAGCCATATTGCATACCTGCCTTTATTGTTTTATATTTCCTTTCCGTGCCGTTTGTAATCTGAACCGAGGCCAATTAATTTAGTATCTCACTGTAGTGAGATTGAAGAAACAAAGGGGATTAGATTGCATCAAAATCAATATCAGTGGATTATGCAGCGATATACCTAGCTACCAACTGACTAATGAATTGCCACTGCACTGTTTCATAAAGCGGAAAATACAGGGTTGGGGGCAAATCAATTCATAAAGTAATGCCTAGCTTTAGAATTGGGGCCACACGGGTATTACACAATGTTTGGCTATATTTCCGATAGATATCGGAAAGCTTCCTCGTTTGCCATGCATAGGCACACAGATGGGTAGTTAAAGGAAATAGTGCAGGTACAGATGTGAAGGAACTACACTGCGATTGTCTCAACAGATTATAAGAGAGCAGCAAAAAGATGGAAACTGCCTGTTGGTGCAATTTATACGAGCAAGAGAGTTGGCAATATTTCCCCTCGATTACACCTCACCGTCTAGGTGGATGCTGGATGCTGGATGCTAGATGTGTAGAACGAGCAGACTTCCACGCTCAGCGTATTTCACTCTTCAACTTCTCAACGGTGCATGGCATGCCACCTCGGTAACACGTGGGAGGCAATTGCGGAACATTCTGCCAACATATTCTCTGACAGAAATGATGATCGTATAGTTTCGAACTGCGTCTGTTACGTCCTTCGTTAGGAGCATCGTCTGCTAGCACGGTTGCTGCTGCAACCTCGTCAGAGCATTCTCACGCGCATGATTAGAGCAAGTGGAATTTTAATTTACAATAATAGTTATGGATTGTTCTACGTAAGCCTCTCGAATCAAAATAGTTATCGAGGGTCTGCTTGATGCTATTATCGGTACCTATCTAGTTATTCTCAATGGGATATTAACGCCGCAATTGAAAGTTATGCTTTAGATGTTCCAACTAGTTGAAGCGAATCGTGGTTTAATAACACGGCACCTCCACCACATAACAAAGTTGCTTTAGTCGAAGCTACCGCGTGTAATTATGACTGAGGCAACAAGAAATATAAAAAGTACGTAGCAAACTCCATCGCAAACGCAGGCACCTCCAAGTTCTGGTCAAATATGATTTATATTCTCGTTTCCGTGCCACGATGGGTATAGGTTCGGTAAAACACGAGATCCTGAAGGTGTTGTAGGAAAATAAAATAAATCAATATACTTTCGAACCGTCACGAGTCCCGACATTCACTTGAAGACGAAAACTTCCCCTTGCCATGCGACATTATAAGGTTGGTTATGAGTTCTCCGCCAACTATTCACACGCTCTCCAACACTCTCTCGGCACAATATGCTGCTTCGATTGACGCAGATAAAATCGTCATCTAACCAGTCAGCAAGTCTATCCACATGTTAGGAAACTTTTCGGCTGATTGATTGCACATTGACATGCTTTCTGTTGTGAACCAGAACACAGGACGATGGTTTCGCCGAGTTTCAGCGCTCGCACGTCGTCAGGTCCAAGTCCTGTCAAGCTCGGCGAAGCGGCCGTACTTACTTGCCTTGCCCAGGGATTCCCACCGCCAGACTTCAGGTACCAACGCTACGACAATATTGTCTCTTTACATATTGCCCGTCTGGATATGTCAGGGAGTTATTTCCATATCCGAACAGAGAGATTTCTTGAAAATTGCTGTTACTATTGGCTTCCTTGCCGTGAACTGGAAAGTTCAACTCTATCCTACTTTTACATTTATATTGGAGAAATCATAACGCGACCGTCCGTATGTTTTGCAGATGGGAACGAGCGCCAGGTCAGCTCCTACAAATGGACCACGTTCACACCCGAGGAGGCGTCCTGGTGATTGGTAATACCCGCGCTGACGACGCGGGTCGCTATATTTGCCACGCAAACAATTCTCTAGGCTCCGAGAGGATCGAGTTTGACCTGTCCGTTGTGTCAAGTTTGCAAGCGAATCTGATGCCTCATCAGCTGACGGTCGATTTGGGAAGATCCGCCGAACTCGCGTGCTTGGTATCTGGACAACCAACGCCGACCATTTCCTGGGCCAAGGACGGCGTCAACATCGTCGCGACGTACAAGCGGCGAGTGATGGGTGCTTCGCTGCAGATCGCGGAGATCACGCGCGAGGACCAGGGAATGTATCAGTGTTTCGCGAAGAACGACCATGAGATGGTGCAGTCCTCGGCAGAGCTGCGTCTGGGTGGTGAGTGCTTCTCCTAAACCACTAATACTAGCCTGTATACTTGTCCTTGTCGTCGAGACTCTGTTCGCAGCGTTGCGTTTTCGTAGTCGTGTCTATGTTAATATGAGTTCTATAAAAATTTGTAATTGGACGCTTATGACAAAGGGATTATTTAATGACGGGGAAGAGAAGGAACGTGCACAGCCGCGCTCGTTGAGGAAAACAAAAGATTCCACTAATACCAGCTGGCTGGCGTGAGTAACAGCGACACACTTGGCAAACGCATGGATTCTCTCCAGAGCACGCGTTCACAGAAATATTACACGCGCCCTTACAACAGGCAAAGAGCCCCCACCCCCGACGCAGCCTCCCGGTACCCCCCCCCCCCCCCTACCACCATCCGAACACACACACACACACACACACACACACACACACGTACGCACGCACACACACCATGATTCGGTCGCACTTCGAAGCATTTGCCGTGTTCATCAATGAAACATGTCATCACGCGCGTGCTCAAACACTATCACAAGTTGCGAAAACTCGGCCCTAGCACTGCTTGATCGCCACTCACTATTTGGAATACGCGTCATATGGTAAATTGAAAATTTCACTCAAACATCGTTGGATATATTTTATACCGTTATGCCAACACAATACTTTTAACGAACGTGTGCTAAATTAAGCGTATCATTTACCAACGGTAGAATATATCACCCCTTTAAAGAGAGAAATATCATAGCACGATAGAGCCGTATTTCCGAGTTGGTTTTTCAGTTGCAATCTTGCCTTTGGTAGCGACGTTGGCGTTCAGTACCAGTAGCTCATTGTGATGAATGCAAGATCTCTAGATCATAGGTTATGCTAACACCCCGACTAACGCATTCTCCATGGCAACACAAACGTTAAGGGCTCAACACTAACAGGATGTTTGTGTTCCCTTGGGATCTTATTAACACTTGAGAACTCTATTAATCTTAAAGGAAACACAGGTAATGGGAAGAGATAACTCCCAAGGGTCTGTTTGCACCAATCTTTATAGCACAGTTTAATCTGGATTTTAGTCTCTAATTTAGTTTGATGGATTTGATCATTTTAGGGAGCTTGCTTTAAAGTTGGGCTTATATGCTTCCCAACTATGCACCATTGCGGGCTTGGCCGTAGCCAGGCAGCTAGCTGTATGCGCGTAGAGCTACAGCTACAGCGTGTAGGCCAGTGCATGTAGCAGCTAACGCTATAGGTTGCGAGCCAGTAAATACGGTAATTTGTCCACGTCGCCGAAACGCTTCTGAAATGAAGTGGCAGATACAAATGGTGCAGAGTAAATGGTTAATGGGGTGGGTTAAAACGGGCAATAGTTGCTTTAGCGAAGTAGATACAGCTTCAGTTGGGACGACATAAGAAAGCTTGTGGACGGACGTCTAAGTGTAGGTTGCATGCGTGTCTATTTGGCTAGAATCCAAGGTAGACACTAGACACAGGCCAGGAGCCATCGGTACGTTTACCACCGCAATAGTGTTTCACGGTTTCGGCCCTCCCCCAAATTCGTACATCGCCGACGCCAGCGACACCCAGAAAGTTAGACGGGTTTCATTTCAAAGGCTGCACGCGACTATAAATATTTTTACCGTAATTTACAATTCTCTAATTTTTCTTCCCCCAGTGTCATTGGAAACTGGAAATTTCCAATTCCATTTGCCATTTTTCACAAACAATTTTCCACCAAGTTTCTTTTTGACATAGCTTTATTTAAGAAAAGTGAGATTTCCAATTTATTCTACCGCAGTCGAGATTTATTATTTTACTTAAACATGCCATTCTGTTTTCCGGTAGAATTTTCACGAATTTAATTTTAGATATGGCCATCCGGCATTCACAGAAGCTTGCCGCCTGGTGGAAAACACTCAGAGAAAACTCGCACATTGGAGAATGGCTAACACAGCTAGAGGTCGCAACAGTTCGGCAACAGTTTCCCGGGCAGCGTTATCCAGTATCCAACAATGCATAAAAAGTAAACTCACCTCCGAGTGTGTTTTCTCAGATGCGGCTCCCCAACTGGTTTACAAGTTTATCGAACAAACCATGTCGCCTGGACCGTCCGTCTCCCTTAAATGCATCGCGGCTGGCATTCCCGAACCACATTTCACCTGGACCCTGGATGGATTCCCACTACCACAAAACGACAGGTAATAAAAAGATCAACTCCACACCAACGATGTTTATCCGTGACAAAAAAATCCTTCCTACGACGTAACTGATTTAGAAAGTCTCACACGTTAGCAGATAAACTTTACTGAATGCGCCATCGGTCGGTATCCGAAACCATCGTTTTCACAATTTATAGAATGTGACCAGGCGTACAGTAGGTAAAGCAATAAAGATTTTTTTCAGACCAGCTTTTTTTTATTACAAGAATTCACAGGAGCATTCAGGTAGTGTGTCTATAAAACTATAACAATCCCAAACTCTGCCATTTCCAAGATCGATCGCGTCAAGAAATATACATTTGATCTACGACATCGACATCAATTTAGTGTTTTGCAAATCGAGAAGGCACATACGATCAAAATATGTCGTTTAAGTCAGTACTGGTCGGAATTTTGATCACGGAAAACCTCGATCAAGACATTTGGGCACAAACTGGTGGACTTGTGACCTCCCGAATGCAAGATGACCCCATCTCACTGTAACAATTCCCGCAATATTCTACTCAAACATTCTACCATTCTACCATTCTTTCTCACCAGCTAGGGGCTTTACTAACCCATTTGACACTTCTAAAATAAAACAACTTAATGAAATTCTCCAGTCCACCTTAATTGCATTGTTAGAGTGAGATTTTGTTGTTTGCACTGATGTATACTAATTTGCTGGGGGCTCGAGAAGTGTACGCCGGTCTTTGGCCGACTGACACCCACGTGTGCTTGTTGTAAATGGTGTGCCTTGTGTAATTAGGCTGATGATTGGACAGTACCTGACGATGCACGGTGACGTGATAAGTCACGTGAACGTTAGTGCTGTACGCGTTCCCGACGGCGGTGAATACCGCTGCGTGGCAGCAAATAGAGTTGGGACCTCCGCTCACGCCGCTAGGCTCAATATTTACGGTAATCAGAAACACATTATCATTCCGCTATAATTGATGAATCAGGAGCAATTAGTTTTTAGCTGCGCTATTCCAATTAAAGTTAGCAATTAAATATTTTAATGGAACTCTATTCTTGTACATACCTAGGGTAAATGATTATTGTATTTTACCTGGTTAGCCCAGACCTAGCGATTTGCCTGTAATGCTACTAGATGCAGAGATCGTGCGTAGCCGTGCAGATACACATTAGGGGTGTACGTTAAGGGTGTACGTTAAGGGTGTACGTTAAGGGTGTATGGAAATTGCTTGTGGAAGACAGCCAACTAAATTTAACTACGATCGTTGGTGGATCGATCAATTTTAGTTTACATCTTATTACGCTTTTGCTACACAAGTAGATCTTTCTAAACAATAGCATGCTTTTGGTCGGTAAAGTTCGCTTTGAAGCTTTATCTAAAGGATATACATCACTGATTGCATTGCAGATTTCCAACACTTTGCTGGGATAAAATTACATCTATCTGAGAAGTGAAAATGCATTGTAGGAAAATAGCACTTCCGCCCGGTGCAATTGCGGCAATCTGCTAGATTGCACTGTGCTGGGTGGGGGGGGGGGGGGGGGGATTAGTTTTCCGGCGCAATTTTGTTGTGACGTAAGTTGCAAGGACGTTTATTGCAGGATCGCCCATGGTTCGACCAATGGCGACGATCGCGGCTGTAGCAGGTCAAGACCTTCAAGTCAAGTGTCCTGTCGCTGGCTACCCGATCAGCTCCATCACGTGGGAGAAAGGTATGAAGGGAGAGAGCATGAATAGGCTGCTAGGAGATAAACATTGTTAAAGCTGGTACCTAACGTAAATATCGCCATTTCGGCTTGAACTCGTTCGTGCTTTCGTTACTTTACGAGCTTTATACGTGAAATTTGTTTTTTTCCTAAGCGAGATACGAACGAAACATTTGAATTAAAATCTTCCATCCTTAAATGTCCACACTACATCAACTATAATTACCTGCCTTGTTGTAATCTAAATGGCATTTGGAATTTTAAGTGCTTTTTGGAATTTCAATCTAAAATGATTCTTTGTGGTGCTGTCAGACGGACAGTTGTTGCCCATCAGCAGAAGACACACAGTGTCACCTGAGGGAACCCTCGTGGTGACCGGTGTTGACCGGATATCAGACAGCGGAAGTTACACTTGCACAGCTCGCAACAAGCAGAGCCATCAGAGCTCGCAAATCGTACATATCGACGTCAAGGGTAAGATCGACCATACATCCTTTCTTATCTTTTCAACTGTCAACACATTTCCTAGCACCAAAAAGGTGAACTGTTTATCGGAGTTAATGTTTTGACAAGCGGTGTACGCAATGGTACCTACAAGGAGGTGGTATTATTTCCTGGCTTGCTTTTTGACAGCCGTTATGTCATGTAATTGAAAAACTTTTATCGAACTTTTCATATACGTTTTTTCTCGCGAACGGAATCATGTGTATATTTCACTGTAATTTTGAAGTTTCATTGGAAAAGTTTGAGATTGTGCATAATAACTGTACGCGTCGTATCCACAATGGAAATTGCAGTTTAATTGAAACTGTTTTTGAGTTCACTTGCACATCAAAAAACACCACCGCTGGATTGAATGTATCTGTCTTTTGAAGCGTTATTTCATCGATCTTCGACGGAAGATTATTCTAAGCAAACTTTCGGTTCAGTCACATGGGAATTTTTATTCGAATAAAGTTCTAGAACACTAGGAAAAGTTTTCAGCACCTTATTGCATTTTGATACTATTTTTATAAGGTGTGTAAAATTTCAACACTTTTGGCCAAATAGTTTGACAGCAGTTGAGAAAGAACTTTATTTTGCAAGTTAATTTTCAGGACATAGCTCGGAATAATTTGAAATTTGCATGACTTGTGTTATATAAATATTTCTTTAGCGTGAAAAGACTTAAGACATATACCAATTTTCAAGAGTCATCCTGTTTTTAGTTGTACGCTATAGGTACTATTATCCTGAGAGCTATGGCAAGTTTTAATGCATAAAAATGTTCAAATTTGAAATGCAAATTTCCAGAATAGTTCACCGCCGGAGACCGAGCCTTCAACATCACGCCGTCGCCATCTGTCGTTCATTCCATGTACTATCTTTCCTGCTTATTGATCGACCGACGCCAAGTAACAGTTACCGACACCGTCGATCTAACAGCCACCCGCGCGGCCGACACCGACGCCGACGCCGACACCGACACTAACTATCCCAACACCCTGCTAGAGCGAGGTCCAGCTTGATTCTGATTGAAATCTGCTTTTGCAGTCCCTCCTAAGATAGAGCCTTTCAGCTTCCCAGCCCATATCCAAGCAGGTGCCCGCGTGCTCGTGACGTGCGTGGTCAGCGACGGCGACTCACCCCTCAAGATCGAGTGGCGCAAGGGTGGCAAAAAGCTGGTGACCGGCTCTGACGCCGCCACCGGCTCGTCGACGTCCATCATACAGATTGGCGACTTTGACCTGGCGCTTCGAATCCTGAACGTTGCCCCCGATCACAATGGCAATTACTCATGCGTGGCGAAGAACGAGGCAGCTTCCGTGGTCCAGACAGCGTTGTTACTAGTCCATGGTAATGCAGAGGCTGTTCCCCGGAATGCCGGTGTTCTTGTGAAACCTCTAGCCCACCTATCTTTCTCGATCAGCATACTGATCTCTGATTTCTGATTCTGTATTACCTGCTTGATTCTTCCAGTTCCACCTAGGATAGCCCCTTTTTCCTTTAACAAGGATTTATCTGAAGGAGTGCGAGCCCAGGTGACATGCGTGATTGAGAAGGGCGATCCTCCGTTCACCATTACGTGGTACAAAGATTCGGATGCGATCCCTTCATCAGGCACATGGGGGTTAAAGATCATAGGCATAGATGCACACTCCAGCACAATTGTTGTTGAGAGCCTAACTGCTAGGCATACTGGCAACTTCACGTGTCTCGCGAAGAATTCGGTAGCTGAGGTCGCTCACACCGCGCGGTTGGTCGTCAGCGGTAAAACATTCGACATCTCGGCTTCCTGCATTGCACTTGACTTCACTGACTTGACTTCACTTACTTCACGTACTCGCTACTCGCTATATCTCTCTTCAACGGACACTGCATGCCGCATGTTGTTGCTTCGAGTAGCTATTTGCTAGTGCATGTCGCTACCTGTTTTATTCTTGATCTTTACGTTCTTCGTTAATTCTTCTTTCCACCACTTCCCTGACCCACTTTGACAGTTTTAGAGATAATTTGTTACTTCTTTCGTACACTTGTACACGCTCATTGCAAGTATGCACAGCTGGGTGGTGTATTTGCACAGACCACCAGGTACTACACGTGTATATGATTACTATTATCAGTCCGAGTTGGTCGTTGAAGAACGGCTCGTTGCTTGCAAAGCCAACCTAGTCCTACGGAGATGTATGATGATCTTGTTGGCAATGCTGTGACGTCCGAACTTGGATGGCTATCTTTAAGGCGTCAGCACATGGCAGAAATATTGATTATGTGCACCAAAAATATACGCACCGTACATTCACTCTTTGGCTCCTGATTGATAACAATCTACCTGTGAACTTTTCATTCCGATCTTACGATCAAATTTGACCGAAAGGGATCCTTTGCACCCCTATCTCACCATCCCTTCGTTCATTTCCTCGCCCGGTAGACGCAAAGCCATCAATCACGATTATTTCAAGGATTGCCGCTCACAAGTAATATTGACCACTTAGGCTTTAATGTCGCTTATAAATTTTTTGGCCGTTTATTTTATGGGCTAACAGCAAAGCAAGCTATTTATCGAGCACTACAATTTTAAATAATTACACACAATATATTTCTAGTAGTTTGTTACAAAGCTTATTCACACTTTTTCACGAAATAAATATTCAAGTATTTTACTGTCTGACAGAAATCACGTAAAATCACGAATGAAGCTTATGCAATATATAACTCAGTTAACGAAAAAAAAAATCACGTACTTTTCTTTCAATGTATACGTGAATCTATCTGTTTAAATTCAGATGAGGATAATGTAGTTGCAGAAAATTGATATCGCTGGTGTGTTTCAGTCCCTCCTCGATGGATCTCGGAACCACTGGACCAACAAGCAGCAGAAGGCTTGCCAAATCTCAATGTCCTTTGCCAAGCCGAAGGCTTTCCAATTCCAATCATCACATGGCGCAAAGCTTTTGGTAAGTACACAGCTCCCAGTGATTATCATCCTGCTTAACGCGCGAAGCTTCTAATTCGGATATACTCTGCAGGCTCAGCGTAATGGGATGCGATGGCATCGCTTAGCAATTAGATTTTGGAATAATTAGTGCTGGATTTGCGTCGGCAGCATCAGAAAACAAGACCCTAGTAATGCCCTTCGGTGGTTTATTTTGTGAAAAGTGTTTTAAGTAAAAAAATGCAATAACGAACTGCATGTAACATTATTAGCAGGGCTGGAAAACTGTGTACTTACGAGGCTTCATTGCTTGCTAACTAGTTAGGAAGCAATTTATTTCACCAACATTTTGCCAAGTCAAAAATCCTCTAAAAACATGTTCAATTAATGTTGCCAGCTGGTTTCACGTTTACTTTTAACCAGGTTTATACCGGCTTGTCGATGAAACAACAACTTACAAAACAGATTGATTTTATCGCTCGAGAATAAAACAAAAATGTTGGTATTTTGTTAGCCTGCCTGCCATGCACGAAGCTAAAAACGAATGTTTGATTCAGGAAACCTTCCTGGAAACTATCGAGACATCGAGCCCTCTATCGGGATGCGTGCCTTCAAGAACGGATCGCTGGTCATTCACAATCTGAAGGAGAAGCATGAAGGCTACTATCTGTGTGAAGCTGTAAACGGCATTGGTGCTGGCCTCGCAAAAGTAATCCATCTCACCGTCAATGGTAACTAAATGAACGGTCTACTCCTCCATCTCCCAGCAAAGTTTTCGAAATTTGAATTAGCCATGGTGCCCCATACGATCTTATCCACCTATAATACAGAACAATACCAATTTCATTTAAGTAGAAATGTGACTGTGAGTTAATTGGACCGTAGCAAAACTGCTTAATCTATTCATGAAATATATTTAACTGAAAGTAAATCTTGATCTAGCACCGGCGCGTTTCTCTGTGAAACATGCAAATGAAACTGCCCGCCTGGGCAGCCCAGCGAGTATGAAGTGCGAACTTCGTGGCGACCACCCTTTGAAATTAGTTTGGCGCAAGGCTGGCTCGACTATTGACTTAGCGTCTTCACACTACAGGTATGTAACTTGTCGAGGTTGTTTGAGTCACCAGTGGCGATGCGAGCTGATGCAGTCACCGTATTCAAACCGCCAATGCCGTGACTGCGTGACAGCATCAACTAAATTTTCACGGGGGATGTAAAAGAGATGTAGTGTTAGCCAAAATAATTTGTTGGTTTTCCTTATCTTTGGTCACCCGACGTGGCACTTAAAACGTCGCATTTATTTTCCACCCTCCATCTAAAATTTATTAAAAGCGATGATGGTTACATGTAATACGTAATTTGTATCATTTTCAAGAGTAACATTAGCGGATTTCTAGTCCATCTCGTATGCGAGGAAAGTTATAAAGTAGGCCTCTCCATGAAATTAAAATGTATTGCATTTTCACTTTTCAGCGTCCGACTTATGGACACCCCTCGACTTTCCCAGTCAAAAACAAAGCATGGCCAAATGACCACCCCTACAAATCGCTTCTCTTATCTGTCAGGACCACACATTTATTCTAGTTACCCTTCATTTACGCCACGGTGCTTTTTTACCACTCATATCAACCCGCCATGGTGTTTACTCATTTCACTAGTTTTACATTTTACATTTCTCCAATTTAGTAAGTGTCATAGAGTGTCCAAACAGTCGCGTTGTATCAATTAAATGAGCGCCGCTTTCTGCGATAACCACATTACTTCCTAGGGTTGAATAATGCATGGCTTCGAGCTTGCCACGGCTAGTGGCTAGATTGCATTAACATGCTCGTACGCTCTACGCTCTAGGTACACGGTGAAGGAAACAAACTCAACGGAAGGTCTGGTCTCGGAAATCAGCATTGCGTCGACGACTAGGGAGGATGGAGGACGGTATTACTGTATGGCGAGTAACCCTTTCGGTCGCGACGAAACTAGTCTGCAGTTCTACATCCTAGGTTCGTTCGAAATCCTTCGAGACGCATTCATTGTTTTCTTGTCGAATCTGGTTAGATCAAACTCCGGCGTGAATTCACTGATGACCTTGTGTTTCCGTGTCGTAGAGCCTCCGGACTTGCAGCGGAATGTTCACGTCATCGACAAAGGAAGCCGCTTCGTAAAGATAGGATGGATTTTGAGTTTAGATGGAAACAGTCCAATTACTCAATACTCAATAGAATATAAAACCGAGAAAGGTAAGGCCCTTAATTTTATTTTATTTTTCAATTTTCCCGTGATTTCATCATTTCCACGGCTCTTGTTTTACTCTTCGACATCTCGTTTTCTGACTAAGAAAATTTATGGAACGTAAGAATAGCAGAAGTTCGAAAATAACCGTATTAAAGAAAAGAGGATAAAATACTCTTTGCCATATTGCAATCAGACTGAAACAGAAAGCGATGTGCAAAAAATAACGGTTCGAATTCATGAGAAGATATGAGAATAAATCAGAGCAAGTATCTGACCAATAAATTTAACAATTTGCGCAGTTAAATGCATTAATTGAAAATTATTGTTTGTGATGTGTGTTCGGAAACCGCTGATCTATAAAACTCTTCGCGTTAGAGAAAAAATGTGAATTCTCACTAAATTTTCACTAAATTTTCAGTCTACTGCGGAGGCAAGGAACTGGTACAGGACCTCTTGGCTCCTATAGCGTACGAACGCGTGTGTTTGAAACCAGTAGCATGTTACAGATTTGTGGCACGAACACACATCGCGTATCAGCGTCCCCGGAAACCAGGCATCGGCTACTGTTGACGGGTTGCGTCCAGCGACCGTCTACACCTTCCGCTTGTTTGCTGAAAATCAAATCGGCAGGAGCCAGCCCAGCGACGTAAGTCCTGCCAGTCCTACGTCTCTCAGCTCAGTTGCTTACTAAAACATACAGATTTCTAGGAAATTAAACACTTATTGGAGGGAGGGGGGGGGGGGGGGGGGAAGGTGCTATTTTCTATTGACAACGATTTTCTTTCGTAATCTGCGTTTATAAGATCTGATCTCTGTGAAAATGGCAGTGTTTTCATTGTTTTGTGGGATATTTAAGCTTTTTTTTTTGAATAGAAGTAAACTGTTGCAGTGAAATAACGACTGCCAAATCACTTCACACTTAAGTTCTAAATTTATGAACACCGCTCAGGTCAACGAAATAAATGGAAAAAGCAAAACCCTTATACCATGCGATGGAGGGTACACATGAAAATTAAGCTGAAAACCCATTTTCTGAAAATTTCCAGACGATTTTCCTCACATCTTTCTTGGGTTTTTTAATTCTGTTTTAATAGGTCGGTGTTTGAATTTTTTTCTAAAAATCGGACATAAGCAGGCGAAGTAAGCACCCCACATTGTGGACCCGATCTGACTCGTCTGCTAAAATCTTCATTCCCCTTCCCTAGGTCCTTGATGTGAGTACTGAAGGCGAGAAACCAACTGGCCCACCCACCAACGTCAGGGTTGACGCCACAGGTCCAACCGAACTACGAATTATGTGGGACCCTCCCGATCCAGAACTCTGCAACGGTGAAATTCTTGGATATCACATTGGATTCAAGGAGCAACGTCAACATCCAGACAAATTCCAGTACAAAAGCGTGTTTGTACGTGGTGAATACTTGATCAGTGAACTAAGGGAGTTCACCCGATACAATGTTGTCATACAAGCTTATAATGGCCTTGGACCAGGGCCTACATCTGATGAAATCACTATCTCAACACTTGAAGGAGGTCAGTAACAGTAGCAGTAACAGCTATCGTGTCCAATGATTTTTATAGAGTATTGATGTTGTATTTCGATCTAGTTCCGAGCACCCCGCCAAGAGATGTTAAGTGCGAATCTTTGAACTCACAAAGTATCCAAGTCACTTGGGAGGCTTTAGCCGACTCAAAAGTTCATGGAGTTCTTAAAGGCTACAAAGTTTTGTGGCAAAGCTTGGACCATTTGGAATGTGAGAAAAATGAATTCAGAATATCATTCAGTTATTGATGAAAAGCGAACACACAGTAATCGCATGTTTTTATCCAATCTTCAGCAATTTCAAAGTCGGAAACTAAGTTGAGTACCGGTCCTTCAGTAGTAATCCATGGCCTTGAAAGACATGCCAACTACAGTATTCAGGTACTAGCCTTCACACGAGCAGGCGATGGTGCCATAAGCGCTCCGATTTCTTGTCGGACCGAAGAAGATGGTATGTTTACCCATTGCCAAAATCATTCAACGTTCATTTGTCAGCTCACCCAAGAATACTAACTCAAAAATATGTGTCGGACAGTTCCAGAGGCCCCGGCCGATATCAAAGCTGTGGCTAGTTCATCGACTGGCATCATCATCAGTTGGCTGCCACCAGCGAAGGCTAATGGCGTGATTACGTCATACACCCTTCAAATTCGCACTGTCGGAAGCAGCGAAGGTAAAGCGAGCAAGAGACTGTCAGCGCTGACGACTCGATACGAAGCAGAAGGCTTGGCGCGAAGGGGAAGATACGAATTCGCCGTTGCTGCCGTCACCAGGGTCGGGGATGGTCCGTTCTCTCCGACAAAACAGCTGTCACCGTCAGGTGAAGGTAATAATGCTCAGCTTGATTGAAACAATGCATTACTTCCAGTTCCAGTCACTTGATGTTGACGCACATACTTCGATCTGCTCGTGACGGTTCAAGCTGAACGGGTGAATGGTCGAGAGACTTCAAGGGTTTCCTAATACTAAAGAGGATATTTTAGTTTTTGTTTTAGGAAACAGTGCTGTTCTAAGCATTTTTCGTGACTACCATTCAGAGGGCTCTGATTATTTGTAATATTTGATTTTATTTAAGTCTAAAGCAATCTAGAGACTGTAAATCTAAATCTATGATGGTTGTTTTACAAAAAAAACTCAAATCCATGACATCTGCACTGAGATTTTCAAGGCCGCTTGTAAATTGGTTCTTTGATTGAGACACCATTTTGTACTTTCTACATCTCGTCTCATGTTTGGCAGTTCGAGCTGCGATCGTGACTTTTGGGGAGCATTTTACCGTGCCTTGGAAGGGGGAGATTCGTCTTCCTTGCCTTCATGTTGGGGCTCCAGAGGTGAAAGTTACTTGGAAACAGTGGGGACAGCAGTTAATGCCGTCTCACAGGTAAATGTTAAAGCGTATTTTTACTGAAGTCCATCTTTATTTCATTGAATTACCTTCGATATCGGAATTTTGAGACATCATCTACAACCAACTTAGCACTAAACATAAACACAACATAACATAAGATATCCACAGTCATAACATAATACATACCTTTTGTTAAGCCAATCAAATCGGTTCTGTCGTTGTCAGCTGTGTGGCAGCCATACTTGTTGCTTTGGAGATTTCAAATCTAACCTCAAAATGTTCAATGATAGCTTTGTTAGTACTGCCAGGGTAAGCGAGCACCGTTGACTGCAACGGCAAAGGTTAGGTCTGTCCAACATTGACGGGCCGGAGGTTACCGCCGACTCACAGCCAGCTTGCTTTCAATCCAAATTTGAATGCAAGAAGCCGCCGATTCTTCAGTCGGCGGTTGGAGCAGCAATATTTGGTTTAGGAGGCGAGGCCAAATCTATTGGCTCTTCCTTATGTAAAAACATGGCAGTAAGCATAGACGTTTGACTCGTCAAACATTATGTTTACACGGCTATGTTCTTACGTTTGTAGCTATTAGTCTTATGCAAGTGCAAGTACCAAACATTACGCTTACTGCTATGTTAAAGTTATGCTTACTGTTAAGTTGGTTGTAATTGCCTTAAGCCACATGATAAGCTCGACAAGTGGTTGAAACAATTAGTATACCTTTGGAAATGATTCCCAATTTCAAGGTATTTATAAAATTTCCGAACGATATATCAACCGGGATTTCTGAAATTACGTGACATCTGGAACAGGGAGAAGTGCGCAGAAGAATACCAGTGGCGTTATTTAAAAAATAAGGTCATGTCAACCTGGGGGATGTTCTAGAAAGCTTGTACTAAGTCTTCATTTACAAGGAAACTTTGTTCCGCAGATTGGTATTCGTCCCAGAGGGAGGAATACACATCACAGACCTCCGGAGGGAGGACGGGGGCAACTATTCGTGTAACGTGGAAAACCGCTTCGGTGCTGACCGCATTGTTCACCGCCTTACAGTGCAGAGTAAGAACACAATAATCAGCTACCTTCAAAACAGTCTGTTAATTTCACAACAGTCTGTTAGCTAAAAAAACAGCTTGTTAGCTTCAAAACAGTCTTTTATCTCTACGGCTGTCTGTTAACTCTACGGCAGTCAGTTATCTCTGAAACAGTTTGTTATCTTCACGACAGCCTATAACTGGCTTCACGATAATGATGTGCTTGAAACACTGCCGAAGTCACGAAGAAGCTGTGGTTTTCTCTGCTTTGCGGGATAACTAGCTTCTCCCCATCGGGAGACGCTGACTTCTTATTAGTTCCCCGCCGATTCCCGTTCTTGCAATCCATCCTCTCCCCCCCCCCCCCACCCCCCCACCCATTCCCCATCCGAGCATCCACCCCGCTGACACTACCACCCACAACTAAGCATAAATTAGCTCGTGTGGTTGCTTAGCACGTTGTCGTGGAACGAGCTGCATTCGAGAGGTCAAATGTTCGATCCTAGCGATCGGCTTTATTCCAGATTGTGGGTTTGCTTCAGTTTAACATGTCCCAGCTGGGCTACTAATGGGACATTCTTTCCCCAAAAACAACACAGCCGCCTCCTAGACCCTATTTCCCATTTCCATGGATGCAAGCTCGGTCTGGAACTAGCGTTAGGGCTGTAGAAAAACGAGATTGATTTGTTTTCTTTTAACGTTAGCATTCACGGTCGTAGGCGCCGAATGCTCGAACTCTTATGCATAATTAACATTTCGCAGTTCCTCCCTCGGCGCCGCTATTGCACGCGACGTCGGCGTCGGCAACCAGCATCACTCTTCAGTGGAAACAGGGGGACGACGGCGGGTCGCCGGTTCGGGGCTTCGTGCTCTACTTCCGTAACAACGCCGACAACGCCGACTGGGAAGAAGTGATCTTGGAGAGACACAGCACTGGCCACGTGCTTAGAGATTTGAGTTGTGGGACATCTTATCAGTTTAAAGTAACGGCCAGGAATGAAATTGCTGTCGGCAATTCTAGTGAGGTAAGTGACGTTGTAAAAAAGTAACAACTTTGTCGGAGTGTTTTTAAGTTGGGGTTGAGGATTGAAGCGTTTGAAAATGGCGTGTAACTGTTTTTTAACAGGTAGTGAAGGCGGCAACTGAAGGAACTATGCCATCAGCGGCCCCTACTGAGGGGTTTGTTGAGACCAATTCAACTGTAGCGAATGTACGCTTGGACAAATGGTTGGATGGTGGCTGTCCTATGCTTTTTTTCGAGATTGAATATAGAAGAAACTCAAATGACAGGTGGACATTAGGTAATCAAAAATTGCGATAGTGTTAGTTATTACTTCATGTTTTATTGGTGTTGTGTTGCTCCGTGAGCAAGAATGGTAAAATCAGACATAATGCGCATGCCCTTTCCACGAAAGATATTCAAACGTGTAGCTAAAATTCATGAAAATCATGAAGACAAGTGTCACGTAGCTGTTGTCAGTGCGCAGCGTAGTTATGTTACATTGTCAAATTACTTTGTAATTAGTATAATAGTACCGAGCTAGAACAAGAAATGTAGATAATCAGTTTTATCGTGACTTTCTTCCAGTGTCAAACAGCGTCCAACAGCAAGATAGCTTTTCAATCAAAAGTCTTCAGCCAAATACTGAGTATCAATTACGTGTCAGGGGAAACAATATGGCTGGCAGCGTTCGCCAAGAGTATCGCTTCCATACCCTTCCAGTCATGAGACCAGGCCAAGATTTAGGAGGTAAGACACCGACAGACGAAACTTTCTTGCTAGATCATATTTATATTGCAAATTCCAATTAGGGCCGGTATTGCAATCTCCAGACTAAAATATTTCTCTGAACTTCCCTCTGGCAAGTCAGGAACATCGGCATCTGATTGCTTGTCGCCCCGGCGATGCCTTTTTTTGGAACAATTTCAATCTTTGTTCGGAGATTTAAATACCGGCCATTAGTCACACAGAATTCAGCAATTTCCGAAAAGTAACTATTCTAATTTTTAAAATTTTGCCATTATTTCGGAAGGAAATTTTTAATTGTTGCCTTAAAATAAAAGAAACGGAGGAAAAGGCGTATACGGTCATTCTATTTTGTGCAATTTTCTATAAACTATAAAGGATATATTAATATTAGAATAAAGAATATATAATATTAGAATTTGGATGATTTCCCTGAAGAAGGAAACAGGACAGAAAGGCCACCAGCATCGCAACCCTAAACGAGTTTCACTAATTTTGCAGGATCTGGAACCGTTTCTCCAAGTCAGAATCACATCGCCGGAGGCAGCGACGTCCCATTCTTCCTCGATATGCGGCTCATGCTCCCAGTTTGCGTGGCACTCGTCGCAACTATCATTGCCATATCAACCGTATACTACTGCCTTGTCAAAAGTAACTCATCGTTCCTTCCATTCTAACTCATACTTAAACATGATTTAACTCATCTCGGCGATATACTATTACATACATACACTTACAATGTTAATTGAAGTTCGGAAAGGCAAAATGAAACATAGTCTGGCTTTAAAGAGAGGGTTTCATTACCTGAAACTCATATCACATAAGTTGATCGAATGATGTTTAAATTTAATCTGCCTGGGGCTATTCCCTATAAAATTTATAAAGCTATTGTTCTAAAAGAGTAACACACACGATAGCAAAATTAAACTTTTTAGGGATCGGTTTTACGACGTCCAGTTAAATAGTTAACGTCTATTAAGGCGGAAAACAGAATCATTTCATTGGTTATCGCAACGGAGATAAGTTTTTATGTAATTAAGATGACTAATTGCAAATTTTAATACTGTTCGCAGGTAAACTTTTGGCGTTTCAGAATTAGTGTATTGAATTTAGAGCTTATAGAGTAGCCATCAGGGTATTGTTATTCTTTTCGATGCTCTTAATCCCAGATTTCAAGGCGTGATATAGGTTTGCCTTATGGGCATAAGGTTCGCTTTATGGGAAAATGGTTTGCCCTTTGGCATTATAATTAAATGAAAAAAGAAAAATTTCAAAGTATAAGACGTAAGCACATAGTGTCGTAGGCACGGCTCCGCAGCTAATGTCAAATGAACGTCTAACTTCGCATATGAAAGCCAACTTTTCACTTCAGGCTCCTTGTACCAGAGCCAGTGTTATTCGATTGTCACTGAACACCTCACCCCCTCTCAATTCTTGTGTAGAGCTTGAACTGTCCTTGAAGCGTCCTTGAAATGTCCTTGAAGAGTTGTTGAAAGTGTGGTTGGAAGTGTGGTTGAATTCTTGCAGGAAACATCGGCGGGCCTCCGCGAGGGGAGGTTGCAAGCTCGCACGAAGCACAGTCAGCTGCAGCTTTGGATAACAAGCAAAACCTCGAGCAGAGAGAACAATATTACGCAACTGTGCGCAAGCCGCTCAGGTCGCCCGTTCGAGAGATTGCGTCCTTGGAACGGATTCCTGGTAATGCAATTGATCAATCACTCAAAAATATCGAAAGCTAGAGCCATGAGAAACTGTTTCGTTTCAACTTAACTTTAATTCTTCAATCGTTCTGAACCAAACCCCTAAGAATTGAGGGCCATTAGCTCTAAATTTGGTTGGCTTCGTTGTACACAAACAAAAATTGCACTGTCTTTGAAGACGATTAATACACCAAAATTTAGAAAAAATCACATTACTTTAAACTTTGGTTAAATTTGGAGAGAGGTTGGAGGGTTTCAAGTTAGTACGACAACTTCACTCGCCTTGCTTGTCAACCTCTCGACAGCACGGATTAGTGGAGGCATCCTGTTGTGCGAGTTGTACCGTCCTTCGGAAGGGACTTAAAGCCGGTGGTCCCCTTGGTGCTTTTTGACAGGAGTAGGCTACGTGCCGGTAACGGGTTTCCCCTCCTCCCTTCTAGGCTAGGTTAGGTTCGTCATCACCCTCGTCATCACCCTTTCATTCACCGACGCCATAAGCCCAGTGCCATATGGCCAGTTGTCAACAAAAGTGCGTCGTTAAACACCAATAATAAATCAATCAATTGGAGTCAATGTTTAGTGGTAAATGTTTGCTAGATCCGCACAGATTTCTCGGTTTTCCTTAGTCGTGGTAAATAACAAGAGAGAATGAGAGAGCGAGGGATTTCATTTAATACTTATTTATAATTTATGTCCAAGTTGGAATTTTTGGGGATGAAGGCTGGTTATTTTGGGGTGGGTAAGGGGTGGATAGGGGGTTATTGAGTGAGTGAGATACTCGCTACGCCACTGAACATTAGCTTTGCCTACTTCGCTTTTAAGTACATCATGTTCTTATCTAACCATGATCTCTTTGTGATTGTTCCTCCCACAGAATACTCTGAAGATATCTACCCCTACGCAACGTTCCAGCTAAACGAAGCTACTGGGGTTGACACGAGATGCACGTCAGGCGCCCCACAATTGCAAACTTTCCTTTATCGGGAGGCCGACACACTTCAAATCAGAGAGGTGAGTGACTAACCAATAGAATGAGTATTACTGACATTATCATGACCAGTTAATCTCACACAGTACAAATGATAAAATTACGTAACATGCCGCTTCGCAACTTAAGTACTTAAGTACTTAAGTACTTAATATTTGTATTAGGGATTTAACTTCGAGATATAAGCGATCGTAAATAGAAAAACACTAAATTTTATATTTATAAATATCAAGAGCTAGATTGTCAAGTAGCTGTTTTATGTTGTTTCTTTGCATTGATTGCTACGACATGGTTTTCATTTATTGGAAAGCTCTTGGTGAGAGTCTCCTTAAATAGATATCTATCTAAGTAAGTAGTAAGATCCTTCGGGAGTGGCCAAGTAATTGGAATGAGGAAGCTCGCTCGCCTTCCTTGCAGTCTGACTGCGACCACTATGAGGTAGCGAGGAGCAAGCAGATCTGCTCGAGAGGACCAACCCACCGACACCGGAAAAGCAAGTCTGAGAGTGAAGAGTATGATACTTTAGGCTCGGACACCGACACCGAGCGAGGGACTTCCAGTCGCACAGAATCATCCAACCAACTCGACGAGCCGACGAAGGAAAGGTCAGGAAGCCAAGAACAACGCAGCAATCGACAAAGTAAGTTTGCCACATGACAACATCCAGATCTGTCAGGAGAGAAGCGGCATGTTACACAGTTTTACATCGCCAGTTTGTTATTATGCTTTGTTATTTTTTTTTTGTTTTGTGAGAAATCGTTGTTTCTGGAATGGAAACGAAGGAAGGAAAATGTGTGACCCTTGGTTTCCGGGTTTGAAGGCGCCCACATGAGCTGTCCTGGTGCATGATAACAAGCAATCATTTGGTGAGAAAAGGGCTCTCAGAAATTGTCACTTCATGGACTTCTCATTTGAGAAATCACTTGCCTAGATTGAGTTCGGGCACACATTTTTCCTGTTTGTTTTATTTCCAAGTTTGTTTTTTGATTTGAAAAAAACTCTCCGAGCATGGTTTCTACTTGGTTTCTTTTCCTATATTTTCCTTGCGAAAACATACATTGAATGGTCAGAAATCGATGTCCTGAATATTTGCACGAGTGCTTCTGTAGGAAGTTGTCAGTTAACTGGCGATGCTGTCTCTTCCAGACGTCATGTGCCGTGGACCAGAGTCTAAACTGTCCGATGCCGAGAGGAAATCCTTCCCGAGGAGGTCACGACCCAAGTAAGTATAACTGTGCATGTTTTTTTCTTGAACGCATTTCCTCCACGCACATGGGATATGGGCGCACAAACAAAAAAATACCACCTTACTTGAAAAGCAGTTAAATGGCCGTCCGCATTTTTTATACGCCAACGGGCAGTTAATGACGTAAAAGATGGCTCTATACCTTGATAAATTAACTCATTCCTCTGCGGTGTAAGCGTTTCACTTCAATTTTCACCACGTTACTTCTTACTAGTAACTAGCGATGCGGTATTACGTATTACCTGGGTAATTCTGGATAATGCGGGCTGGTTTTACCATTCTACCGACTAAGGCAGGGAGTCAAGTTAAGGCAACAAGTGTACAGTTAAGTTAATTGGCATGGAACGACACGCAGTGGCTTACAAGATATCTAAGCCAGCTGAGAACTCGAAAGAAAACCCACACTTTTCTCAATTATAATTGTGATCATTTCAAATTCTTCTGAGATCTCCTATGTTCTACGTAAAGAAAATTCGTTTAAGAGATGCATTTTCTACTGATGTGACAATTATACCATTTTGTGATAATTATTTGGTGATGATCTGATAGTGAGATCATGGTTATTAAGATCATGTTTGTTTATAAGGCTCAACTTTCCTGCTTAGAACCAAAAACATTGTGCTGAATTTGGCTAGAGTGCGTGACAAAGCAGTTAGAATAGTAATTGCATAGAGTAAGCAGTAATGTTATGAATAAGCAATGAGTAACGTGTACAAGCTAGCATCTAATAATCTCGACTGGTGTGCACTCTGTCGGTAGGCTGTTACAGCTGGCGGGTCGTCCCTGCTCGGCGTCCCAGCAACCGAGGCCAGCCAGCGAGCACCGAATGCAGAGGAATTCCCCTATCCTCTTCACCGCTAAACTGGACCCACCCACAGGATTTACGGACGCGATCGAGCTGAGTGAAGCTGAATGTGATTTAGAGTCAAACAAACGAATGATGCGAACACCGAGACTTGGGGTGCGCGATTTCACGATAGCTGTGTGAGACTTTCTTGTCATCCATATTTTACCGGCAAAAGTGACTGAGAATTTGAGTTCGAAAATTACTATTTAAACGAAGGAAATTGTAACGTTTCATGACGTTTCATGATTTTTATTTCGAATGTTTGGATTGTTTTCAAATATTTTCGTAACAGACTATTTCCTTCCATTATATAAGTGTTTAAAGTGTATCTTATCTGTGCTCAAGTATTATTCTGGTTGATCCGATGTAATTTTACTGAAACATTTACGGTACATTGTGTTCTTATAAGAAAAAGAAGAGCTTTAATAAAAGTTATTCAATTGCATTTCATAATGTTCCTCGTTTTATTTATTCCGATTCGTTGTTTAGTTTTCTATTTAGTATTTATTATTAGACACCATTGGTGAAAATGCAGCTACAATTTTGCAAAGTATCAGCAACCTTTTCAATCGTTTAAAAATGGCATTTAATCATCACATATTTACCAATCTATTCCCGCTTTCAATCTGTAACCACTATCTAGTAGTATCTATAACATTCGAAATTGCTCCGCGTGCTCTAGTTTACGCGAATCATCATGCACATTTAACGCATGAAGTCGCATATAATGATCGCTGCCACTGTTGCTGCCACTGTCATTATTGATTAGAAATCAGTGATAAACTTTCAACTGGCTTGGCAAACCCATCGGGAACCGTAGTGAAATGAAATATATCTTGATTATCTGCCCATATCGAACTACGTGTTCTACTTGACTTTTATTATGATGTGTTGTTTTGGCAGTTAACCAAGCAATGTTGATCGACGATCATTCTGATAAAAGTTCGGTATCCACTGGAATGGTAATGCCACTTTTCCCCTTTGTATATAGATTCGTGCCCAGGGGATCACATTGTTTGTCGATATCTCTTAAATACAATTTCTGTAGACTATGTAATAATATGGCGATGCTAGAATGCACTTTCGTGGAAGAAGTAACTAAGGGAGATTGGGATTCGGTCGTGGAGCGAACAAGGTCCGAATATACGCTCGAAACGTGCTCCTACATTACGGAGGCAATAAAACGACCAGAAGCAGTTCACCCTCATGAAATTGGGAAGTTCCGAAACAACGAGGCACGAGCAGCTTTCAGAGACTGTGTTTTACATGTGAACTATGTGTTTTTTGCACACAACATGTTGGTTGAAGGGGGTATTGAAAGGATGTAGTAGGGCGTAGAAGTAGTGAGTAGTTGATTTTGAAATGCTCATTGAAATAACAAACATGAAGTACTTGCTTGCCCGGAATAATTTGTTGGCTAAATAGAAAACAAGACTTACCCTCGCGAATTTGAATATGTATATTATATTAGCTCTTCATCTGCAACGTCCATTTCCTCATCTTCAGGAAAAGCAAACAAATATTTCATTTAGCGTTACTACCATAAATATGATAACGTTCGTATGGATTGCAAAACCGGAAAAATTATTAGAGACAAAACTATGACTCATTGTGATCCAATAGCTTCATGCTAGACCGATTTAGTTACAAGTTTGAAGAAAGGCAGTTGTTACTTGTAATTAGAAACTAGTGTATGCATATGCCGTATCTTGAATTGCACGTTCACGTTGCACGTTGCACGTTGTACCAGTTACAACTTCAATCGGAAAATGTGGGAAATGCGTTGTCTCGTAGCTTCGGCTGCTTTTACTTCATTTTGTGAAACGCGAACTAATTATAGATAATTAAGGCATCGAAATTATTTCCCCTCATTGACCATTCATAACTTGGAGTGGAACCAATTCGTATATAATTTGTTAAGAAAAACTAACAAATTCTCGTCAATTTCGGCATACATTATAAATGCGTTGTATATCGTTGCCATTGATTCCTCTTGGGTGGTCCAGCTTGCTTGTGTATTGTCGAAACATCATGAAACTTTCATGCCATGCAATTCAATTTTCTAGCTCTGTGTAGTCCCACTGTTGATTCTCGAATGCCCACAGGGGTAGGCCAAAGAATGGCTCTTCTAACCCCGCTTCTGCCCATCTTGGGATAGAATAAGATGCATACGACCGAGTGTGGGTGGGGTAACTGTCTTGGGAGTTGCCTAAGAATGTTTTCTCAACGGCATCAGTCTGACATAGGACCTTAGCAGACATGAGCAAAGTCTCTCAGCGGGGGCATTACATATCTGACCGCAAGTTATGGTATATTTTACATTGAACCTCTCTCAGGCGCTGCGTTACTATTACATGGTTTTCACCCAAAAGTTGAACAGTTCGGGGCTGAAACATGGTCCTGCTATTCATGGTGAGTGCGAGATGCGTTCGGATTTTGGGTGGCTGTCGGGTGTACATGGCTATTTATTTTTGGGCTTTTACGCACGACCACAAAAAGTTAATGCGTATTGGCGTCCACGTCGTAATATAGCCTATAGGTACTCTTCGAAACGAGAAGCGAAAAGCGCTCTTTTCGTGATAAATGGCATTTTTTTAATTTTGTTGATAAATAATAATTTAGTTCGTGAACATTTTGTTTATAAATGTGGGTTCGTAAATTTGGCCAAAAAGCGCCAAAGTACTTTCGAATTTTAATACGTGCCATTAAATCTTACTATAATATTATAATCAAAAATTAACCTCTGTTTTGTCTTTTTACAACAATTTTAATCTGAAAAGTTTTCAAGGAAACTAATTTCATAGTACGATGGTACATAGAAAGGCTTAGAAAGCACACTTTGGAATGAAAACATTTAAGTGTTCCTAGTCGTGTTTTTGCAAAAACTTCCAACAGCCCTTGCATTTTCTTCGTACACTCGAGAGAGAGAAAGAGAGAGAAGGAGAGAGAAACAGAGATAGATTGAGCGGTCAGTGACGACTATACGCGACTTCACAAGACAAGGGATTTTCCGAATTTTCATCACGGGATGCGGTGATAGGGTGGAACGAGTAACTAGAACAATGCAGTGAACAAGTCAAATATCTTCATACAGTGTATGGGCACACCACGAACATTCCTAGACAAAGGGACTGGGGTTCAAATACTTGTCAAGTGTAGTGTGAGTTGATGGGAGGAAATTTCCTAGGATAGGGGAGGGGGTTAGAAGTGCAGCTATTTCACCCACATTACACCCCTATGGTCAAGTAAGACCTGTTAATTCTCACGGGAAGAAAAATCCCAACAGCTGTTGACTCCGGGTGCAGAGCTGTACATTCTGTTTATCTTTTATCGATCACGATTTTATAAGACTTAAACATCCGGTT
The DNA here is from genome assembly GCA_921293315.2 of Nemurella pictetii. NCBI lineage: Eukaryota > Metazoa > Arthropoda > Insecta > Plecoptera > Nemouridae > Nemurella > Nemurella pictetii. The sequence goes on along the minus strand of OV121116.1, from coordinate 9,190,985 downwards.
TACGCACTGAGGTGTTTCAAGATCGACTGAGATTTGCGACTGCGTCCCGCTATCGGTTAAAATCACTCGCTTACTTGACATAATTAAGTGTTCACAAGCTCTTGATTCGCTAAGAAATAAATGACAATCACTGTGAATATATTTTAAGAAATAAAAAATCATATTTTGATCTGACGACAAATGTATATTGTAACGGGCCTATTCAAAATGGTGTGAATATATTTAATCATTTGCCATATGAGGTAAAAATGAAATGTAAGGACAAAAACTTTGCAAATATCCTTAAAAAATTCTTAATGTACCACTGTTTTTATTCTGTAAACGAGTACTACAATAATTGTACATAATGATGTAACAACTGACGTTCCAATGTTTTATAACCTGACCGATCTGGAATAAATACTATATTATTATTATTATTATTATTATTATTATTGTTATTATCATTATTATTATACTTGACAAAATCACATGACACGCCACTGCTCATGCCTACGCCTCTGCTAATGTCTACGCCACTGCTAATGTCTACGCCACTGCTAATGTCTACGCCACTGCTGGAAATACGGAGAGACTCGTTCTCTCAGGAATTCAGCACGGGTGCAAATGGTCTGAAGTCACCCCTTCAGCTCATCACTGCGTTATCTGAAAATACCGAGACGGAAAATACCTCATTGCGCAGCTAATTCAAATCTCTTACACTTCAGCAAACATCATAATGCGGACTCAAGCCGGCGCTCAAAGGGAGCCAACTGGTCTTTCCTGAGCTAGAACGTCAAAGAGATTATATGAAATCATCAAGCATTCACCAGTTCAGCTCCATGAAAACGTTTTATCATGTGTAAGAAAAAAATACTTCCCGAGCAAATTCAATCACTAGATGAGTGTACAACGCGCTAGACAAGTGGCAATGTTTTCCTCTTCAATATTCCTTGTTTTGCTGTGTCTATAAAAATCTAAATTCTAATTTTTTTTTTGTTATTGCTTATCATGATGCGAAAGAGTAAATTAGCTAACGTGAATGTACACATTATTTAATAGTAAATCTGTTATGACTCGCGCTGACAACATATATTTTATCAATTAAGAGTGGTGTTAATGAATTTTATATTACTTCTGTTTAGAAATGTTTTCGGTGTTTCATAATGCTTGATGTTTGGTAATGGAGTTTACTTGTACGTACAACTCCCTCCCTAACCGAGTTCATGGGCCCTTTGGTGGAATGGCCAGTGGCGTACGGAGGTGGTCAACCAGGTGGGGTCCGACGCGAATCACCCACCCACACACCCACCCACCTATCCATCCACACACCCACGAGACGGATCAAAAGGATTTCATTACTTACACAAATAAGTGTTAAATTGGTGATCGGACATCTTTATTACAAAGCTGATAAATATAAGAATGGCTTAGAACTCAATGTCCAGTTTTTCATTTCAACTTCACACTATTTCGTGCTGAATCTTGGTTGAAGAGTTAAAGAAGCCCAGTGATGTCCACGATCGAATCCAGATGCATTTAACACTGATAATATCGTAGATAAGCCCAGCGGAGATAATGACTTTGTGAAAGTACGATCTTTTTGATATCAACCCACAACTCATCATCAACCCATGAACACAAAACAGTGGAAACTATATTTTAACCAAATTTAACCCTGAGTTTAGTACAGTAAAGCAGTAAAGCCTCACGAGGCTTTAAAATTATATTTTTAATACGAATACGATTTTTATACGCATCGCTTTCACGGCCAGTAGCTGGTTGGGTGGTTACTGCCCTATTGAAACTTGGCCAGAAAAAACGCTTCGGCTATCTCGACCAACCCTGGAAACTCGGCTTCCTAATACATGGCCTAATATTCTCTACACAATTCGATAACGCTGTTTTACCCACAACAAGGTGCATCAGTTGACTGGCACTTAACAGCTTCATTACCTAATACAAGGGCATCGGGATCCCAAACGACCATGTCTAACCTCCCGTCCAGCCACGATTAGAACCGTGAAGCCATCAGCCTTCTAACGCCATGTCGGCACGCCACTGATATGCTCTAAGTAACTGCCGACTCTGATTTTCTCTAGCTCGTACCCTCACTGTACTTATTATTGTGCTCGCTCTCTTTATTCTCTTTCTCTCTCTATAGCTCTTTTCCAGGGTCTTATGCGCATAGTATTCTTTGTCAGTGCGAGCGTATTTTCTAGTCACAAGTTTAGTAGTATAGAAGTAGGTTTACATTAGGTTTCGAGAAGGCTTGCATATGGGGCCTAGTAGGGTTTTAGGAGGCTTCCAGTATGGCACCGGTAGGCTTCTAGAAGGTTTGAATTAAGGTTCCAGAAAGCTTCTATGAGGCGTGAATTAGCTTCCCAGTAGGGTTCAAGTAGGTCCCAGTAGGGTGCCAGTAGGGTCCTGGTAGACAAAACCACATACATATATCTCACCACTATATTCCTAATACGCATCACTGATTGCACTGGCGCCCCAGCAGAACTTACAGAGAAACTTATTTTCTTGCTTTGCACAACATTCAAGCAGTAGGAATAAGAAAGCTACGCGGGAACTAAGGCACGGGAAATTAAATCATTTTAGAAGATCTACTACTCAGTCAGTATAGTCACAAATTAAGCCCCTTCTCTTTGAGCACGCACCATTTGAACTTCATTGTAATAAGTTTCAACCACATCGCAAACATATATTACCCGGAGAATATTTTATGAGAGTTAGAAAATGAAAAGTCTACGACGGGAAAGGAAAAGAAACGTGTTTTTATATTCAGAGACGGATGTAATGGAATCAAATCCAATTCGAATTTCTCTTATAATTTTGGGACAGTCCGATTATCCACAGAAATAAAGTGTCTGAAATGTTACGAGAATTGAAAGACTTTTTCTGGTTGAAAAATGTCATCGCAATTCTGTTGGTTTCCTCCGCACGCGGATCTCAGTGAGAAAACGTGATTCCTTGTCAAGAATGTGGCGAGGTTTTTGCTTGCGCTCGGGCGGCTAGGAGCCTGGCCACTGTCATGATGTGATGCTTTGCTGGGGGTGGGGGTGTGGGGTGTGGGGTGTGGGGTGTGGGTTGGGGTAGGGGCTAGCCGGGAGGGGGCCGGTGTAAACACAAGGGCGTAAATTATGCCAACCACCCGATAATGAAAGTTTTTGTGATTCAGACCAGCGACTGGATCCGTGGATGAAGCAGAAGCTATCAAAGCTATCAAAGCTATCATGCCTCTGGCGACACCGTCGGCGCTGTCGAAATCCTATCATGATTGCGTTATATGCAAATATTTGTGCAACTCTTGACTATACGTCGAAACCAATCATATGAAATAAAAACCAAACTTTGCCGAGTCTTCTTTTTTAATTCGTTTCGTTGCTCGGTGGTTCACGTAAAATATTGCTGGGATTTGAACGTGAGCTCCACTGATCAGTGTGAACTTCGGCTAGAAGTTTTTTTCGGTCGTGGAAATAAGAATAAAATGTTTTTAAAGAGAGGAAAAACTTCCATAATCATATGTCTGTGTTATCTATTATCAGCCCGTAGTAGCTATTTGTGATTCCAATAACAAATCAGTGTGTCGTGTATATTAACATAGTGTGTACTCATCAAGCCCCGGGGTAGAAATAGGGGTTGGGGGATATGAAAGTCCTTTGAGCAACACCACGTAATCATTATGCATCCCCCAGATGTTTCCAGGGTTCGAGCTACATTTACCATCATGTTTTCTGTTCAACTTCGGTTAAAATCATATTGATTAGTTGGCTAATATGAAATAATGTGCGCTACATCAACCAACATAATTATCACAATCGAAACATGCTAACAGGGCTAATTGAAGGAAATGATAAACCACTACAAATACCCATTCCATATGGTTTTTAGTCGTCCTCGTCCAATAGCTATATTGGTGATTATGTGATGTATGTGATTTACCACAGTGCGCTATAAACAACCGCGAGTCGAAACTAAAAAGTTCAATTAATAATGTTACAATCGATGGCTCACGTGAATATGACAGTGGTTTGGAAATTCGATGTCACCCCGATGTTTTTTTTCGTTTTGTTTTTTCGTTACAACACCAGAGGCTGACTTCGAAATGCGTTCACATTGACTATAGCTATCCGTACAAGCTTGCCTCACGGTTTCAGGGATACAGCTCATGAATTTTTCCTTTTTGCAAAAAGAAAATCGTTCCAAAGATTTTGGCTCGGAACACATTTCTGTAAATAAACCTGAGAACTGTCACATGTCTCAAAATAAAATGCATTTTATTTGAAATCCATCGAGGTCCATTGAGAGTTGATCCTGGAAAATCAGGAAGTAATCATGACCCGCTTCCTGTTACCTAAACATGATTCGATTTCCCAGTCAAGTACGGTTGACATAGGTATATGTGACGAATTATTTTGATTTAAATCATTTTTTTGAGGTTACATTTGTAATGGAATAGGAACTAGTCATACTATGCAAATATTGTAAGTAAACAAGAGCTGAAAATTGAAATAAAAAAGTCAATTTTAGTCAAAAGATTCAGCACGCTGCTGTTTGTGTGTTCTAATAAAAGAAAGCATGCACGAATCTCTTCGGGAAAGCCGGCATCCAGCAATAATGCTGCCACTCATATTAATGATTCCGTCAAGCTTTTCATCTAATTTCCTTCCCATAAAGCGCTATCCTCGTACGGTTACATACGAGCATGGTTTAATTACAAAAGTGGTTTGCGTAACATTGTTTTCAAGAGTAGGATTGCTGAAACCTGTAAGTGGTCAGGAATTATATTTAATTACATGTTTTGATAACGCTGGATAAATATGACAAACGACGCAAGAAAGAGGCATATTAATGACGCATGGAATTTTGTCTGACGTGCTTACACTCCCAATCACATTCTGTGATGTAAAGGAAATCTTATCTGGACCTTAAGGAAGAGAGTAAGCAAAAAACGTTTTCAAACATTAGCCATAATATTCGGGTCAAACTGCCAAAAACTAGTCAGCTATGACAGCAGATAAGAACGGCCAGTTAATTCCATCGGAACACGTTTCCTCACAGATATCTGACAAAATGACAGCCTTTATAGGTGTAGAGTGTAGACAATTCCTTGTGAGACACAGAGCTGGTATCACCTGAATGTGGTACTTCCTATGGACCAAGCCGTTGTCGAAGCTCCGTGGCGTTGAGAAGGGGTGCGCAGACCAACTAGGGGTAGCGAGCAGCGAGCAGCGAGCAGCGAGCAGCGAGCACTCAGTAGGGGACGAACGGTGGTGCGACGAGGGTGTAGTTCGAGTCAAAATGCGCTCGGTCGCCCACTCGAACCATGTGTTCCGTCCGTCGGCGACTCTTCTCATCGTCTCGATCGTCAACCATTTCATTCACGGTAAGCTCACGCAACTGTTTTAGATTTTAACTAAATTCTTTTCTCATGTTTTATTGCTCGCGTATTTATAAACGTAATAAATTCCGCAAAAAAATTGTAATAATTTTTTTATCGCGATCTTTTAAAAGTTGTAGCTATATATATATTATTTTCAAATTTTTTAGTTCATGCCTATTCCAATGTTTTTTTGTTTTTTTTTTACCTAAGGTTTCATTTAGTGTATAATTAAGAGTTGTAGACGGTTTTATCCGTCAGTCCTCCGCGAATTCCCAGCTGGACTTCAAGAACAAGGTATTTCGGCAAACTAAACCACCAACTATACATTATTCCTGTCCCCATTTCATACTTTGCTATGCAGACAAGCAAATAACGAATAGCATCCTCGCCTTATCGCTCTATCGCGGTGTATACAACAACATTTTTGCTTATATTGACATTTTTCACATCCAGCAGCAAAAAGAGACAATTTTTTTGCTTCCCCATCGGATGAGACAAAAGCATGGGTAATTTGCCCCGTACGTTTCGCATTTTGACCAGCGTAACTTTCAACTAGGAAAAACTCAATTATAGCTACTTAAACATTATGGCACTGTTAGTGCCACATGAACTGTACTACCCGTAAGCCCTTAACCCGTGGCATACAACCAAATGGCAATCCCTGTTCATTCTGGCTCAGCCACTGTAGGTAGCTCCGGAACATGTTAACATGTGGGATGTGGTAAATCGATTTTGTTATTATCAAATGTTATTATTGCATTGATGAAGACCTGATGACGGCAAAATGCCAGATATCTAATTCCGATCATGTTTCTGTAGCCATTTCGCCGCCTGCATCCCTTCACAGCACTTCTGTACCGCGACCCGGCTTGATGCGGCTTGGAGAGAGGGGGGGGGGGGGAGAGAATGAGAGAATGAGAGAGAGAGGGATGCGAATAGCCGGATTATGAAGGTGAAGCCCGCGACTATTTCCTTCTCTCTTCTAAAACAGATTTTCGATCATGATAATTAGTAGTACCATTTGTTAATCCCTCCGTCGATTAGTGAAATCTGTGAGCCCGCTGATGGCACTGTCGCGATATCGAATGGTGCAATTTATTTTGATTTTTACCTTCAGTTCATATGAGAAATCAAAGCATGTCATTCCTTTCGGCTCTTTAAGACTTCCCTTCTACCAAAAAAGGGTGTCAAATTTCCCAGACAATTTAAAATAATAATATTCTTTCAGAAACTCAGAATGTCACCTGGTACGCTTTAGGTGCAGGAGAATTGCCAATTTGAGTGCAAACTGCAGTATTATTCGGTGCAAGTAAAAGGGTTATACAGCAATTTCCATGCAAGTTTCTTTTCACAAAATTGTGCTCCGAGTCGAAAGAAGTAGTCGATTGATGTCGTGATTATACTCAGCTAGAGTGAAGTTTGCTGTTTCCAAAAAATCCCCTGACCCGTACGAATAGTGACGGACGAAGGATTATATCGTAGCGCATGACCGAAGAAATTTCATTGTTTTCAAAACTGGCTTCCACTTTTTCGGAAATGTTGGCATAGTTTTCTCCCCCACTTTGCAATAAGGCAAAGTGCACTTTATCTGCGTGCAATCTTCTCTGGTGCAGAAAATGCGCCGGCATGCGGGCTTGGGGTTGACATCCACCAAAGAAGCTTGCCGGACCGTTTTGAAAAGTTCTATTTCGAAAACTGTTATCAGGATGGAATCGTAGTTGACTTGAAACAAGGGTAAATTTTGGGGAGGAAACGAGAACGATGATATTCTAGGTCCAGAGCTACACAGGGACGAGGCTTATATCTACAGAAGGATGGTCCACCGTAGGATTCTTCCCCCCCCCCCCTCCTCCCCCTCCACCCCTCATTCGCCCACAACACCCCACCCCGTCAAACAGTTGCGAACAAGAAGGCATCAAATGAATCTTTTGCCTGAAAATCCACCGTCTGCACAGGCAGCAAGGATGGCGCGAAAGTTCTAAAGGGCACCAAACCAAAACCACTTATTAAGCTAATTACTACGAAAGATGGATAGGCTGCGGTGGAAAAAAGTGGATGCTTACATAACATTACATAAAACTGTCCGTCCGCCTCGCACCAGCACGTCTAAACGAACCTTCTAACGCCGTCCCTGTTGAATTGTGCAAAAATCGGTGCAAGAGCGGAAAGTTGAAATTTCACCTGGCAAAAGCGGATTTTAGTTACGACGGTAAGGGTGGGTGGGTGGGGGGGGGGCGTTACATCCGCGGCGAGAGTGCGTTTGCCTTTCAGTCAGGAGTCAGGAGTCAGGAGTCGGGATGTACGGCGCAGGATGCTGGATGCATGCAAGGCTTTATCCTTACGATCGCTGCCCTGCGGTTTTCCGTTATCTCCAGATACCATTTTCGCAAACACTGGGGTGGTTCCTGCATCACGGTGTTCACGGGACAAAAGATGAATGATATTTTATACATACCCGATATGTATCACCGACGATACTTTCAATATCAATTCACCGCGTTGAAATTTTTGTTAGTGTCATTTTATTTTTTTACTTGCGCAGACATTGAATGATCATCACGTCATTTGAACTTGAAACATTGGGCATTTAGGATTCGTGTCTCAGATTACGGAATGATTTTCAAACCGATGCAGGAATAAAGAAATCTTAGCATTGCAAATAAATACCATCGCCCACATCAGGTATCAATGTCCAAAAGTTTGAAAGAAAGTATGTAAGACTGAGCTCATTAGCTGTCATCAAATAATCAGCCATCGCCATCAGAATTGGAACATACCAGTAAATCTTTGAAAGATTTGCAGCAATGCTGAATCAATCAACAGGCGAGAAATTGTTGAATCGTAGTTCTGCACATCCCTATTCCCTAGCTTGAGATTTCGATGCGGTTGGGTCGGCGTCGGCTGGCTCAGCTCACTGGAAACACAACATGGAAAGCCATAGGAAATAACTTGAAATGAGGTTGAAATTAAATTAAATTCTGGAGTTGTAATTAAGTCGTAGAAAATGGAAAGAAAATGACTCGCTGAATGAGACATGAGACAAGGAAAAATCGCCACTGGCCAGCGATTCCTTTGTGGATTATTGCTAAAATTGCAGAAAACGTGCGATTTGTTTTTTTTGCTTGTTTAGCTGTTTGTATAGTGAGTACCTAATTAACAGTCCAGTTTTCAATAAACGGGGTGCATTAAAGCAATATTATTGTAATCAAACATTTTAATTCAACGTTTGCTGGTTGGTGAGTGGCTTTGTAGCTGAACTTTAATAGTGAATATATTTTATGGAAGGACGTTTGTATAGCACGTGTGTTGAATTATCATTTACTGTGAGAGCACAGATTTTTTGTGATCTAGTAAGTTAATTATCAAATAATTTAACGGTGAATGAATACCAATTTCAATTCGATTCCTGACTCGTTCCGAACTTGAAATTATTAAATGGTTTGGTCTTTGGAACCATTCGTTTCCCAGCGGTAATTTCATGAAACTTCTACAAAACTGCTGGCATTCGCTACCTACGGGTAAAAAAAACTGCTGTCCTGTACATTTTATACTATTTTAACAAAACACAATTCAGTCAAATTAATCTCTACCTCTTGACGGATCGGAATCTGTGTCGAAGAAAGTTAACAAAACACAATTGGAAAACATTTTAAGAAATGAAGAGGATCTACGACAGAAACAAAAATCTGCTATAAAACTTGCAAACTCAACGCTTTGACTACGTTATTGGAATCCCATAAACATTTATTTCAAAGGAGGAGCAGTTTCCCTGCTAATCTATAATCAATTAATTATCATAGGTCATAAATAACAGTGGGATCCGAAGAAAACCCAGTGAGCTGGTTAGCTCCCTAATAGAATTGCTGTTCACTAACCACCTAGACCGTGGGTGGTGCGCTTCCGAAGTATGTCTATCCAAAACTAGATTTATTTTCAGATAACGAGTGTCATTATCAAACATGCCGATAAAGTATTAACAATCTGGCTAATGAGCCAGTGTCGATTGTATTCAACCATTCATTCACATTTATTCAGTGAAATGATATCGCGCTTTGCAGATTATTGCTCATGGTATAAGCTTATCTCTGAATTGATTTACCCTCAAAGTCAAATAGTACAGAGGATCAAAGCATTTTCGACTAATATCTCTGTACTGCAGTCATGCATTTACGTCGTGGCCTTTAATTTATAACTGCTCGGGGATATTACAGGAAAGTGCACGCTAACCAATCACGATTCTACGCATAACTGCTATTTTATGGCCATCATTGATATAATTGCCAACGAAAACTTTGCTAAGTTATGCTCGATCCATAACACTCGATATAACTGGATATTATACAGTTTCAAAGTTTAAATTGTGTGCGAAAAATGTTGAATTGCGGTGTGTTAAAATGGCTTCCTATTCAACAGCCCGTGCTTATAATGATTCACCTGGCTTTAAAAGGAAATGTGAATTACTTTTCATTCAAAGATAGAAAGAATATGGTTGGCGCTAACTGACCACAAAATCAAAGGAACTGATGGATTTATGCTTAATTATAGAAGCTGGTAAAACAGTGATGAACCTATATCAAAAGTAACATGGTTAATAGATGAGAAACGTGATTGCGTATGTTTAGTGGATATACATATATACATGACGTCGATTCCTCGTGAATAGAGAACGAGGTCCAAAGTATATGAGTATTCTATGGTGAAGGATTGCCTTCATCTTGAGCTAAGGTCGGTCCATCCATGTTTGTGGTTTCTATGTAGACCTTCTCTGGCAGGAGTTTCCTTCATTTCACGGTAGCTGCTATGCCACATTGTATGGATACGAGACGAAAAGAGAGACCTGCTTTTCAAAGCTGGCCTCCCCGCTCCCGTAAGCTTTCCCGTGCTCCAGCCAACACCGTTGCTGCTATCGCTGCTATTGCTACTGCATGCTGCCACCGTAAGTGTAAAGCTCTACCAAATCTAATTAAACTATTTGTAACTAAAAGGGGTAGAACTCAGTACACAGCTTTCAGGCGCACATTTTAGCTCGTACAATACAAATTAAACCAGTTCTTCGTCTCTTGCACTCTTCTAATTTTACAAATGAAAGACTCGCGGTATTTTTTTCTCGACCAATCACAATTGCTTTCCATTCGTGTATATGCGCTGTTGATGTTTGTGACTGCCCAATCAATCGGCACTTGAATGTGTTATTGAGTTACTTGACTTTTCAATTCAATTACGAGGAGACATGAAATGAAATAATCAGCGCGACCAGTATTTCTAGGCTGCTGAGCTTCATGTGATCGTACTGTCGCGCAGCAGCTCTCAGAGGGAAGAGATCTTTCGCCGATATCACATCGCGGGGTTTACTCGTGGCATAAACCAGTCTGCGAGCTCGTCAAGGGATTCGTTTGCATTTGTGAATCCCGGCCGGCCTATCTAGAAAGTGATTCCTAGAGTGATTCCTAGAGTGATTCGCAGCGAGGGCGGCCGTAGTTTCCCACAGTGATCTGCAGAGAGTCTCTATGTTAATGGCGTCAACAGACTACGTTTGCTTACTTTCCTCTTCATCGACATCATTCGTAGCAGCGAGGCGGGGAGGAAGATTGTATTTTTGCCAGCGACAGAAAATGTGGCCGCTGGAAAACCCATTTCTTCGGCGAGGAGCCGGCCTGAACCGGAAGAATAAAGCCGTTCGACCGTACATAATCAAACTGAGCCCGCACTGTGTCCAGAGGAAAATACTTCAGGACGTTCCGCTTTCCAGTTTATGTTGTAAGGCGACTTTTTTTGCTGCCAACCCAGCTTAATTATCGCAAAAAAAGTAAACACTTTTTAAAAAACGAGCAAGCATATAAAAAGGAAATATTTGTCAAGTATAGATAAGGGTGTACGGTGCAGATGAAATGCGAATAGTTCTGTACACATTGGTGCCGGGTTCGGGGTTCGGGGCTCGGGGTTCGCGGTTCGGGGTTCGGGGTCCGGGGCCGTTGGGGGCGATGTGGGCACGGGGGGGGGGGAAAGGGGGTGGAAAGGGGGGGGGGGGTGCACGCTGGCATTGCTCGCCCGACAAGTAGAAAGGATGCAGTCAAGTGGACGGGCTCCGGCCACACGGAAAATCGCATTCCGCCGCTGCTTTCCAACAGAAGCCAGCTAATGATGACCAGTTCAGACCAACTTAAATGAAGTAATTTCTTCTCTTTAGTCTTTGGCCTTCATATTATGATGGTGTATATATATATTGAAGTCACCGGTCGGACTTTTAACAGCTTAATCTTCTTGCGCGCCATTTAAACCCAAAGTTAAGCTTAATATCCTATATGAAATAGAGTCTAGTTACTGTATTTTCATCTCATTCTGCAGAAGAGTTTCTATATACTGGCTCCTAATCGTGGTATAGATCTTTCATTGTTCGGATGTTCACGTTCCGCGGAATAATTTCTCGTTCTTGGTTACATTAAGGGAATCCGATTATTGTACGAAGCGTTTTTAGAGGTAATATTTCTATCGTTATATACTATCAGAATATTTCAAGAGTATCTTTTGTGGAGGAGCCAGGCACGGTGGTAGTGCCCGTCTCACATGAAAGCTTCATTTGCAAGCTCTTACCATTAATAGTTTATTTTCTTTGCTTAAAAGTGCGAATGTTCATGTGTTAAAACGTAGTTTAAAACAGTTATTCTCGTTTCAATAAAGCAAAGGAATAGAATTGGATTGAAATCTGGCAGTCGCATATTGCGTGGAGGCGCCAAGTTTTGTTGGAAATATTTCATTGGCAGTATGTAAATGCCATGTTCACCGCAAACTGATGGCTCCAGAAATTCATTTTTCTAATTACGAGCCCTTTACTGGCTTCACAGGCGGAAGCACGTCCTTTTGATATTTTCTCAATATTTTCAGAAAATTTTATATTTTCTTTATTTACTCAACTCTGTTCAGAACACAAATTATTTTTTAGCTCTTTTCTTCGTGAAATATGACTTATCAATGCTACGTCGTTGAAAACAATTATTTGTGATTTGTTTCCTTGTTAACGTTTATTGTGTTACAAACAATGCTCTTATTCAATCTTGAATTAGCTCCCACAAGGAACTGGAAGTAGAAAGGGCAATTTTATAAGATTTTACAATTGTATACCGCTCTTCTTAGCTACTTATTATTCAACTTAATTCTTTCGTGGTGTTTTTCTACAAAAAGAAAACAGAGAATCTTCAGTTTCAATTGTAGACGGAGACACAATTCGAAGGGAGGAAACTATAAAACTAAAAAGTAAAAACTGTGCTTCTGGCACCCTCTTCTCCATTAATTTGAATATTTGTATAAATTACTACATTTAACGCAATGATACACACATCCATGCGAAGAATTTAACCCGAACGAGAATGTAACAAAAAAGTTAAGAAATTCTGGTTTCGCAAAACTTGAAACGATCAAGTGAAGAGGACTATAAATGTGACTTTGACACCGTCGATAACATGACAATATTAAAAGCGGAGTAACACCAACTTACAAGCAATATCTAATACCTTCTACACCTTTAACACCCTTCACACCAACCTGGAAGCAACTCCTAACACTCCCAACACCCTTCAACTCCTACATGCAATCGACTTAAAACACAAGTAACAACCACTCCACCATCAAAAGCTCAACATTATTTGAACATAAATTTGCAAGAAACGCTGACACCCTTAACACCCTCAACACCACCAACCCCGGAACACACAGAACAAAGAGAGCACCGGAACTTTACAACCACCGAGTTTATATTCTACGTTCAGTTAGTTTACGAATGACGACAGATAACCGAATGTAGCACAAAAATAATTGAGAAATCGGTTTCCTGTGAACCGTTAAACTGGTTCAAGCAATGGCCTACGCGTGGAAGACAACGTCCACTGATGTCATCGCTAGCCAATTTGCTGTGTGCCAATCATAACAGACGACAGACTTTTTTCTCACTGCATGTAACTGACAATCATTTATATCTGAGATATCAACGTCAGATATTTCCATAAAAAGACGGCAGACAAGTTTCCAATCAACTACAGACCAGGCATTTATATCATGGCCTATTGCTTCTAATTGAAAAACAAGAAGTCTTATAAGAAAAAAAACGTGGACGCACACCAAAGCTATCTGAAACCAATGTATAAAGTTACATAACATTCGTCTCAAATGAATTGCCTTTAGGAATACTTATTTAAATAAGTAAAAACAAATAAACTTACAACGTAACGTTAATTCGTGAGTTATTTATCACGCATTTTTGATTTATCGCTACATGGCCGCGTAATTTGGCTCAACCAACATTTTGCATGTTTACACTACGAGGGTATGGAACGTTTGGCTAATAACAATGTTCGTGAATATTATATTATTTGCGTGGTTGGTGGCTTGTTTTTGCACGCACACTGGTGTTTGCGCCACGTGGGGCCCCGGCCCCGGCCCCTGCCCGGCCCCTGCCCGGCCCCCGTCAGGCACAGCGTGGTGACCTGCACGATACCCTCTAGTCTCTACCCTTCTAGATACAAATAATTGTCTGGAATGAGAAATATCCATCATCTGGCAAAGCTCACACGCTTTCCGAGCTACCGTTCGCTTCCTCCATGCTGAGGCCCCCCCCCCCCCCCCCCCCGCCCCTCCCCCAATTAATACGTCCGTTCTTCCATAAAATACGCTCCAATTTTCCTCTTCAATTCTTATGTTCAATTTTCCTTCAGCGGACATGCATTCAGTGAAAACTCGTTCGGAATAGCTACTAATTGGGAGCATTCTCAATAACCATTGTACACTGCGGTGAGTTATATACTCTATAAAACACGAAGCATTTCTTGACATAATTTAATACGTTTTGATTATGAGTCGTGTACGTGGAAATGAGAATCTTCTTTCCGTATTCCGAACGATGCTTTCAGTCCATCGTGTTAAACTATCCGAATTGCATGTAAACGAATTAAAAATCACTCGATCGAAGGTGGTGGTCGTATTTCCAAATGACTGGTAAGCGTTGAAGCAAACTTCTTAATGCAATCCGGAAGCTCAGCCAAAGAAGGGCAAACTTCCCGAGTAAAATGTCATTAAACTCGCTCTTATCTGGATGATGCTTCAAATACGCGATGTAAGAACTAAGAAGCTAAGTAAACATTGACGCAAATCTAATAACATTCTCAACTATGTGTCAAATTAATCCCCATTGTCCGCGCGCACGGGAATTCGTCCCACGTTGCTTTGTGCAGAAGAAACACAATCGTCGTTAATTTAAATTCGCTCTTGTGACTTGTTTTGGCTAGTTCGTCATCAGCAAGATTTTGCGCGTGTATAGAATAGAAAGAAGCCGACGTCAACATCAACGATATTTACATCAACGACATCATCAACGACATCAACATATCACCACCGACGCTTGCGCGTTGCGTGCAGACTGTTGCAACGCCATCCAGCATCCTGATGGGATGGGAATTGAAAATCAAGATTTATATTTCAACCTCTAGCAATCGATAGAGAGAGGGAATATTTTCAATGCATAGCATCTTTTTACTCTTAGTGGTGGTTCCGTTCGACACCTTGTTGATAAATAGATTTCAAATTAGATTTCCTCTCTGGAAAGGCTTGCCTGCTTTACCCTCAATGATAAATCGTGCTCCGTGAACTCATCGTGTTCCCCATTCGACTCAAAACGCGGAGAGAAATGATTTTTCCCTCCAGACTTGAAGACTTCCATAATCCCACTCTTCTCTATTGGTCAGTTCATTTCTCTAATAACATCGGGTGATAGCGGAGCCTCCGATTTTTCAGTAGCAACTTCGAAGTTCATATGATATAAAGTGCTGGGTGTGTTTATTCCTGTGTTGCTCTTTTACGGTGGAAAGTCCAAGTGATTTACCCACGACTCAAGAGTTTATAGAGAAAGAATATTACTCGTGCAGGACCCGTATCGCGCTACCGGGAAAAATAGGGGGAAACCGTATATAAACTTTTTATAAAAAAATTATGTGCAAGCTCGTTACATTATGCGAATCTACCTTACACTATTTTCGGCAGGTTTTATTTTTTCTCACCAAATGGAAACCGAATTATTATGGCGTGTGTCTATAGCACTCCAAAGACACCCTCCGACACCTACCCACACCCACCCACCCACGCACAGCATTCGCATAGATTGTAGCAACTCTTGAATCATGGCTTTACTTCACCAGGCGAACCATCTTTGCATGCATCGCCTGCAATATTCACCGTCATTTATACCAGTATTACACAGCTTCCAAACTCAGCAGTCAGCACGCTTCATTTGCATATCCCTCGAGTGCCTTTGACTCAAAAGTCGTTGGACCTCGAATAAAAATAAATCAAGCTTATATATATATACACATGCAAAAGTTATGTAGGCATAGAGCGGCATAGCCTGCTACATCAAGGCCTGCTACAACAAGGCCTGCTACAACAAGGCCTGCTAATCAAGGCCTGCTAATCAAGGCCTGCTAATCAAGGCCTGCTAGTAAACTGTGTTACCCGTCTCTTTGACACAGCACTTGCACTGCACTTGCATTGCACTCGTAATCCGAATCGTAACGCAGGAAATTACTTCTATGCCCGTTTCTGTCGCATGCTTTCATATTGGCGGGATTTAATTTTGGCACACTCCTAGCATTGCCAAGCCCTAATGGTATGAAGTTTCTGGTGCGAATATTATGATAAGAAAATATGGCCTGGGTCACCCTCTGATCCATCCATTTCCATCCATCCTTCCTTCCTTCCATCCATCCATCTGCCTGTCCATCCATCATTTTATCAAAATCTCCGCTAGACTGGTTTCTAGGCATTGTCTTTCCTTTCGAGATGCTGCAATAGCATCACCTTCTTCCCGCTGATGAAGCCCCCATTGACGCCGTGGCAGATATTCTTACAAAACACGGACAAAAGTTTCGCAGCCAACAATTTACTCGTGTTTTTTGGAGTCACAAAATGAATATCTCTACAACCTGTATTTCCACGCGTGGACATTTCTTCAACTCTAATGCGTCACCATCTTCAAATTCGGCAGCGAATTTTTGCACTGATCACACGTTATATCGCTTATCTATTTTGCATTCGAAAGGAAATCATTTGTGTCGAGCATAAAATTTGATAAAGTTTCGTACATAGTAACACGAGCGAATGACGGCCACCAGTTTCACCGGTTTCACCTGACTCGGTAACTCATTGGCAACATTTGCTGGTTTGCGACATCTGCAGAGTTATTGCCGTCCTCCTACTACGCTTTGGTCGACCCTTAAAGATATTGGCAATAAAGATAAAACGGGATGATATTTCCATGAAGAGTTGCAGGGTTCGATTCAAGCCGGTGACCTGTGTGTAGCGACTGTTGACATAAGGTTGAGTCGCTTCGAGTTCAGTCGAGCGTCTCTTTTCAAATGCCGTTCGTCTTCTAACCAAGTCAAAAGAATAACCTCTCTTGTTGTTTTTCCGATCCTATATCCAAGTCTTTTCACGAATAATGTCTAGTGTAATATTTTTTCGTTAAGGAGTCTGAATAAAATACTCTCTAGTTTGCAGGGAAATTGAATGGGTGAAGGCTGCAAGCTGGTTATTAAAATAGTATTCGATAGGTTTTATCCTTTGTGTGTGTAGATGTTGTCCTGGATGTTGTCCTGTTGTCGTCCTGGATGTGTTTCTCCAATTTTAGCACAAGTTAGCTAGATGTTGTAGCATCTCGTCTTTAGTAGTTGTGCCATTAGTTTTCGCATTTCGTTTTGGGTTTAGAAAACGGAGATACGCAAAGACGCGCATGGGATTCACATATTTTGTAGAATTGTCACATTCAGGCGCCGTGATTTTCCGCCACATTTCCGCCACATTCGGTCGTCTTTTCATCTGATTTTTTTCCAGCTGTTTACCTGACGAAAAAGTGTTAACCAGTCGCCATATTTGATATATGGGGTTGTGAGTCATAAATACCAGAAATTCGCTCGTAAAAAATACACACCAGTCCTGTTGTTAGCCCGTCTCCACTTTCTTCATTTTGGCAAAACAATTTACTTCCAAGTTACAAGCTTTATTTTTCTTGGGGAAACTGACGAGACAAGTAACATAGGTGGACTTTAATTCAAAAAAATTCTTTAATCATACTCTCGGCTACTCCATAGTCTAGCACACCGAGCGCGGAAACAAAAATTAGCAAATGGAGTCACTGTAATCTGAATAATTCAGCAATCAATCAGTTTCAACCACCCCATCAATTTCTCCTCCCTCACCCCTTCATCGAAACTAAGTGCGCGATGAACAGTAAGATGAACCACAAGCGGAAAGATATGCATTTAGACACGGCGTGACGTTCCCTCTGTATTCGAATGCTCACATAATCCTGAAACTGCAATGAATTTCTCCAGGAAGAAAGTTTTCAAGAAAGATGCACGTTTTATTCATAAGACTGGATCTGCAGGCTTAACGCGATGACTCATAACTTACGGACTGCGAAAACTGAGTTGCGTTCTGGAATATAAGTATCAGAGCCAGCTGGTGACCACTAAGAACCAAGTGTATACGTAGCGAACCGCTTAAACGTTTGTGAAAAGAGTAGGTATATTTTCATCATAACATATACGAACTGACACGCTCATGCCGCACACATTCAAACAGCAGACGGCGTCTGGCTGGGGGAGATTCGGCCTGGCTGGGTGGATTGTCACTCAATATTGACACCGTGTCCGTATGCTACTGTGACAACCCACCCTTTCCGTCCTCTCTACTATAAAACTCAGCTCAGACCGTAATACGGGATCCGTCTAAAGCTAGTAGATTTCCCCAGAGCTCCCGAGAGGTATAGCATCGAGTATAGCAGGCCAGCAGGCGCAGCAGCACAGGAGCGTATAGAGGAGGATAGGATCCACAGATCCACCTCCTTGGTTCTCTGTGAGCGCAGCTAGTAGCTTGCTCGATGCTCGCCTCGCTATGCTATAGGCGTCCGGTAGGCGGAAACAATGACAAACAGCAACGGCGAATACCACACAAGATGATTGTGTATAGCACTAGCAGCTAGCTTTTTCTATGTGTGGATGGCGTACGGGTGAACTCCATTGGTATGAGTGTGAGCTCGAGTGAGTGACTCCTAGTCGTTTCATTTCCAATAGTTTTATTAGAAAGAGAGAGATAGAGAGAGGGTGAGAGAGTGTGTGTGAGTGAGAGGGAGCGAGAGAGAGAGAGAGAGAGAGGGAACAGTGATGTTGTTTTTAGAACACGGAAAGGACATTGCTGGCCAAAACGGAAATGAGAACTTGTCACATCCTGGCTGGTATATTTGAGTCGAGACTTGCCGAAAGGGTTGGTGGAACGTTTGATTATTATACTAGCAGATACACGAATTCCATGTCACTGAAAATCACGACCTATCGCGAGTCGTACCTATGCCGAAGCACAAGCCCCATCTCCGCTTGGCCACTAGAATAACTAGCAAGCGAGTGCCGTAATTGAATGATGAGGTAATTATATGACACAGTTTGCTTAATTATGATATTATATCACGCATTTCCTATCTGAAAACTTGAATAGACAGATGTGTTTGGATAATATGTTTTAATTTTCCTCCACTACTGTTGCTTTCCCGTTGGGAAAAGAACGTGGTCTGGCGTTGATATAAATATTAATGATAATGATGATTTATGATGCGAAAGAAACCGAACGGAACATGTCAAACTTATTAACTGACACGAACGGACGTTTTGCAATTTTCCGATTTCAAGAATCTAGCTCGCACATTGGTCTCTAGTCTCGAGTCCCGGCAGGTCCTACCGCCGCCGCTGCCGAGGTGGCAGAGAAACATTGTTTTGGACTGGTAACTAACTACCCTCGTGGACGCGACAGTGCGGCTGCTGCTGCGGCCACTACGAGCGCTTTGTGTTAGTTCAGACTCACTATCGGAAATTGCCTGCTGGACCCGCTAGGGGTTGAGGGAGGCGGGTGGCGTGAGAACGTTGATTCCCGCAAACTATGCCATAAATCTGATGTATTTGCTGCCATACGCATTTGGCGAAATAGACATGGTCAGCTATCAATCGCACTCAGTTGTTGTTATTTGCTCGTAAATACACACACTCGATTATAATCACACGAAACAGCATGATTGTTATGAACTAATATATTACCAAGCAATGGTAACACAATACCTGGTACCTGATACCTGATAACTGATTTAGATGGCTGTTATTTGAGACACATACATGCGAAGTGCGATATTAACTCTCATACTCAATTTTCTTTTCGGCGCTTTTTTTATTCGAACCGAGAAGTTTTCGCGGATTTTTCTTTCATTTCAACGCGTTCCTCATCCATTATATCTGGTTTTTCTCCACCTCCTACCTACGCCTTCGATCACTGCTAGCCGTACGTATACGGGGGGCCAACATGTATCCTTTTCCTTGCTGCATGGCCGTACGAATTTATATTCTTACTTAGATGTGGCAAAAGCACGGTGCAATCACTATGTGGATGGCATGACATTACCTAGACGAGGTAATAGGAAGTTCCTCACTCATCACACTGATTGCTGAGTGATTCTGATTGCTGAGTAGTTTTTTCCACGCTTCACTACTCAAGTAGGCATATAAACTAAAAGTATATTTTGAAACCGACCGACATTGAGGGCAAACTAAAACTGTATCTAAAACTGCATCCCTTAACTGCATCCCTTAACTGCAAGTCTCACCCTGCGTAGGTTTCAATATGATGACCTTCTGAATCCGTCGCTGCCTTTCATGCGATTTCGCTCATATCGGCTTTTAATGACGCGTGTTTCGGTAATAATACGTTCTAAGCGTACAGATTTCGGCGCGACCTTTTCACGGGAGAAGCCTCAGTCGATGATTAGTCTGTGTGATTTACACTGCCCGGCATCCCTTTGAAAACATCCCCCGCAGGGTTCATTTCACTGGCTGCTAACCCCGACCCATAGGTGTCCCGGCAAACCTATAGCTATACTACTACATCCATTCTTCACACACGACTTTCGTAAAGGTAAAAGAAAACATGTGGGAGGTGCCAGAGTACTGTAATCACCTTAATGAAGGTGAAATACAGCACATTATTCCAATTGGTGGTAGCCCGTGAAGTCGTAATATAAGGACGTGCTGATTGCTGACTGCTGACTGCTGCCTCATCACCAACCTGCATTTTTTGGGGGGAAATTGTACGTTCGGAGGGGGGTTCACTGGATTCAAACAAAAACGCGCGTAGCATTCTTCTGTGAAAAATGAATGCTTCATTCCCGTCGGCCCACATTCATGACCAGTCGGGTCCCCGCAATGACAGTGTGTAACGTCCGTGGATAATTAATTAATGGGGGTCCCTCTAACCAATGGTCATCCAGACTGTAAAATTGCCAATTTTACGGGAAATTTCGATAGATATGGTCGACCGATCTGAAACTAGTATGCAAATCACTTACTACTGTAACCCAACGATTAAAAACCCAAAGATAAGAATGTATACGTATAAAATAAACACATAACTAATAAGTTTCCAGCACGACTATCCGTTATGTTTAATATTTTTACCATCATGCTGTACCATACATATATACCTTATGTAGTACGTGCTCCTGCTTTTGAAACCATGCAATTGAAATGAGAGCGCTACACTGCAGGGCCGTAGCCGTGTATGTGTACGATGTGTTAAAGGAAGAGAACTGAAGAGAACTGGAGCACATAGTAGTTGAATGTAATGTTTGCTCTTCGCTGGCTGTTTACAATGCAAATATTCCGGGCGGGCTGGCGGCTGGACGCCCGCCGTGGCTTGCCTCGTTCAAACAATTCTGCCAGCAAAACCAGAACAGCGGTTCGACGAATGACCGGCGCCGGGCCCATTTCCCGCAAATCCCCGCGTTGCGCGCCCGACGGTGTCGCCCGTCTTAGCGCCACTGCAATCTTTGTCTTGCTGGCGGACATCCGAAGGGGCGAGGAAAGCTTAAGGAAATTCTATGAAATTTTCATGAATTCGCACTGAAAATAACCTGGCGCCCGCAAATACTTTGTCACATTCTGAAGTCCTTTCTGATCAAGTCGAAACTTTTAATCTCTTCTAATTTCAAGCTATATGACTGGATTATGGATGGAGACCGAGTTCAGAAAAAAAATGAGCTCGGTCCTATGCTGGCAATAGTTATCGCTGCCGACTGGGATGAGTTCTAATTGATTTAGAGAATCCGCTAGCTTACATTAGTGTCGTGAGCGTCAGGATATCGCGGTTTATAAAAACAAAACCCTATCGGTTAGTAAATTACACGCACTCTCAATTGAAATGGAACAAACTCTCCATGTATACAATACACATAACAAACACAAATGATGTTTCATTCACGCTTGCACTCCAGTTCTAAATATGCCATTTACCAGCTCCAAAATTCAGTGGTGAAAAGTAATGAAAATCGGCGAGCCATGTAGTTCTGTCAGCTCTATTCCCTCTATTCCCTCTATTCCCTCTATTCCCTCTATTCCCTCTATTCCCTCTATTCCCTCTATTCCCTCTAGTCCCTCTATTCCCTCTATTCCCTCTATTCCCTCTATTCCCTCTATTCCCTCTATTCCCTCTATTCCCTCTATTCCCTCTATTCCCTCTATTCCCTCTATTCCCTCTATTCCCTCTATTCCCTCTATTCCCTCTAGTCCCTATGCCCGTACTCCGGCCAGCACGTATGCACGCACTCCCGATTATGTTCAAGTTATGGCAACAGATTTAGATGGTGCGTGCTCTTATCTCCAACATGGTGACGCTACGTTCCAACAAGCGTTCGGTCTGGCCTCGACCTCTCTTTGCTCTAATAGCCGCGCGTCATCCCCCAGCTCAACCCCCAGCAGCAGCAGGACCATGACGTGACCATGACGTGGACCATGACGTGGACCATGACGTGACCATGACGTAGGACTAGGAGGATGACGTGGACCATGACGTGGAGCATGGCGTGGAGCATGACGTAGGACTAGGACCATGAAGTGGACCATGACGTAGGACTAGGACCATGACGTGGAGCATGACGTGAACCATGACGTGGAGAATGACGTGGAAAATGACGTGGACCATGACGTGGACCATGACGTGGACCATGACGTGGACCATGACGTGACCATGACGTGGAGCATGACGTGACCATGACGTGGACCATGTCGTGGACCATGACGTGGAGCATGACGTGGAGCATGACGTGGACTAGGATGATGACGTGGACCAACACAAGTCTCCCCGTGGGAACCGTCCCCTCGAACCCCTCCACAACATGCCACCTAATAATGCACACCTCGCATGTCCCATCAACAGCAATCCGTATCGAACGCAGCGTCTTCCATATGTTCATCTTACGCGTCACAGGTCGAGACTTGCATATCTTTATCTCGCATTTCCTCAGCCCGGGAAAAATAAGTAGGAATACTTTCCGGACAATATGAAGTGGTGGTGAAGGTGGCCGAGATGACAGGCATACGTGTACCTACTATAATAATAGTATCAAGTAGGTTTCTTCACTTAGTTCCCTTCACATAGCAATATAAGGGCCAGTTTTTTTTCCATTTTCTCACGTCTGGCGAAGCTAAATGCTTCGGTAACATCCAATCGTATGTGCAGTTGGGCGCAATTGTTTTTTTGCAAATGGTCTGAATGATCCCTCAACTAGAAGTTGAAAATGTTCCTACACCGGACTCGAGTATTATCAAATTTCAACATTTATCATCAAAAACTAATGTACCTGATATTGACAGAATCGATTGTGGTTTACACACCGAACACAAATTCCGTCTATGTAACTGTATCACTTTATAATGCATCCGAAAAATATGCTTAGCGATCGGGCTTCCACATTCGTAAACAGTCGGTGCATATAGAGTAGGTGCAAAAGTTAGGTGCATAGGGTAGGTGCATAGGGTAGGTACATAGGGTAGGCACATAGGGTAGGCACATAGGGTAGGTGCATAGGGTAGGTGCATAGGGTAGGCACATAGGGTAGGCACATAGGGTAGGTGCATAGTGTAGGTGCATAGGGTAGGTGGATAGGGTAGGTGCATAGGGTAGGTGGATAGGGTAGGTGCATAGGGTAGGTGCGTAGGGTAGGTGCAAAAGTTAGGTGCATAGGGTAGGTGGATAGGGTAGGTGCATAGGGTAGGTGGATAGGGTAGGTGCATAGGGTAGGTGCGTAGGGTAGGTGCAAAAGTTAGGTGCATAGGGTAGGCACGTAGGGTAGGCACGTAGGGTATGCACGTAGGGTAGGCACGTAGGAAAGGCGCATCAAGCAAATAGTAATGAAACAATTAATCCTTGGTTTGATCAGCAAATCGTTTAAAGCCCAGCCAACCTCGATATCGGCATGCTCGCGATTCTGCTCTCCCACAAGCACGAAATCATGATGAGTCAGCGATCTCCTTGCAGTCTTCTCAAACACGGCGCAGCCATTCGCCTACACACCGTCCCGCTTTACATACATAATTTCCATTGCAACATTTCATAAAGGCAATTAATCGCTTTGATATCGAGCTATGATCATTTGACACAAAACAGGCCTGCTGGAGAGAACATGGACTTTAGTATAGGTTTTGTCTGATTGCCAGAACCCTAAGACTAAGGGTTGCTAGAAGACAAAGGGTTGTATTGTTAGTTGTCAACTTGGCCTGTGGCAAGGCAGATGAACCCCCTTGCTTTCTCTTAGTCAAGAGTAAGCAGGGTGCAAACTTCCCCGCGCCCTTGTCGATGTTGAACGAAGAGTTAAGTGGAATCTTGTCTCCCTGGCTGCCATTCCGTCAAAAATACGGAGTCATGTGTTGGCTAGAGCCGAGATAGTGAGGAGGATGCTCTGATTTTAAGTCAAGACCATATGCAATATTCAAGTCAATACTCTATGCAATATTCAAATGGACAATGGAGTTGGTGGTGAGCCATTATTGATGCTTGGTGAACGTTGAAATCATGAGACGGGAATATGGGAGGATATTCATATATACCCAGGGTTTATTGTCTTATTAATATTTTCGAGAATTTTGATTCGGGAGGTATAAGACTCGGATACAAAAAACTGCAAACACATGCGCTCCACATATTTGCGTGCATGACAATCCTACGAATTGGACACCATTAAAAATGCTGCAGCAATACTCTTCCTTGTGTTTTGTGTATATCAAATATAATACCAAAAACAACGGCAGAAATACAAGAAAATAAGTTTGGCCTGACATAAGAGTGGGGAAAGAAATGTAATTAAGATGCTGATACAATTTGTAGGTAGGTTTCGAGAGAAAAAGTTCCATTTGAAAGGGTTTTGTAGAGAAGCCCGTAAAGATAAAACGTGTTTATATATTAAAGAAAATGCTGAGAAAATTGATTAGATGTGCTTTGTATATACCTATGCTCTGCTACTTTTTCACCTCTCGAATTTTAACAATATTGCAGCCAAATGTCCCGCCTCTCTGGTATTTATGGGTTTGTCAATTCCACCATAATGCACAAACCAATCAGTTCACACATGTTACTGCGAAAATCGGGAAAATCACAGAAGTCAGCTTTCCATCAGCTCCCCATCAGCATTTCCATCAGCATCATTCATTATGCGCTCAGAAATCAGAGTGTCATCTATCATGTATTTTGGAAATCAATGAAGCATCTGTACACAGATCAATACAATACATAATACCTACATATCAATGCAAATTTTCCTATAAAAATATGTCTCGTAACTATTCTAACAAAATATTGCAAATGTGAGACTTCTCAAGTTATTTTCAAGTTAAACTGTTTTATTCTGTGAGGGTAACTTGAATTTTTCCGCTCTGAAGGAAACTGGAGTGAAAAGTTGGCACATCACAAGGTTAACTTACCAGGGTTACCAGGGTTTCCAGGGTTCCAGGGTTACCAAGGTTACGCGATTGAGATTGGTATTAGCTGGATCACGTAGCTTGTAAGGACTTAAACGCACTCCTTACCTATACCAGTGACGTAAAATAGGTAATTCAAACATCCCCAATCGATGTAACCTGGGCAAATGTGATATTAACTTTCGTCACCAGCCATTAGTAGCATCGGTCAATTGCAAATATGATTCATTAACGGCGTTTCACCTCGCTACTAATTCGACGCGTAATTGCGTTATAACGGTGGATTATTCCGATGCCTATAATATCTGATTTACGCATCAACGTGATTCACATACGCCGTGTTGATCGCAATCGGAGATCCACGTTCTGAATCAAATAACTCGCTGGTTCTACTGGTTCCAACGATTCCAACGATTCCAACGGTTCTAACGGTTCTAACGGTTTTACTATTACTCATGTCGCCCCAAGAGCCATAGTTTCTGATTTCATAAGCCTGCTTGCGAGTTGGGGCGAATCCCAAGTCAAATACAAATATAAACTGCAAGTGACAGGGCCTCGATTGTTATTTTCATTAACTCTGTCTCTAAAATCTGAATAATTAATTGTGGATAATTTGAAACGTAAGGCTTTTGTAATTATTGGATTTGGTGGTTACCAATAAATGGGGGAGGATAATCTATTTGTGGAGATGTAGCACGTACTACATCTGGAGGAAATATCATCGACTTGTTCAATTTTCGTAGAAAAAAAACGTACTGCATAATGAACTTAGATCTATCTATGACTGGAAACTTGCGCTCTTGCGATCAAGTTTCCAGAACTGAACTCGACACAAAGTGTGATTAGATAGAAGCGAAATTCAAAAGGAGCAAATGAAATAGTAGCAATGTCGTGAATAGATTGGTCTCGTATTACTCTCGCAACCTATCCCGTGTGGCCGTGTAGTCTCGATTTATTTGTGGACTCCGCTAAAAGTTTAAGACAATCCTTCCACTTTCAATTCCTTGGCAATTTCCATCGGCTAAGAATTCTGTCGGAGCGAACGTTGATTTCCGGGCACAGCCCTGTGGCCTGTAGCTTTATCTTGACGCTAAGTACGTAGCAAATGACTAATGGAAGGAAACTAAAGAAATCCTTGTACTGACTTACTGGGGATCTAGAGTTTCCCATTTCCGATTCCTTACACAATTTGAAATTCCGAGTTCATCTTATTGATCTTTCCTCTAAAAGGGATGTTCGGTTCACAAATCAATGGCTAGACTTACACTTAGATATAAAATATAAGGGTTACCTCAACTAAGTGTGGTTCACGATGGGTCAAGGCCATCAATAATGCAAGGTAGCCGTTGTTGGTGTTGCTAGCAAGTAGCAGCCAGGAATAACATGAGTGTCACATTCCACACTCCCACAAGCTACACACATCACCATCTAGGATACGTGTACGAAGAAATCACGATTGGTTTGATTTGCAAAATAAAAACAAACTACGTGGCAATCTAGGAAACACGGATTACCTCTGATTTTAATGCAAAATTAAAATTATTTAAATGGAATTCAAGCATACCCCCTGCCCCCCCCCCCCCCCCCTTGCCACTAATCCTTTGCAAAGTTTTTCTTTTAACAAGAATAAAATGGCCCGAGAAGCGAAGAGTGCCAAGATTGCGAGAGTTCAAAGAGTGTATGTGAGTGAAAAAGAGTGTGATAGTGCAAAGAGTGCAGAGAGTGAAAAGAGTGCGAGCAGTTGGGATCGGTTGTTCGGCCAGGACACCGAATCGTTTATGCAGAATCAACAATAAGAAGTAAGAGGTTTTTTGATTGGCGTTCTGAAGTTTTCTAGCTCTCCTGACTGCTGACAGTTTAGTATCGATTATCAAATTTGAGGAGACAGCTAGCACAGCGGGGGCATTGGGCACAAGAGCTGTTGAGGAAGAATTGAAAGTCAAGTGCGTGACCTGATCTCTGCGAGTGCCATTGCTAGATAGATGAGATGAGAATAGTGAAGAGGGAAGTGATATTGTGCTGACAAGAGGTTCGTTTCATGACGGCGACGAAGAAGAAAAGAGCTACAGTCTGAAGCAGCGATGTGGTGAAATCAGCCAACATTCATTTCTACGAGGTGCTTGCGGCGGCGGCGGCGGCGGCGGCGGCGACGACGGCGGCGGCGGCGGCAACATATACGTGTCATTTGCGTCCCATGTCACGGGCTTTCTGGTTTCTGCATGCATGCATGGTCACTGTCGTTCCTCTCCATTTCTAGAAAAAGCGACGAATATGAAAAGCTTCGGGTACACACGTGACTGGAAAATGTCACACATGCAGCGACCCCACACGTTTCTCACAGCCATATTTTATTAGTCTCTATTATGTCATTTCAATGCCCAATTCGTTCCACATAAAAAAGAACAGTTGGCCCGGTGAGTTACATTTGTATACGTCGCATCAACGTTGTAATCAACTGATTATTGTTTTCCACACGGCATCAAATGATTTCTAGTTGGCTGCAATTCACCGAGCACACGGCGCATTGTGTGTTACAGGCTTAGACGCTGTGTACGACACCCAAGGGCCAAGCTTCGTTAGCGAGCCTCCTCCGAAGCTGGAGTTCACGAACACAAGTGGAGGGCGAGTGGATTGCGCGGGAAGAGGAAACCCCGTGCCGAGTGTCGAATGGCTGGCTGCCGACCACGGCGGCATCACGTCGATCCCCCGCGTTCGTCTCATCTTGAGCAACGGCTCGCTGCTGTTTCCACCTTTCGAAGCGGAGTCGTTTCGACAAGACGTGCACTGGTCGGTGTACAGATGCGTTGTGTCCAACAGTGTGGGCGCCATTTTGAGCAGAGAAGTCACCATACGGGCAGGTTCGTTTGTGTTCCTGACAGATTACCATAGCCTTTCTTTTACTCGAGAGTAGGAAGTGGAGACTATAAAGATGTAATAGCTACAACCATATACTACACTGACGTAAGCTAGAGTTTGAAAAATGTGGGCGAAGGAGGTGGAAAATTGCGGTTCTTACAAGTCTTCAATAAAAAAGTAAGAGAAGCCGTAGATTTGTTAATGTGTCCTTTGCGGTTATTCGGTGGGTCTTACTGAGAACTCTTATGTTGTAGCTTTTCCCGCGATTCCTGATAAATATCGCTCTTTTTTCCCAGCATTTTCCACTGCGGCTCATGATGGTAAATGGCATGCTCCGCTATATACTGAAGCTGACTAGTGACTGAATCACTTGTGGCCGATTGATTAATAGAACCCCCGGTTTTCTTAATGCTGTTGCCAACTCCACTTAATCTTTATTCTCTTCGCTTGGCTTACTGCGTGCATATATTCTGTGTAACAGAAAAACGAATTGATTCCAGATATTATGTACAAGAAAAACATTAAGCTATCCGCCATTAGGAGACTTTGCAGTTTAGTTTCTAGTCCCATGAGCTCATGTAAATAGAGAAAGTTAGTTCTCGTGGGCGCCAGATATTTTTTTGTTGTGTTTCGTTCGCCGCCTCCCCACATGCATCGAGGTTCGAGAAGGACGGCGCGGTTTAACGCAACTTCATGTATATTGCGTATCTCTCCGTGAACTGTTCGGGGCTAGATTCTGAGCTTTGGTTTGTGTTCTCATCCCATAAAGTTCGAGCAGAGTTGATTAGTCTAAAAGCACTCAGTCGTGGCGAGTGGCCATATAAGACTGACTATACGACTTTTCAAACCGAACCACCCTCTCATCCACCCACCCTACCCGCTCAACCACCCACTACACACTCCATACATAACCCATACATAGCCCAGGACATGCATTGGCCATACCCAGCCTACAGCAGACCGAATTGTATTCTGTAAGCAAGTTTCGTACCGAGTGCTATCTGCTCTGAGTACCGAGTGCTACACACCAGCATACCACCACTGCCACCACTACCACCTCTACCACCACTACCAAATCTACCAACTCTACCAACTGGTACTAGATACCTACCGCTACCAGTCAACCATTATCATCCCATCACAAACCATCGGATAACACACCTTGACATGGGGTCTATAATATCACGTAGAGATTCTAGCATGTAAATCTAGACGGCCAAATCAATGAACACAAGCTAATAGAAATGCAAAGCTCGCACATGCAGTCAAAGCTAACCAAAACACGTACGTATATCTTGTGCTACATTCTGCTAATGAACATCGAGCATTCGAGCAGATTTTCAGTGCTTCGAACTGGCAGTTCGTACAGTCGACCGCTAAGGCCGCGAACCGCGCTTCTAGAATGTAGACAGAAACTTCAACAAATGATGGTGCTGGGAGGATTGGATAGCGACTGGACATGAGTAGGCCGACACCGAAACTGGCACCATTTTCTAAGATAGCCCGATTGCACTGCAGGAAAACATCATTGATTCTCCAAGTCTCTAGAGATCGCTATCAAAGTTGGGTTACATCAATTTCCTAGTAAAATTGGTTTAGGCGAGATTTTATATAATAGTAACGTATTTACAGCTTCAAACGTGAATAAATCAATTGGTGTGGTTAGCGTAAAATATGAGATTCGTATTTTTTATTGCATACTTTGTGTACGAAATTGGGATGCTTTTTTAACCAGAATTCGCATCTGTATTATTCAAACGGTTTATTATTTTGTTATTGCCGCCATGAAACAATGTTTGTGTTCGCCAATGCTTGCAGACCAGTGCAATTTTCCCAGAGTTTTCCCAAGTAAAATAAACGTATTAGCTGAAGCAATTACCTTCAGCTATCGTGTAGTTGTGTTCAGTTGACTGAATTCGATAATCATAAGTCCGCAGGCGTGTTCGCAAATGATTTGGTTCAGCTGTATTCTATAATAATGATACGCACCGAACGTTGTTATGCAATGCTGTGTGTCAATACTCTTGTCAATTACAACATGCACCCGATATGCATTCAAGTATATATTCATTTTATAAATGCGCTTATAATGACGCGATTGAGAAAAAGTTTCAAAAATACCAATATTGGTTATCCGATTTTATAACTACGCCTGGTTCCATCAAAACATAATACACGATCAAAAAATAAGTTTCTCAACAAGAACTTGTTTCAAACACATTTGTATGATTGTTGGTGTGTCTGGCATGACGTGTCCGCGTTGCTTGCTGGCCGCCACCCGCAAAAGACGTGGCATCTTTCAACATTTGCCACCACGCAAACTTGGACCGCGAATTCCCTGGGAATTCCCGCGGTCTAAATCCTCCGCCAGTGGGCCCTAAAGCTCTCCGCTAACCCCATTACCGATTTTCTAGGTAAACCTTTCACTAAGCCCAGAAACTTGATGAACGATACACACGAACTCGGCCAACTAAGCACTAGCGATGCGATGTGCCTAGTCGCTAGTGCATTGGCAGTGGCCCTCCAAAGAGCGCGTATCTATGGATAGCGACATGGCTATGTTCGCAGGTAGTGCCAGGTACTTGTGCCTAGTGATGTCTGACTGACTGAGTGCTTGATTCCAGTTGTTGACCAGCGCTACCAGCCCGAAGTGCAGAGTCCGGGAGGGTTTCTGGGCAACAACGTGATCATCCGATGCAGCGTGCCATCGTTCGTGAGAGAGCACGTTCGCGTCACTTCATGGCTGCAGGAACCCTCCTTCAACATCTACCCTTCGACAGTCAGCGGTAAATACTCTTGCCAATTATTTCTTATGTCACGGACGCAATCGCGCGGTCATTAAAACACCGCCGACTCGAATTTTAGGATTTCACAAGCGACGCCAATTTTATTCCTAACTTTTTTATCGATTAAAATTTTAAAAATTATTTGTTTGATTTCTTATACTTGTAAGACTTTTTCGTGTCTTTTCCGCGCGTTCGTTCAAAAGAGTATTTAGGTGTTTAACTGGTTTATTTAATTCAAATCTTTTCACTAAAACTTCCCCAACATTTCGCAAAGCTAGGTTGACGTATTTTTCTAAAATTTCTAGGTTAGATTCTCTTTATACACCAATTTTTGTTTTACTAATTCCCTGTAATTTCCTGTGTGACACATTTATTCCAAGCATGTAATTAGTGTTTGCCACGGTGTGATGTAACTATGTAACGATGTAAC
Organism: Nemurella pictetii; assembly: GCA_921293315.2. Lineage (NCBI taxonomy): Eukaryota > Metazoa > Arthropoda > Insecta > Plecoptera > Nemouridae > Nemurella > Nemurella pictetii. The sequence continues at coordinate 9,159,719 of OV121116.1, read as the reverse complement.
GATATAATGGTGTAACGGTGTAACGATGTAAAAGTTTACCGATGTAAAAGTGTAACTGTGTAACGGGATAACGGAGTTTAAAGCTGAAATTTTCATTTCAACTCATGTGAGGCATTTTTTTCATTACCGCGTGTTTTTTTCGCATTGGTATGAAGTTTTAATAGCTTATCTGCGTAGTAAGAAGTTTGTTTTTTATGAAAATTACTGTTCTCACATCTGTGCACGATCACGGCACCTCCACTTCTAACAGAGAAAGTTTGTTTCCGAAGTAACTTTTTTGCGTCCTAATGTCGAAAGTTTTGAAAAAGTAAAGTTTTGGTTTCAAAATTGATAGCTGTTTATCTAGACGTAAATTTCCACGGATTTCAACTGGGCAGCTTTAATTAGGATGGTTTAACAACATAGTCACGAGGGTAAATTGTGCAATCTGCAAATCATTTGAATAAAAGTTGAAGTAAAGTATAATATGGGTCGTTCGCTAATGAAAGATGCACAAACACAGATAGCATGCATGTCTTCTATAGCTATATTTGTCAGATTGAGGTGGGAATCCGGTGCGCGAAATCGCCCTCATTTAAAACCTGCATGACAGCAGCGTAATTACTAAAATCGGTGATAAAATAGAAAAAAAAAACTTTTCAATCTAGAATAACTAAACTTTAAACGCAAATTCTGATAAAAAAAATTAGATATATAGATATAGAGCAACAAACCGCATTTTCATCTCTTTCCAGTCCTGCTCGGCCTTTATAAATAACGGACACTTTAATAGTTAAGGGATTCGTTCATAGAAGTATATTTGGATTTTCCCGGCTACGTAAGTACAGTGCAATGGGAAATGGGAAATGGGACTGCTAATGATTGCGAATATTTAATTTATTGTTAGAAGGCACGCATTTTTAGCTAGCGTGCACTCCGCCTGATTAGAGTTGCATGCTTTAAAAGAGTAGATTGCGGATGACAGCGTGGGGTTTGTAAACGAACCCCCCCCCCACCCCCTCCTCCTCGCACACCCTCACTATTTCCCTCGCCCGTCAACATTCCCAAATCACAGTCGAAAGATGCTTTCACAATGTGCTGGTACACATACATCACGAGCCCGGTTTCACCCCCCAATTCTAATTTCAAAGCTATATACGTGTTTTTGTCCAATACACCCTATGTTACTCGTGCAAATGATAGTGTCTTTCATTGCGGCGTTTCCCACACACACCCAACACACCCCACACACCCCACACACCCAACACACACCCAACACACACCTACCCCATCTTTCTTCACAGCAGCAGAATTAATCCATAACAATTGCTGCTTTAATTGATTCCTGGCTTGAGTTTTCTAGCATGGGAAGAGCATGGGAAGAGCATGGAATGAACGGTATTCTTTGCTTTTCCTTTCGTTCTTTTCCTTTCTTTCGTTCTTTGTTTCAATTTATTTCCCTCGCGGTCGCGTGATTACGGAGCAGCGATCTTCTATCATAGTCGATAAGGATGGCTTGTGTTGTGGTGTGTACTTTGTGTGGCCATTAGTTTAGTGGCCAGAGAATCAGTTATGTTGGATGAGTGATGAATTCATGTAGTTGCCGTTCACATCAATTGCCTTAGTTTGCTGAACGTTCTTCTAACATCTTCGATCTAGGATCTAGAATCTAGATCCTTGCTACAAGATTTCTCGAGAATGTTTTATTCCACTAATTTCGGAACTTTCTTCCAGCAATGATTATTTTATTAGCTGCATTGCTGTTCGATTTGGCGAGGAAAATAGGATAGAAAAAAAGCTTCGATGAACAGAGAAGTGCTGTTAAAAAAACTTATTTGCGACCTATAAAAACGTTCATCATCAAATTGAGTGGACATCCCGATAACGTTTCGATTAAAAGAGTGCTTGATAAATAAAATTCAATTTTATAGCAAAGAACGGCATTTGGGTCTGTTAAGTGTCAGCAAAAATGTCCACAAGATGATGAGATCATCCCTGTCGCGTATTTCGATATCAAAATCAAAGTTATTAATCTCCTCCATATCCATTATAAATAACGACTGCAGCCTTTTGACGCCCGTTTATTTATTTAACACTATGAAAACTGCATGATTAATGCCGTTCAAAATTCAAGAGGCCTCCATTTCCACGTAATTCCATAGGTAATACCCAAGTTCGTTTCACTTCCCCTGCTAGATGGGAAGTACCACATGCTACCGTCTGGAGAGTTGATGATCCTCAACATTAGCCGGCATGACGCCAGCAAGACGTACCGTTGCCGGACACACCATCAGTTATCACAGGAGGCAGTCACTAGTCTCAATGTGGGAAGGATTCAGCTGACAGGTAAGTCAACATCAGTAACATCAGTAACATCAGTAACATCAGTGACACCAGTGACATCAGTGACACCAGTGACACCAGTGACATCGCACATTCAAATACTATCTCAACCCTTCGTTCTTTGTTTGAAACTCAATTAAGTTTAATCGTGAGAACAGCTTGAATGGAATATGTCACCTAGTACGCAACTCGGCGGTGGGCCAGGTGAACGCATTACATCGTGATGAATTTCCCGGCTAGGTCTTCACGTAGCGCTGCTTCCCTGCGAATATAGCACCTATTAAAATCTCGGAGATAAAATTAGTGTGATAACCCTCCGAGGAAATCTCCAAACTGCGTTCGTGGGAGACGCAGCGGCGGATGCATGTAAATCTCTATTCACCGGGTCGGGTGTAGCTGATCATTTTCCCAGCTATCACTCACCGGTTGAAACCTTAGGCTTGCTGGTCAATCCAGCCTTCACAGTTCAGCCTCCACTTTCCGTTACTTTTGCTAAAGCCCCTCGATAGTTTATAAGTGGGGTTTTCATTCATTTTTCTCAGTCAAAAAATACCATTCGGGCACCAAAAAAACAAAAAAAGACTTGAAAAGCAATAAAACTCGAAAAAAAATCAAATTCAATTATTTGGCTTTAAAAAATGTATGCCGATGCCAAACTTCGCTTGCAGAAAACTTTTACTTTCAACAGAAAAAAAAATGGTTTTTCTCTTCTAAAATAACCATCGGAGTATAGTTGTCATGTAGTTTCTTATCCCACAAAGAAAGCTACAAAACCAGTGCGCATGTGGCACATTGCCACCTTAACGCCCCAACCCGCTGTAAGTACACGTAATTGTTGTTCATTAATTCGTGTAGTCGCGCATTTATCGGAGAGAATTAATCGAGATCTTGTGTGCCTTGCAAATTGGAGCACCGTCAGCTTATTCCCACTGCTGCCCGCGGTAGTGAGAAGGCGCGAGACCTGTGATGCTAGATTTAGGTTTCAGAAAGCTGTTTAGCTCCATCGAGATTGAACCCACGATAGCTTCACGAAATAAAGACTTGCCACTAATTAATAATACACGTGGACTCGATGTTCCCTCACCAAGCTTTAAATAGAACGGTCGTATTTGAGACTTCTGTCGTGAAAAGCGTATAGCTACCGAAAATTACTGTTTGTTCGTACAAGCAAGTTGTGTATTTTGTGATGAAATGAAGTCTTGTCATTAAATATACGTGTCTTTTCTCCGGCAGACATCAGAGACAAATCAGTGCCGCCGATTTTGAATGAAAAGCGAGTGACAGAGAGCGCTAAGCTCGACGACACCGTCGTCATCCCTTGCGTTGCTTACGCCAACCCGAGGCCTCATTACAGGTAAGTTCGCGACAACGACAACAACAAAAAAACAACAAAAAACAACCGCTGCTTTTTCTGCTCCCTGCTTACTCATCAGTTACGCAAGTGGAAATCGCAAGGCTGTGACTATTCTCGCAAACGTTTCCGGCACAAATTACTAACGTGGCGCGCGCCATCACATCAAGAGTTTTCCATTTTCCCGTCGTCTTCACACCGAGACCCGTTTCACGTGCAATCGCGCGTCAACGCTCAAACAAGCTAGTTATTTTCGTGGTAATTTTACAGTTGGTCGTGTCGCCTTAATCACCACGAATCAACGCTAGATGCATCCGATCGACACATCGTGAATGACGGTACCCTGGTGATCCCCAACGTGCAAGAATCTGATGCTGGTGTCTACTACTGCAACGCGAGCAACACGGAAGGCAGCGAGGTGTTGGAAGTGCATTTGAGCGTGACGGCACCTCTGCAAGTGCATCTGCATCCCGTGCGACAGAGCGTAGACCTCGGCAAGTCGGCAGAGCTGTCGTGTGGTGCGACAGGATTCCCCCAGCTGAGTGTGTCCTGGCTGAAAGACGGACGCCCCTTGCGGCCTGGGGCTAGAATTCGCATGCTTGATGAGAGACGAATCCAATTGGTGTCGGTGGTGAAAGAGGACCGAGGAATGTATCAGTGCGTCGTGCGAAATGAGGCGGAGATGGCTCAAGCGTCAGCGGAAATAAGTTTGGGAGGTAATTATGAACCGAATTCTCCGAATCAGTTGCACGTGATTATAGAGGTAGCGCTTCGAATCGATAATTATAATGCGGGAATACGCCTAAAGCTAATAGGATGATAGGGTTGCTAATTCTGACAGCTTATGCCAGAGTGATCGTCGAGTTTTGATCGAGTTATTAACTCACTGCTAAATGTGCACCTCTAAATTGGCCCTAAATGTTAATAATACTCTCAGATTTGAATCAGTGTGCTGAACAAGACCCATTTTTTTTTGTTTGCTTTTTGTCAATCGTGAGAGCAAAAAACTTCATCACACGAAAAGCACCCAGGTTAAAAACATGGCAGAAAAGAAGCACATGCCTGCCTTTTTCCGAATTTAATTGAATTTATTGTAATTTCTCGTTCGAATGCACACAAAATGCTAGCAGCATGGTACGAATAATTTAATTTGCTACCTTCATCAAAGCATCGGCTAAAGGTAACCAGTTTGAAACTCTAGACACGAGACACGTCGATTGATTCCACTGATTCCGCTAATTAGTCGTAGAGACGAGCGAGTTTACATCTGCGTGCTCTGCGCGCTACGGTCTAATTTTTCAGAAGTCTACCCTCAGTTGGCTTACAAGTTCATCGAGCAAACCCTTCAGCCGGGTCCGTCCGTGTCCTTGAAATGCAGCGCGGCCGGGAATCCAACCCCCCAGATCTCGTGGACCTTGGACGGGTTCACTTTACCGCACAGCGAACGGTAAATAAAGCCACATGGACAACCCCTGGGTCGGGTCAGGCATCTGATAAACTCAACAACTCATCAACTCTACTCTCATCAACTCCATCAACTACATCAACTCCATCATCTCAGCGCTCGCCAGCTTCTCGCTCGTGTGTCTTGCTTGGATGTTGTAGCAAAGTTTGCCAACACACAAATCGAGGAGTGGGACGCCTGGAATGAGATACCTGCTCGTTGTTTGTATTTCATATTGTCTGTTAAGGATCTAGTTTCAGTGCGGGGTTAGCTATTGGCTTCGTTACGTCTTCGCTATACGAACACAGCATTAACCATGCTCTTTAAATCGTCGTTCAAGTCGTTAGAATAGCTTGTCACTTGAAATCCCATGGTGGCAATGATAAATTCATTAGAATGTATTTTTTAATGTTCCATTCTGCGCTAAACTCGACCAAAAGTGTCATCCACAGGGGTTTCAATTTCAAAATGCTTGACCAAAACAGCGCAAATTCAGTCTGTTAATCGGCATTGCTATGCAATGGCTGCAGCTAAACTGTTGCAACGAAACTAGGCTAGGAGCTACGTCTTGAATTATGTTCCTGGTTCTCGAACTAGCAATTCCCTTGACTAGAATAAGTAAGCCGTTTATTTGACCCCAGCAGAGGGCCTCGCTAAGTAAAGCAGTCTATTTAAAAAGAAATGTGCCTCTTTAATACCACATTTTTTATTTATAAAATAATACACGAGTCGACAGATCAGCTTGAGCACTTGCTGCTTTTTATGCCGCCTGCTTGTACTTTTCAAATTTTGCTGACAGAAAGCCTGGCAAATTGAGAGTTGATACAAATACTTGGGCTTCGCGAACGCCATTTATTACCGCGTTGTAGGATAAGCGTGCTATTCGGCAATCGCCAGCATTCAAAATGTACTACGTGTCCGTTTCCGCTGTATTTGAAATATTTGTTACCAGACCTATGAATTTTGCCTTCTAAAACTCCCCTGTGTTAATCTTACTGGGTTTTTGCAAACTTCAACAATTTTTATTTAGAAAATATTTGACCAGTTAGTCTCAAAAACGTGCCAGATTTGAGTTAATACGGCTCGAATGTTCCCTGGAAATATCACGTCGACTAGTTTCTTTGTCCGACCGGAATCGTGCGATGAAACATACATTTAAAAAATCGTGCTTTTTCTCATTTTGAGTGAAATTGAAAGATTCCGCTTCGGCCGCTTCGCTCGTTTCGCTGCTCCAATTAGCCACGTGTGTTGCAGGCTAATGATCGGTCAATATGTGACTCCATTCGGCGATGTCATCAGTCACGTGAATATCTCGTCGGTGAAAGTGGAGGACGGAGGTGAATACGAGTGCATGGCCGAGAATCGAGCAGGGAGCGCGGCTCACGCAGCACGCCTCAACGTCTATGGTAAGTGTTTCTCTTTGATCCTCCTAATCCCTATTGATTTAGCTAACTCTTTTCACCACTCCTCAAATCCGCTATTGCTAAAAACAATCCAAAACTGATGGAGTGGATAAAATATCCACGCTGCTCGTTGCAAGGAATCGCTTTTTCAAACAAGTTGAAATGTGAACTGTTTTTACTCCTGCCGTGTACCAATTGAAACAATTGCACGAGTTGAAATGTCCACTTGACATCATTTGATTTTATTTGCTAACTGAGAAACCGGAAGACAACCATCAACCATAACAATAGGGAAATCCTCTTCGCATCCAACACCATTTGGCTCGCTTGCCTGATGATCTGGACGTCCCTTTCAATTCACAATGGTTTATGTTGTCCCGTGATTTCCCACAAGTATTCCTCTTTCACGGCGCATTTCCTTGACCACATTTGACACGGCTGTCCCCTGGCTCTTAGCTACAGTCCTGCCTTTCCTCACGTCCCAACCGAGAAACTGTGAAACCGAGAAACCGGTGAAACTGACTTCCCGCTACGTGCGCTAAGATCCACGGCTCAAAGCTAATAAACTAATGTGTATACTAATTATCTACTTCAGGCCTGCCCTACGTGAGACCAATGCCAACAATTCCTTCAGTGGCTGGAAAACAATTGGCTATCAAGTGCCCTGTTGCTGGCTATCCCATCGATGTTGTCAATTGGGAAAAAGGTGAATTACAATTTACAAACACAAGCATCCGCGCGGACACACACACACACACACACACACACACACACACACACACACTGTACTGCTGGAAAATGTCAATTTCATAGATGTAATCAGCCTGAAATACAAAGGAAGGTGTTTCCATTCCGCGCCGTGGCAGATATTCAACGCTTTAAACTAGCGGGATGTAAAACTTAGCAAAACTCGACGATTTCCCATCATTTGGAGCTCGCGAATGCGATGCAGTTTTTGTTTTCCTCCATCGCACATCGGCTTATTGTTCAGAGCTGAATGCATGATTCATGTTGTATCTTTACTTACTTATTTTCACACTCGAACTGAAAGTATAGGCACTAATTTTCGACACCTCCCTTCCGAAACACACTCGGAAAATTCATCTCTCTGAAAGCGAGTGATATTTTTTGTATCTAACCGTTTAATTAATATCAGGGAAATGAACGTGTTGACCGTTCACGCATGTATATTTCAAAATAAATAATAAATGGTTTATGTATTGCGTAATATGCGTGGTTATAACTCGTAACAAAGCCTAATAACTTGCCACGTGATTTCGTGTGATTCCCTTCATCATTTTAGGTCACTTTGAAGTAACAATAAAAATTAATTATATACTTCGGGTCGTGAGGGTCAATTTAATTAGGTGTTTCAACGCATTAATTAGATGTCCACTTAGTGGTACACTTAGCGGTTCACTGAGTTGCGCCGTGAGTTGTGAGTTGTGAGTTGTGTGTTGGTTGTGAGTTGGTAACAACGGTGTACTCTTTACAGATGGGGTGAGGTTACCAGGAAACATTCGACAACGCGTTACAAACGGTACTTTAACAATCGATAACGTGCAGAGAAACGCAGACCAAGGTTCATACACGTGCTGGGCACGGAATAAACAAAACCACACGTCGCAAAGAGCAGTAGAGATACGCGTCCTCGGTAAGTCATCTCAATCTATCTCCAGATCTAGCGAACAACATGCTTAAATAGTTCACTCAATTTCGTTCAAAATTCTCTGAAATTTGAATCATCACGTACATTTTTATGTGAAACAAAGGTGTTATATGTAGCTTCATTGGAAAATCGCAACTTTTCAAACATTATTTTTAAAAAATCATGGCCTGGCAGCTTGCAAGTGTAAACACGGTCAGTTTGAACTTCTCTAGAACCTAAGTTACATGAATAACTTATTGAGTGTTTATTGACATTCCTTCAAATCCTGATCAAACCCAGGTTCTTTACCCAGGCCTCACCACATCCATAATGTATCAGACACAGCGAACACTTTGCTCGATTCCCATGCTATTTTCACAGTCAACCTAACTTCCCTGAAAACTCAAAAAGAGGTCACCTTTCTTCCGACCGTTGAAAACACTGTGAACAAATTTCTCATCTCTGCTCCTTTGGCGCAAACTCCTCGAAGGGCTACTATCAACACATTGAATTCTATCTTTCAGTGCCACCTAAAATCACGCCTTTTAAATTTGCGCAAGACCTAAACGTAGGCGATCGCACGAGCATTCAGTGTGTCGTGGTTACTGGCGACATCCCGTTGACCTTCTCGTGGCTCAAAGATAACATGAATGCACTCCAAATTAACAACAATAACAACATCAACAACATCAACAACAATAACAACATCAACAACAACAACATCAACAACAACATCACGATCCGCCAATACGACGACTTCACTAGTGCGTTGAGCATCGTTAGCATAGACCGGGCACATGCTGGCAATTACACGTGCCGGGTGGGAAACGGGGCGGCTGCTGTCACCCACACTGCCCAGCTGCGAGTCAACGGTCGGTACCCAACAAACAACAAGGACGATATTGCGAACGAGACGATACGAATGGAGAAAAGCAAGGGAATGGGGATGGGGGTTGGGGACGGGAAAGAAACACACCACCTTCGTTTTACCATATAACATTCACACTCACTCATACCCAAAGCAGTGTTCAGTTTCCATAACTTTTGCTCGACACGCGGCGACGGCAAGTCGAGGGAAAGCCGTTGGAAATGCACACGATCCGAACCCGGTCCCCGTGTTAGACGCCCGCTCCACGGTCCTTGTCAATGATTTCGCCTGATCTCACTATGTTATATTCTTTCATTTCGTTCGATTTCTCTTTATTTTGAATCTTTCAGTCCCTCCTCGGCTCTCTCCTTTTTATTTCGAAGAAGGTGTTACGGAAGGGATGCGTACACAGCTTATGTGCACGGCAAGTCAGGGAGATCGCCCGTTTAATATCTCGTGGCAAAAAGACAGCGCACCGTTGGGGCAAGCGAACGAAGCGTGGATAAATATCAGCGACTATGCACCCTTCTCTAGTATTCTTACGATAAATAGTGTCACCTCCAGCCATAGTGGTAACTACACATGCGTTGTTACTAACCATGCTGGTAAGGCAGAATTCACTGCGCACCTATTCGTTGCTGGTAAGACGAGAACAATACGCATGTCCATTGGAAATAACTATTATCATTAGTAAATGAACTATGAACAATCGTGATAACTAGTAGTTACTTAGTAAGATGTGTGTTAGATTCTATATTATTACGAAGAGCTTTTAAGTGACATTGCTTCGAAACATTTCAGTGCCGCCTCGTTGGACGGTGGAGCCGAATGACCAAAGTGCTGTTTTGGGCCACTCACTTTTACTGGACTGCCAGGCCGATGGATTCCCGAAACCAATAACGAATTGGAAACAAGCTGTCGGTAAGCTCGCTGGTCTCATCGTCTCACGAATAGACACCAAATCGAAAATTAGACAAGATGTCTGACGACGTGCGGACGCGAAGAGCTGCTGAGCCCGTCGAAAATATTTTCAGTTCGACGGATTATTGTCATGTCTCAACTGTGTGGCGACAAATAAAGTGCAATGCGCTCACAAACAATTTTAAGAAGCTTACCCCCAGACGCGGCCAATTGTGAATTGACACAACAAATGACGTGCTTTCAGGGGTCGAAGCGGGGGAGTACAGGGAGCTGGGGGCCCACAGCCACCAGGTCCAGCGTCTAGCGAACGGATCTCTGACCATCCCCGTCGTCTCTCTGGACCACGCTGGCTACTTCCTCTGCGAGGCGGGCAACGGAATTGGACCGGGGCTCAGCAAAGTCGTCAAACTCACTGTACACGGTAGGAAAAACAATTTTCCCGGACATAAGGTCCGACGTGGAGTGAACGTGGGCGTTCACATTCCGAATGAGTCAGGCGGAGAAATCTCTGCCAGTTTAGACTTATCACGGCGGTCATTGAAAAGATCTACTGAATTTTATTCCGTCTGAGCTTTCGAATCTGCCAACAAACGTTCATATTTCAGCCGGCGGTTTCCAGTTTCCGGTCTTCTTTCTTATTACGATATTTTGTGATAATAAGAGAATCTTCATTCATTCATTGGCTGATTGGTGTTAAACATCTTTCAGCTGGACCACGGTTCAAGTCCCGACTGAAGCAAGAGACTGCTAGGAAAGGGGAATTCGTTCACCTGTCTTGTGAAGCGGAAGGGGACAGCCCGATGTCAATTACCTGGAGGTTCCAAGGAAATCGGATCCATGATCAGGACTCGGGATATCATAGCAGGTAACAGTGGCCATTACTTGATAATGATCAATTATCTCCGAAATGTGATCTTGTTAGCGAACAAAAATGTCAAGATGTGTGTTTTCAAAAAAAAAATTAATGTTTCGATAGATTTTCCGGCGAAAGTAATTTCTAGCCTTCGCTTTTCAACACTCTTGCGTCAATACAAGAGTGAGAGAAAAAATCAATCATCTTTCGATTTTCTGTTTTTCGGTAACAAAAGCGTACTTGCAAAAGAGTAGTATCTGTACAGATAGCTCTAATGCTGCGAAAGGTTCACGCCCCCTCATCTGTACGCCTTTTGTTCCTGCAGCATCGGAGATTATTTCAAGTACCCTTTTCTACCGAAGTCTCGGCACGCTTCTCATGCTGGTACTTAAGAGTCTACATAGGTTGTAACCCGATACGATAACGAAAAACATAATAATCTGTGGCAGTAATCATAAGAAGCCACGGATTATAAACGCTGGCACTTATCTGCGACTCTTGCATAACCAAGATTAATCATCAAAATGAAAAAAATCTGCTTTTTCTCGATTTTCGTGATTTAAATGACACGGCTGGATTCATATTTGTCAGCAGATTGTATGATACTTGGAATCAAAGTTCTAGTGCACTTATTGGCTTTACTGCAGCACATTTTCAATCACGGCAAAGAATTGGTAGTACGTCACGTTATAAGCCGCTCTAATCCTGTGTCGAGTTTGTTGTAAACATTGCTGAACAGCATTCCGCAAGCAAACTTTCATTGAGTAGTAGATGCCGAGAATACAAATCAATCAGTATTTGTTTGCGATTAATTTTATTGATACCATCGTGTTTTTGATGGACAGTACATGGAACACATTTTTTTATTCGATCTTCTGGCGTGATTTTAACCCATAACATTATGAAAATTAATTTTTTCCACCATGGTTCCACATTCTTGTGACGAACACTAAGAAATAACATGGTTGTTATTTCCCAACAACTCAAATAAACTTAATATCAATTCCACAGTTGGTCGTCCGTATAGCACAATTGGTTAGTGCAGTGTCCCGGATAGACAAAGATCCGGGTTCGAGTCCCGGTACGGATGCAAATTTTGGAATTGATATTTCGTTTCTAATAATCAACATGGTTGTTTCTTCAAAAAAGTCTGCCCAAAGAGCATAACTAGACTTAGTATGCAGTCATCGATGCGTCGTTTCACAATGCTTGAACGCAGACGAACATTTTAACGCCACAAAAGTGTCATTTTGAAACTTATCTGATTCCGAACAAAGTAACGAAATAATAATTATATTTTTGAATACGTACTACATATTAGTTTCAATTAATATACATCGATTGCATGGAGCCATGGATCGGAAACACTCCGTTGCCGATTTATTTGTTGGCTGTTTGCGCCTTCGCACTTTTCCTCTGCAATTTCGCGGCGGCTTTCATGTCTTTGGCGTTTTGAGCCGCAGCACGGGCTTCAACAACGCATCGCGGATCTCGGATGTCTGTCTTCAACATTCGTTTACTGTACTGCGGGTTGCAAATTTCAATGACTAGGCACTTGTTATAAAACCTAGAACAAACAAAAATTATAGATTCATCAGCGTCTACCAATAGTCACTCCCAGCAGAGATCGAGCATATATTTTTTCTCACTCACCAACAAAGGCGCGCTTCCATCTTCTCACGCCAGAAGTCCTCGTTCCTTTCAACACGTTCGAATGTGAACCACTTCGTAGTGTATATAACAAAATAGCACAAAGACTAACGGGTTCGCATGTCTGTGCTGTATGAACTGTTCAATTAGTTATGAGTGTTACGCGGGCTTCTGCTATTTTCATTTTTTTTCTACCCTGTATGCATGCTTGTGATGCAGAATAAAATGAAGATGAAATTGAAATTGAAATTGAATTGAATACAAACGATGGTGGTTAGTTTAATGATTGATTGATTATTGGTGCTTAACGACGCACTGTTTTGACAACTGGCCCTTTGGCACTGGTCTAATGGCGTCGGTGAATGAAATGGTGATGATGAGGGTGATGATGAACCTAACCTAGCCTAGAAGGGAGGAGGGGAAACCCGGTGCCGGCACGTAGCCTACTCCTGTCGAAAAGCACCAAGGGGACCACCGGCTTTACGTCCCTTCCGAAGGACGGTACAACTCGAACAACAGAATTCCTCCACTAATCCGTGCTGTCGAGAGGTTGATAAGCAAGGCGAGTAAAGTTGTTGTACTAACTTCAAACCCTCCAACCTCTCTCCCGAACAGATCTGATCATGTGCATGATGGTCACCCATCAAACACCTGGCTCAGCGCGATGTTGCTTAACTTCGGTGATCTCACGAGAACCGGTGTTTCCAACATGCCAAACCATGTGGTTAGTTTAAGCAACATTGCTTTGTTTAGTGAATAAAATATACTTTTTGATCTATAAAAACACTCTGTCTCCACGGAACGAGCCGTCATCGGCCATATCTTACGCCGACTAAATTTTATCGCTAACTAGCGTCAGCATGCCGAGTGCCGACTTCCTAGAATCTCTTCTCTTCCGACTTGACAATCATGCAATTCCGAAAATTACACAATAATACAAAATAACTATATTTGTTAGACCCAAGCAAGCAATGAAAAATATCGGACACCCAATATATCGATTTTCATTATTATCGGATTTCCTTCTAAGATCAATACAAACGTGCGTAACACAAGTTTCAGTTTTAGAGCACTGATAGATTGAGTAAAGTTGAGTAGAAAAGTTGAGTGAGACCCACCCAACTAGGTTTACAGAGCAGTGGGTGAAGGAATGATGCATATTAATCGGTAATTTTCGTCGGATTTTTTCATTTCAACATTGCTTTTGATCTGCAAGCAGAGACGAATCCAGTCGTATCGATAAAACAGTATGAAACACGGATTTGTATCGATATCCTTTTTTATTAACTTTCTATTGAACTCGGTGTCGGGTTGTGCAAGTATAATCTTCACGAGTGTTTTTATTTCTCATGCTGATAACGAGGCAGTAAAACTGGAAGATTATTTCCATCGGGTCTAATCCGTGAAAGATTAGCTTTCTCACACGGAAATTTTTGGTAGTGCAGAGGTCCACGTGGTTACTTTTCCTGCCCCCTAAAATGTTCCCTATATTTATGAAAAAAAATCAGTGAATAGTTGAAAAAATTTCTAACACGCGATGTAAAGGCTCGTGTCGATCGGACGTTTACTTTGTTCACAAATAGATCTTGAATTTGGGACTTTTTGTGGGTGTTTTTTAAACGAAAACACCACTTTTCTTTCTTCTCTGGTTGTTTTATTTTCCATCCGATCTCAATTAAAATTTACTAGGCGGGTCGGAGTACTCTTCCTCTACACACTGATTTTTTTTCAAAAATATTGGGATCAATTTAGGGGGCAGGAAAAGTAATTACGTGGACCTCTGCATTTTAGGCTTTTAAGCTGACTTTAGCTGGCTCTTAAGTACTTTATTGGATATTCAAGACTTCTGTCTAAGACGAAATCCATATCTGTTGGTTAAATTCAAAAACGAGGAATTGCTATTCTGTACCGCGTGAAAACCAGATAGGTAACCAGTTAAATGACGTGTTCTCTACTTAATTTTAATAATAATTAGCGAATTCAACCCGAGGCCCTATTGGTCAGACCAACTTCAAGACAATAGACTGGCGATTGCGTTAGATTTCGTCTTCTAAAAGTGTATTTCGCATTCCGATACCCATTATTTAAAAAAAAATTATTGGAAAAGTGAGTGAAGCCGATGAGACAGCAAAGAAATGTTCCACTTAGCATCGTGAGCCAAGCCTCCTTCTCCATTGACCGTTACCACTGACCGTTACCACTGACCGTCACCACTGACCGTCACCACTGACCGTTACCACTGACCGTTACCACTGACCGTTACCACTGACCGTTACCACTGACCGTTACCACTGACCGTTACCACTGACCGTTACCACTGACCGTCACCACTGACCGTCACCACTGACCGTCACCACTGACCGTCACCACTGACCGTTACCACTGACCGTTACCACTGACCGTTACCACTGACCGTTACCACTGACCGTTACCACTGACCGTTACCACTGACCGTTACCACTGACCGTTACCACTGACCGTTACCACTGACCGTTACCACTGACCGTTACCAGTGATTGTTACCACTGATTGTTACCAGTGACCGTAACCGTGTCCACACAGGTATGTGGTGAAAACGGTGTCGGTGTCAGCTTTGAGCACCAAGTCTGAGCTGAGCATCGGAGACCCGGTGCCTGCGGACGGAGGAGAGTACACGTGCGTGGCAAGCAACGCGTACGGCCACGACGAGTGCGTGACCGGCCTGGTGGTGCAAGAACCGCCGGGGTTCCCTCGGAACCTGCACGTCGCCGAGCACTCGAGCCGGTCGCTGCTGCTGGCGTGGGCTAGCAACACTGGAGCAACCATCACTGCCTACCTCCTGCAGTACAAGGAGGCGACTGGTGAGTGGTGGGCCTCCGCACGCCCTGCTCCTTCGCATCCCTTCCTCCTTCTCCCGGTACTTGAACACTGTTTTCCGGTACTTGTACCGGCGCCGGTGAATATTTCTATCTTCCCAACGCCGACACCAACACCGGCCGACTGCCACTTCCATTTCACACTCTCACAACCCTCGTACTGGAAGACATCTACTTCTGTGTTTTTACGCGGCTAGGATTGTTCGACAGCCTACACCTGAATGTCTATGTACACTCTTGTGGACGCGCCAAAGTTCCAAATATTTGTCAGATAATTTTATAATGGGTTAGCTGAACGAGAAAAATCCCACCATCGATTGCCTATTGGCGTAAGCTTCCACCAGTAACACCGATTTCTCAGATAATTTTATCTTCCACAACCTTAATTTAAGTCGTAGGGAGGGACAATCATGAAAGTTTCAGATTTTTTGCTCCAACTAATAGAAGCTGTTAGTGAAATCCCCAAGCAAAGATACCGCAGCAGGCGAAACAATTGTAACTTTATGTAAAAATATGCGGGCCAATCTAGTACAATTATACGGCATGTGCAAAGTCAACAGTTATAATTATTGTCTTTCTTGTCAAGGGTTTTTGCATGGTGTGCATCCCCATTTAAAGACCGCGCCACAAGCGAAAAAATCGGACTTTGGTTACAAATCACTGTGAAACTTGAACACGCTACTAGTTATTTGATGTGAATTTTGAGAGGAATGAGAATTGTTTTGAAATATCAAGAAATTTGAAGAACGATGGTGGCACCCCATGAAAAGTGCCGTCTTAGGCGTCCTAGGTGGCCCCTTCTTTTCAGTGTTGTTACACCAGCATGAGTTGTCGAAATATTTTGCCGGAAGATTATTGATGGTGTGTTAAATAGAACATGATTTTCTGACAAGTAGCCATGACGTAAGCTTGCGTTTTGCTGTTTCTCTTGGGAATTAACTAATTCTAAGCATCTGTTTTCCTGCTTTTTAATGATGTCTTTGCACTTTACTTCGCTGTTTTGACGTTTCGGTGTTAAAATGAACCTAATGCGGTAAATAAAGAAATATTAAAAATAAAGAAATATGTTCAAAAGCTTAGAAAATTTACAGACAACTGACCATGGCTATGACAGGCCGACAAAATAGCGAAGATTTTGGATCCAACCAACGTGTCGGAAATATGGCCAGACAATTTTCTCTCAATATTAGCCGTGTAAGATGCGCAAGCCGCTTTCCGTGCTAGGTTAACTAGGTAAACTTCTCAAAAATCAAATATTTCAGCAAAAATTTTGTCGTTTAACTACACCTTTAGTGCGACCAACTGGCTGATATTGCGCCGGTGCTTGTGAATTACCGGGTTTTTTGCCCACCCTCACTAAGAAAACCTGGTGCTAGAGCATCGTAGGGTGCTACACCCCTTAAAACCAGAACATAGACCGTCTACAGTTAGGCCCCAGGTGTTTTCCACTACACATGTTTGATAGACGTTTCTGGTCAAACTGAAAGGTAGCATGTTAATGCAAAATTCTAACCCTCCTAACGCGGACCCGCTACGTTTTTAGGCGAATCTCGTTTTTGAGAGGCAGTTAGAAAGAAACCCGTCAAATTAGCGTGGGCAAAGTTTTGGCAACAAGGTTGTTTATTTAACCGAGTATCAACTAGGCAACGAAAAGTTAGGAAAGCTGATCCAGCTCGAATGGAAAAAGATGAAACTATTTGATGGAATTTTATGAAACTATTTTACTGAATTTTACATTATAATTGCTGAGATTGTAGAAAACACCTCATCCTCCTCTGCGTTAGTATAAGGCGTTCAGTAAGCTCTGGTAACTTTATAAAATTATGCCAAGTCAAGTCTAATTTTCTTTCAGCATCGTTGACATACGTCATAAAATAGGATTTATGCGTTTAGGCTAGAAGGCGTTTCGAACGCGTCCTAAATAGAACACGTTATCACACGATGATTTATTCCGAAGTGGTTCTGTTCGTAGCTATGTTGAGCAGAGTAGCTATTGAGCAGAGGGACTGTTGAGCAGAGGAGCTGTTTTGCATAGCGGTTTCTGCTGTGCCGCCCCAGCTTTCCAACATTTCTAGATGATATCATTTAATAATTTGTTTATTCATTACTATGCTAAGCAGGGTGCCAAGTCAGGGTGCTCTTTCGGGGTGCATTTACGCGTCTTAGCAGCGAAAGTTTCAACAATATGATCATCAACCCAAATATGTTGCATTCGTAACTGAGTTTTTTGCGGAGGCGCCGGGTTATGCTCTGCGTGATGCATTCAGGGGCAAGAAGTTAAAATATATCAAGCAAAGATAATATTTCGTAAGTCTCACTTTTCGAAGCTTTATTGCAGCGGAATATTTCATGATTACTTCCTTCTTTTACGATTTGCATTTCGGTAGTGATGATAAAAAATTTGTTATTTGAGATTATTTTAAAATGAAGTTTGCTCGTAGGTACATTGAGAATAGGAGTCAAGTTTTGCATTGCTAGCTGCATTTAGCGTTGTTTGCCACCAATATTTGAATATTCATAAATATAATATCTTCTAAATATAAACGATTACGATGTGATGTGGAGGAGCCAAGATTTGCTCTGCGGGTTGCATTCAGGCGTTCTTGCTGGAAGCATTTCAAAACAAAATTCCATAACGAAGTAGGTATCGTTCGTGACTGTGTTACACAGACGATTCGGATTTTCCTTTCTGGCCGGCAGTTGATATTTTTTACCTCTGTTCCGTGTAGGGGACAAGTGTTGCTCTGCGGGTTGCTTTTGGCCGCTCAAGTCGGAAACATCCAAACAAGATAATCCACACGCGAATTACGACACTAATATGTTGTTTTCGTAACCTAGGTGGAAGGACGGCCCGAGCTCTGCGATGCGGGCTGCATTTTCAACCATTGCCCTGATATTATTTACAGAAGATGAGATTATTTCTAAATGTTTTTTTGAGGTAGCAGCTGAAATAACAAGATGCGCAACAAATTATTTCCTTGCTGTTGTAAAAATGCTCCAACAAATGAAGAGGTGATAGTGTAACAACAGGTAAATTCCACTTTTGTTCAAATGAGTTAGCTGTGTAGTTGTCATTAAACAATGAATTTCCAGCGATATGTGAGAATCAGAAGTCCTTCGCTAAATTCCCTTTTACAAACATTTTTGGTTCAGCATTTGAACCTTCTAAAACATATCATTTTTTGATATACTGAACATTTAAGAAAATGGATTTAACTGGTCATTTCACTCAGCTCTTCAATTGCTATGAATATATTTCTTAGCCTGCGATCTCGCGATCTCTGCCTAACTCAACCAATCTCCAAAAAGCTGAGATTTTGACGTTTGACGACCACGAGAGAGGTGATGATGAGTGGTACAGCCGTACACAATAGAGTGTTTAGAGAAGATTGTCGACCCGACTTGAGCAGCTCACGAGGCTCATTGGAGTGAGATCGTGAAAAAAAGCGATGTCTCGATAGTTGTCACCCATTTCAACTGGTCGTGTCTTAGAATGGGCATCGGGGCAGTAAAATGGTGATATCGACCTCACATAACGTAGAATATCACAGCCACGGTCGAACACGGATCCCACACATTTCACAACACATTTCAAAACACATTTCACAACACATTTCAAAACACATTTCACAACACATTTCTAGTGCTGGCAATTGAAATGTTTCCGGCAATTTCCCACTCACTCCAGCTTTAATTTTCACACTCTGAGGCCTCAGTGAAAAACAACTCAAGACAATCAAGAGAAATAATCATAAATTAATGGTATTGAACAGTCCCATGAGACTAAAACTCTCACCCATTCTTCTTGGCAGACGTCAGTGTTTTTCCTCAAATTTTCAAATCCAAGTGTCAAATTTATTTGCTGCAAAGTTGAAGCAAATAATTTGATGCAACAATTCAATGACCGAAGCCTCATTTCCTGTAATCGTGTGGCGATTCAAATGCTTTTCAAAAATGGATTGTAAAATTAACAAAAAAATCTCTGAAAATTTTCATGAAATCAAAAAAAAATCCAACAAAAAAAACTTTCGGCACGGCGCATTTTGTGACGCAGATCTGTGGCACGAGCACAACGCGCAGCTTTCGATCGCGGGAGGCGTGCACGCTGCGCTCGTCGGCGACCTCCGTCCGTCCACCAGCTACCACTTCCGGTTGTTCGCCGAGAACGCGCTGGGACGCAGCGCAGCCAGCGACGTCTTGCAGGGCGCCACGGAGATGGAGCCTCCGGGAGGACCACCTCTGCACGTGCTCGTCGAGGCTATCACCTCGCAGCAGCTGCGTCTCACCTGGCAGCCGCCCGACGCAGACTTGCGCCACGGCGAACTGCTCGGATACAACGTCGGATACAGGAAGACCGGGTGAGTGGCTGCTGAGGGGTCGCTGTTCTACGATACAACGTCTTGCTTGGACACAACGTAGGATACAGGAAGACAGGGTGAGTGGCTGCTGAGGGGTCGCTGTTCTACGATACAACGTCTTGCTCGGACACAACGTCTTCAACGGATACAGAGTCTTGCTCGGGTTCGGTGTTTCCATGGTAAGCGATGTAGGGAGGGCTAGGGGACCAGAGACTACGTTTGGTTTTAGACTTTGAGCTTGCTGCCTCGCTGTATCACCTCCTCGAAAAGTGGGAAGTGTTCGGATGACACAAAAATAGCTAAAATCTTTTCTTTTTAGAGAAGTGTTTACAGTTTACCTGAGCTGTGTTTTTGTAATTTAAAACATTAATACCGTCGCAAGACCCCGAGTAGTCAATTTTTTTTTACCGAACGCAACGCTCGTTCCCAGCTCAAGAAGTAATGTATCCCGCGTGGTCAGCGAAAGGTCAAGCAAAAACCAAGCCTGAAAATAAAACCAAGCGATTGCCTCCATGCTTGTCAAGATGAAGACCGTCGGACAACAGCTTGAAACTTGTTTCGCTCACCAGGCACTAAAAACAGACACGAGAAATTCGGAAAGTTTCCCTTCTTAGCGGCAAACGAGACAGTGTGGTATCGGCGGTATCGGTGGTATCCCACGCCCCTTAGGGTAATCATTCACAGCTGGCTGCGTCCTGGAGGGCGATTGTGTAACTTTCAATAATTACCGATCGATAAGGCTACCGATCGATAAGTCTACCGATTCGGTATCTAGATAGCGATCGTCTAACAATGTCGGCAGAGTTATCGATTCGGAAACTTTTATCGACTCGTTAACTCTCAAGTCGATGTTTTTGGAATGAGTATTTGGTTTTTGAACTACGCGCACGCGCACTTTGCTGCTTTGAATAGTTGACAGCACCAAAATTCAAATGTTTTGCAAGTTTTAGGTTAAAACTGAAACTTCATTTATTGGAAAAAAATCAATATCGAAATGAGTTCTTAAAAGAAGGATTCTTCTAGCGGCAAGCAGGGTAAAAAATAATAATTAAACTGGTTGTGCACTACTGTCTTTTAATTCTGCAGTGTAGATAATAATTTAATTGGCAGTAAACTTGAAATGTACAACACACGTTGCTCAATCACTTCATAATTACACATTATCTATGACTATGATTTAGGATATAAGCCCGTTACAAAACTTCTGGTTGACAACTATGCAGTTATGGATTTGTAAGCATCCAAATATTACAGGAAACAGTTATCGGCTGGTGACGTTTATGGAAGGCCAACGTCACAGGAAAAAATTATGAGTTGTGGAACAAATTAACAGGTCAATTGAACTCTAGCAGCTTGGGACACACAAAAGATTGCACTTAATGGCAAAAGGTAGATTTATCTCATTTCCACTAAGTACTTTCAAAATGAAAGAATCAAAATTACTATCGATTCTCTTGATCAAGGAAAAGATGTTCACGTTCCATGTTTGGCGGGCAAATCGCAGTATGCTTGTCAACGATTCCCATGACACCAGGAAAATGTTTGCTGCCATGAATCTAGAATAAAGTGCATTGATTGTTAATAATGTAGTTATTAGGTAGGTACTAAATAATGTCATTGTGGAACAGTGAAATTGCTAGAGGGTAGGTTGAAGCATTAAATTTAACAATGGTTGTAGCCTAGAGAGATGCTTGTCTTTCCTATAGACAAGATACCTATACCTAGTAGAATGCTAGAAGCATCGAATTTGCTATGATTCCAAATCCAATGCTAGTAGCATAGAGTAGGTAGGTACCTATTTTTCACCTAATTCTCATCTCACATCGGTGTAAATTAAATGGAAAAGGTAGGTGCACCATACCTTTGCTTCATGGTTTGAAACTCTAACTCTGTCCTCGGAAACTTTATCCAATCATCTAAAAGATGATTATTAATTGCCATAATAACCTCCTTGATGCAAACAGACACTGATGTTTGGCACATCGCACTGAGATAATCTTGTCCATTTCGTCGTTGATAGCTCCCCGAAGCAAAAATAAACCAAAGCGGTGATTTTACCTGGAAAAGAACAATCAAACAGTTAAGTTTTTTCTTGTTGAAGACATGTTTTGTAGATAAAGCAACGGGCAAATGTGCGACAGTTGACCAAACAAGATTCAGTCCGATGATCTGCCAACTTGCTGGATGACAGCCGGCGACTTACAGCAAGGCCAAGGCCGACAGCTGGCTGGGCGTCAAAGTATTTGCGCGTTAATTCAAAATATTAGATTGTATTTAGAAAAAGGTTAGCTTACACTCATCCACTCTCATCGAAGGCGGAATTGAAGATCTTCGCCGGCATGGCTGTCACGAGGTCGTACACGGCTAGTTTTTCTTCCCGGTAAAGATGTATGAAATTATTGTCCGACATTTCAAATGGATCAAATCGATCTCTCAAAAATTCCCTTTCGACTCTCACTTTCCTAACATTGTTTTCTTAGTTTATTAAATCGTATTCAATCGCTAATTATTCGACATGTAGAAGATTTGAAAGGTTATCCGCCATCTTTAAACCATCTACCGATCGGTAAATACATAACGACACCTATTTTGATGTCGTTAATTTTAACGATCGCTCGGCAGGCTATCGATCGATAAAATCTTACACAATCGCAGATTTTTTACCGAATCGTTATCTCCTTAGTTACCGATTGTTATCTCTAGATACCGATCTGTAAAAAGTTACACAATCGCCCTCCTGAACCAAGTTCATGATGCAGCGAGTCGGGGACTCGTCTCGACTCCACAAGTTTCTTGTGGCTATTTTTTTCTCACCTACACACCTTTTTACACACACACCTACACACCTAAACACCTACACACCTAAACACCTACACATTTTTATCACTTTCGATGTTTTGATCTGGAGCTGAAAACGATGCTGACGTCAATGGCGCTGAGTGTGTCTTCTTGAAACCCTATCACCCCGATGGGAAGCCTGTGTTCTTATGAACGCCATGACGACCTTGGTACAGAGTTACACGGTTTTACTCTGTTTTCATCGATTTGTGATTCTAGAAAGGACCTGGATGGCGGTTGTGTACAAATTTCCAAAAAGAAGCCACTAATTTTTATATCAGAGACCACTGAAACTCATATAAGACGCTGGAAATTTCAGGAAAGAAGGAATGATATCTACATAAAAGTGTTGGTTAAAACGTCACAATCGTCCTGCAGGTCAGAAGTTTCGACCACAATAGCGTGTGGTCATATTCTCGACATTGTTTATAAACAAGCCAGACGTTTTCGAGAGGGTAAATCAGTTGAAATTTCAAAAAAATATTGTTTTCCAAGCATGTGATCAAAACAACAGTGTCAAGAATCCCTACGGACCATCCGCCAATTCTTCCGATAGTTCGATTAAGTGCAAATTTAGCAAAGAGTGTTCCCGTGTGGTTGCAGCGGCGACCACGAGTCGTACAACTGGACGATGGTGAACTCGGTGGGCAGCGACGTTCCCACCGACCTGCGCTTGACTGGCCTCGACAGGTTCACCGCGTACGCAGTCGTCGTGCAGGCTTTCAACGCGAAGGGGGAGGGACCCACCTCCGAGCCGACCACCACGTCGACGCTAGAGGACGGTAGGTTCTACCTGACTAAAACTCGCAGATTCTAGGCGCTAGAAGAAGGTAGGTTCTACCTTCTTAGTTTCTAGACGCCAGAAGACGCTAGCTACTAGCTACTGCAGATGGAAAAACAGTCCAAAGGACCCGAATATTCGGGTCGGGCCTAACTTGTGACCGCTCTCGCCGATATCGGACCGGGCCGACGGAAGACAAGAATATCGCATCTCTAGCTTGCTAAAGCGAGTATTGAAAAAAGTGTGATTTCTATTTTAAATTTTCATTTAACCAACCCTTCCCCCAACCATTCCCCCAGGACCAACGCGATAAATTGCGCCTCTAACGCAGTATCGTTGTCCAGGATTGATCGGCCAATCGAAACAAAACAGTTTGATATATTTGACGGCTTGATGATGTATTTGACATGCATCATCTTCATCATAATGATGTACGCAGTTTGCCAAATATCAGGGCCGTTCCAGATGTTTCTGTCTCAGACAGGATCCGAGCAAACAACCGAACAAACAAGACTCGTGGGAAGAACTTGAAGGAATTGTTTCATGTGGTATCGAGTATCGACTCTTAGGCTGCTGAAATAGTGATGTGAATTACAAAATACAAACAAAGAGCAAACTAACGCGGGCATTTGCTAGCTCCTGGCTTGCTATACTCCATAGCCTCTCCGGTATGTTTACCTTTTCTAGAATATGCCGAAACTTGGTACACATCGCTGACTGAGCGTGCCATTGCACATTACGCAAAAACGTGAATTCATTGGCTGGGGAGAAATTTTACAATCTGATGAATTGTTTTTTTAGAGTTTTCCAAAACGCTTAGATTAATAAATACAAAAATAAAATTACTGGCCGATTGTTTCATCCAATTTTAAGCCGCCTTTACCACCTTACCACCTTTAATCGAATTACTTTTCATATTTGTGGCTTTTGAATCTTCGAATTGACCATGCACTCCATGCTTGCTGCAGTTTCAACTTTTGACACAGTCAAATGTTGCTTCGTAATCCGAGAATTTCTCGGAAAAGGCGAGATACCATCGATCCCACATTACATGCCGAAAACAGATTTCGTATTTTAAGTCGATAAAAACAGACTCGACTTCATAATCAACAACGCAGAACTTTATTAACTGACGTCAGTTTTCAATTTAATGATTTGAGATTATGGGTATATATCATTCACAATCTGTGAATTACAATAGTTTTCAAACCCGACATTTTTCATCTTAGAACTTCAACTCAAAAACGAATGAGATCTTCTTTCTCATTCTGACCTTTCATTCATTCTTCACCTGACTATTTCCATTCAAAATGTAAATAGGTAGCAATATAGAAACTCAAAATATGCAATTCCTTTCCGTGTCGTTTATCTAGGTATTATAAAATAAAATACACTGTACTTACTATTCCGTGAGACAATATGCAATGCAAGGGATTATTCTCGTCAGTCTCAACAAGATAAGACATAATCTCGGTGTGAAAATACGTTTTGATTTAAAAACCTTTTGAGATATGTTCGAAGTTAAGTTTCCTCTAAATCCAGGGGCACTCAACTGTTGACAGCCAGCCCCCAAAGGTTGTTGCGTTAGTACAGTTTTTTTGCGGAGTTTATCATTGAAACGAAACAAATAAAACAGAATCCGGATACTGTTCTGAGAACCGAAGACCGATGCTCAAAACGTTCATAATTGTCATGCTGTCAAAACTGGCTGTACTTCCAATTGAGATATATTCATTCCTTTCAAATAAAGGTTAATTAGTTTTTAGTAGGGTTGTACTTGCAATGCTGTATTGCTATTACTCGATGGTTAATGTGTAACCTCCTAGTTTTAAAACTGAAATGCCAATATAGGCCAATAGTAATAAAATCTTTTTACATACCTGGAGCGTCGTTAAAACAGTTTGCCGATGTTGAGGAATTTGAAGCCAGACACCTCCAATCCTCAATTCTTCTCTAAATTATTGTCATTAAGTAGGTCACTATTTTTCATTTCAATCGTAGATTTCCTAGGGGTATAATAAACCAACGGATTTTCACAGAAATTCACAAATGATACACCAAAAGTTGGGTTGTGTTGATTTGAGAGAATAGGTATAGGTACCTGAGTAATATTTACTTTACACTGGTCTTGTCACAAGATTAATGTATGTATACATTCTATTAAACTATACTGACTCGAATCTTGCGTTCACTTTTATCATAAAACATCACTGAAAGTTCACTTAAAAATGCCTACGTTCTTGAAAGACGAGCGACCGCGTCCATTTCTTTCGGAGTCCCCACCTAGAGCAACAGGTTTACATCACCGCCGAAATGTTCGAACTGTTCGAACTATGCATGCTCAAGGACAAGACGTCAGCGTGACTAAAAAAACTATTCAAGTACCTTCAGAGAAATTCATGACAATCTCATTCAAAGTAGTGTACCGAGGGTCTTGTAAACGCACTTTACAATACCATTACAAATTACGATAACTGCCCCAGTCCCAACATGCGATGCGACTGTAGTCAAGTAAATTAAAACAACGACTGGCTGATTTAAGCACAGCCAGTACGTACAGCTCTGTCCTTGCGGAACTTCTGAGTAGCTCCAAACTTTATGAAAATTATGTGACAAAGTTAAATAAATTTTAAGTTGCAGAACATGCACTTATTAAAAATCAATCAAAACCGTGACGCAATTTTTCAAGGAAATTATAATTGAATATGTTCCACTATCCAGCTGAAGTGAGATAAGGACTTGTTTTCAATATATGCGATCGAGCAAACGACCAGCTAAATGTGTCATATTATTAATAATTTGAGCTGATGGCTGATGAATTATTAACCGATGAATAAGGACCATTTAAAGATTTCCAATCAATCTTATAAAGGGTTGATATTCTGTTGTTTTTGTACGTTTCTGACTTTCTGGGGATGTCTTCCTATTTTCTGTTATAGAAACGGTGTAAAATGGACGAAAATGGTTGTGTTTTTTAATCAAACCTTACCCCCGACATACTGTGTGATTTTGAGCGAGATCTGTAAGCGATTTCTATTCCAATTTTCAATGAACCAAATTTTGTCTAGGCTCAAAAAAATGCAACCTATGACCGGCCAATCTATGCATCTACTAAAAAAATGCAAAATATCAAAATAGCACTGGAATTCAACAGGTACACTGAAGGTAACGGTTTCATGCAATAAAGTCACGCGCATTTTGTCCTATTGGCATATTGTTTGCCCTCTATAGGAATATTGACATAATTATAATTTTGGCGGCATTTTGCCCTTTGGGCATATCTTTTTGCCTTATGGGCATTGTGTTTTGTCTTATTGGTAAAGGGGTTTGCCCTATGGGCATATTGATATATATTTTGGCAGTGTTTTATACATGTCATTTGGGGGCATATCTTTGCCCTAGGGGCATACAAGCCGCCCGCAAGGCCTAGAGGGGTACCCGCTAGTCCACTTCCTGATTTACGAAAAGTTGAGTATGCTGATTCAATTGGCTTGAATGGGAGGGACCTTTGTTTTATTGAGTACCTATTTTTGATGATTTTTTCCAACAGAGCATTTAACACTCATACAATCGTGTTGTGGATGAGATTAATATTTACGCTCACCCACAACGCGATTATATTGCGTGTGCGCATAGCCTAGAGGCTTATATGATCAATTTAATATATTCAGCGATAATTTTGCGTCTTTCTCAATGACATTCGTTAACTGGAAATATCATGATGTAGTCGTCGTGAAATTATTTGAATATTTTAAAAACGTAAAAATCGATTTAAGGAAAAACTATTCAATTGATCTGCTTGAAATTAACACAGTATCTTTTTTACGATGTATAATGCACACGTAAATTCTGTTAAAATCAGTTGAAGACAAAGTTGCTTTAGTTGCAAAAAACTGCAGAAACGCTTAAAAAGTGACATAAAAGTGCCATTTTCAAGAAAAGTGCTAAGCATGCAACAGTTAAATTTTTACACAAACATTGAATCGTGAGGGTCAACATATCTGGAAAGTTTCGTCAAATTATATTCAGATTCTTGGCCTCCAGAGTGCAAAACGTTTTTTGGAAAAACTGAAAAATTTCGTAAAAACTGAATAACGCAAAATTTATCTCGACCGAATTGCTTCAAAAACGTGACAGATCTAAGTTCAGAGAAAACAAAGAAACACAGAAATTTTCGTCAAAATCCGTTTTCGCGTTTGGCCTGTAGAGCACGAACAAACACACAAAAAAACAAACACACAAAAAAACAAGCAAACAAACCAACAAACAAAAAAAAACATTCCGAATTTTTTAGCAGTAAAGTGTAATTGAAGATTTCGCTTCACTCGCTACGCTCGTTACGCTCATCAATGAAAATTGGAAAATTATTACAACACAAGTCGCAACCCATCGAGTTATTTTCTAATATCAATTTAGGAAAAACAAAATGATAAATATGACAACACTGTTCGGGTCAGATCAAGAGGCCAGATGGCACTTTCCAAGGTTATCACGTTATTTTTCAAAATAAATCTCTTTATTAGCAAAAATTCATAATACAAAAAAGCAGGAGCAACCATGATTGGATTTGGATTTGGTTGGATTTGCATTTGAGGCATTCCAGTATTTTTTACCAGATGGGCCCTAGAGTGCATCTATCATCCCTAGTTCAAATTTTTCCGTCTACAGCGCAAGATTTTCTCGGGAGCGCAACTCAGACTATCCAAAAAGCTGGGTGTGTGTGTGGGGGGGGGGGGGGGGGGTGGATAGAAAAATTATTCTCGCACACAGATGAAATGCCGCTGACACTGTTTAACAATACAAAATCGCTTCTGTTTTTTGCACCCCAGTGCCCAGCGGGCCACCCCGTGGAGTGACCTGTGCTGCCCTCACCCCATCGAGCTTGCAGATCAACTGGCAAGCACCTGCGTCCCACCTGACTCATGGAATCGTGCAAGGCTACAAGCTTGTCTATGAACCAACCGAAGACTGGTATGGTAAGTTTTTTCAAAAATCTCACCATGTCATTGAAGATTTTTCCTCTTGATTTCCTTACTTATTAAATCCTACCTGGAAATGTATTGAAAAGTATTATGCATTTAAGGCATTCCTCAATTTATATTGTTTCTCTCAGCCCTTCCTTGATTGAATTTGGTATGCTGGTCTCTCCCTTAGTTTCCGCAATCAATACATTCTTTTAAATTTCATCTATTTCTGGCCAGCTATGAACTAATGGGTTCGAGATTTGGTCATAATCTCATATTTCTAAGTCTACAACTCGGTCAAGACAGTCTTCGAGGCTAAGAGATTATTTTATTTTCAGATTCCGTTGAATTAGAAAGCAAATTAACTACGTCTTTGACAACGGTACTTCATGGATTGAAACCATTCACAAACTACAGTCTTCAAATACTAGCATTCACAAGAATAGGAGATGGAGTTAGTAGTCCACCTGTCTATTGTAAAACAGAAGAAGCAGGTAAGAATATTTTCCGAATATATTCAATTTATAATGTGCACATCAATGTGTTTAACGAATTATTTTAAATAATTTATTTTAATAATTTTACTGTGCATTATAATAAAGCACCCCAATTGGAGGAAACTGTACAAGTGAGGCAGCCTTCAAAATAAGTCTGACAATTTTTTATAACTATGTAAATGCGGCTTCTTGCAGTACCGGATGCCCCAGAGAGCATAAAGTCAATTGCTAGTGGATCGGACTCGGCAATTTTGAGTTGGCTTCCACCCCGACGCCCCCATGGCATCATCACCAAGTACACGGTCTATGTTCGTAAACTTGAACTTGAACGAGAACTGAAAGTAGACAAAACAACGCTATCCCCGCAACAATTCCATTACGAACTGAACCGGCTTGAAAATGCGTACGAATATGATGTTTGGGTGGTTGCATCCAGTAAAGCCGGTACGGGAACTGGTACTCAACCATTCAGGCTCAAGTTTGGCGGAACTAATGGTAAGTTAACACTTGCAGTCCCAACTGTGATTTGACGTATTTTAAATTATTCCCATTGAGTAAACAACAAATGAACTACTATTAAATGGTATAATTACACTGGCAAAAAAGTATGAATCTTTTAAGTGCTAATAATGGTATTTTTTTCGCCGTGTTAAGATTTCTTTCCGACTTACCTGTTCATTTTGTAGGCTGTAGCCATCAAATAAATAATCTGATTACATGTGAATTATTTTCCAGTTCCGGCTGCAATTGTATCTTTTGGAAGACTTGTCATTGTGCCATGGAAAATAGAAGTGAAATTAACCTGTCTTTGCATTGGCGTTCCTCGACCAACGGCAGAATGGAGGATAGGTGATGCACGGATAAGAAATCTCAGGTAACGTTTATCTTCAGTCAATGCAGTATATGAAGGCTTTCATGTAAAGCAAGTCACACAAGCTCAAACACTGATAATGGCTCGACAATGGAGGTGCCTGGAATTAGACTGGAAGAGGATGAAGCATAGATGAAGACAAACATAGTATAGGTACCTATACTCATATTTATAGAGAACTAACCCAATCAGGTGAATGGAATTGCCAATAGCAGCAGGGGGAATCAATCAGGAAACCACAAAAAGGTTGGCCTATCACAAGCCTTGCAGTTCCCCTTGTGGTATTCATCTATTTATTTTTGCTTCTTGAACTTTAGGATGAGCCAGACACCAGACAACTCACTGGTGATTCAAGGCGTGCAACGAAACAACGAGGGGAATTACACTTGTCATGCAAGAAACAGCCTCGGCTCTGATATGATCATGTACACTCTACAAGTTCAAGGTGTGTAGAAACTGTAAACAAGTACCTACTCCCATTTCTTTCGGTGAGAAATGAGAACACAAATGTAGCAATATTGCTATCTTCTAAGATCTTCAACTTAAATAGATTTCCATACATTATGGATCATTTGTTGCTTTTTTGTGTAGCCTATAGATTGCAATAGCATTCTTTTTGATGGATTCTAAATTCTTATGGCGCAGCAAGAAAAAAATTTCTTGAATTACTTAGAATATGACGCATATAAACAATTTTCTTTACTTCCACTTTTACCATCGGCTATTTTCGAGTCCGTCTTAATGTTCGCGAAAATGGTGTCTCGTGTTTCCATTCCCTTAATGGCCAACATTGAATCGAGGGTTCTACTGATACACACGTAAAGCTATATTATACTAACACATTGCATGAATTGTCCGTGCTGCAGTTCCTCCGATAGCGCCGCTTCTCCTTGCGACGGCAGCAACCCATCAGTCTGTGCAGCTTCAATGGAAGCAAGGAGACAACGGTGGCTCTGTAGTCCGAGGATTCACACTGGCTTATCGAGTGGAGGCTGAATCAACGGACTGGCAAAAAGTCAACATCGATAGAAGAGCAACAACATATCTCCTAGACAACCTACTCTGCGGAACTTCTTATCAATTTGAACTGGCAGGTAATGAGAACCTGATTTTGAATAACAAAATTTTCAGGACAAAGTCTGTGACAAAACCAGTCCCTTCAGGACGCATACTGTTAGTTATCCAATAATATCTATGTGTATTGTGTATATAGTTTAATTATAATATAATATATTATTCAATCCAATTTCTCCTATCTTATTCCAAACCTATATATCCAATCTAATATATTATATACCATCCAGGATTCCACACATTCCAGAAATGTAATGGTTTACTTTTTTCTCAGCATTCAATAAGATAGGGATCGGCATGGCCAGCAAACGAGAGACAGCGATTACCAAGGGAGGAAAGCCGGGAAATCCTCCGAAAGGCAGAATACTCCGAGTGAACACTACGTCAGCAACGTTCGTTTCGTCCGTATGGCCAGATGGTGGCTGTCCGATACATAATATAGTTGTGGAATACCGATCAGTTGGTAGCCAAGAATGGATTATTGGTATGTGTTTAAACAAAAGAGAAAGAACTTCTTCTCAAAAATAATTTTAAAAAAAAAATTAAAGCTCGACTGTGTCATTCTTAAGTGCATAGCCAAATCTTAGGCCATAATAGTTATCTCAAGCAGGGATGGTGTTAATAAATTCTATTTCTGTAAGGAGGTTGTTTGAGCAAATCCTTAAGGGCCAAACAAAATCATTTGTTTTGTGCCACAGACCGAGCTCCTAGCTTACCTTCTAGTCACGAGGATTAATTTTGCAATTTTGTTTGCATAACTTCTTGGGAGGGGGGCAGGAGACTGAGGAAAGCAAATTTTTCCTGCCCTACCTACGACACTGTCGTTAATCTAAAAAATTAATTTTTACATAAATATTAGACATGGGAAGGATCTAAAAATCAATGGTTTGCTACTTTCCAGCAAGGGATGGTACAATGGGATTCCTCCAAAAGGACATACCACTGACGGGTTTGAATGCTGGAAAGCGATACAATCTTCGTGTGGCAGCCTACAATGCGGCAGGATCAACACTAACAGAGTTGGACTTCACCACTCTTGGAGGTGAGTTCAATTATCTACCTGCTATTATTAATGACCAATGAGATCATGAAATAATCAAACTGAAAACAGAGGAAAAGTACGAAAGAGGGACGATAATGATTTTCAAACACAATTCTGAAAGCTACAATATTCATAAATTTTTAGATAGATAGATAGGATGTAAAATGTGTTAGGAGAGGTGAAAAAATGCAACAAAATTGATGCAAAAATCCACAATCAGGCAGCTGGTTGCATGGTAGTTAAAAAATAAATTTAGAGAGTCAAATAGTTAGTTTGGATTTTTCAAGCATGCTTGACTTGTCAGTTGTTGTTTATGCTACCTTTTTTAGTATGATTCTAGTTTCTTGTCAAGCAAGCTTGAACCTTAGACTTGAAAAACCCCTGAAAAAACAGGTGATTAATTAGCAAAATACAGGGGAAATATTAGCAGAAAGTAATTCATATTGAAACATGTTTTTTTCTTTTTTAATTTAGCAATTTAAAACTCTTTTGACATAGTAATTTTGTGACAGGTATCATCGATGTGTCGTCTGAAGTAGCAACTGATCTGCCCGTGTACCTCGACACCCACATTTTGGCCCCAGCATTGATCTCCCTCGTAGCGTTGGTCCTGGCGCTAGCAGGAGTCTGTTTCTGCTTGCGGATGAGTATGAAACTACATCTATTTTAAAACATTGAATCCCAATGTTTTGGAACATGATATTATATTGTCTACTGTATCTCGCATCAAAAGATTCAGTACAGAAGCGTTTGAGGATAAAGAGGTTCAGAATCTTTTTACAATTAACCAAATTTGACAGTTATCCTGCCAAACATTGGGAATTCTAACTAATTTTTACTTTTAGAGTGTGATTAATTGATGGTATGATGAAATGGTGATTTGTTTGAAAACTGGTTTCATGGATGGTTGAAGACTCCATTTCAACTATGGTTTTGGTTTCATGTCTAGAAACAGACGCAGAAAATGTTGTCACGCACGAAACACAAACTGCAGAGGAGGCGATGCTAGAAAACAAACAAAATTTGCAGCAACGAGAGCAATATTATGCGACAGTGCGCAAGTCTCACATTCATACGATGGATTCACCTCCTGGCTTAGAACGAATACCAGGTAAGTGTTCGCGTTTTAATATGGACATTGTAAGGAATATCTCGCAAATACGAAACTCGGCAACGTAAGAAAAATGCCCAATGATTTTGTAATTTCAGAATACTCCGAGGACATTTACCCATATGCAACCTTTCATCTTGAAAACCCGAGACCACTATCGTCGCAAGGAAACCAGGTAAAATTTATAATATTGTGACAAATTTCAGTAAAAGCTTATTAAGCTAATTAGCTTAGCTTATCAGTAAAAGCTCGCTTGATAAATATATTCCGTTCACCACTTTGCTTATAAATTTCAGTGTGAAGGAAAGATGAGGTCGAGAGGTCACCATAAAGTGAAAAATTTGAAGTCAGAGAGCGAAGAATATGATACTCTCGGGTCTGACAGTGACACAGAGCATGGAACATCCAGCCGCACTGAATCTTCTAACCATTTAGATCACTCAACGGGGCCCATTCATCATAGTAAGTTAGTATTCCTTTGGATTCTATTTTGTAATGTTACTTATAATAGTATACGGAAATTTTAACTTTTGGCTTCTCTTTGTGGCATGTTGATTTCCCATGAAGCTCTTTACAAAAGGAAACATAGAAACTACAGGTATCAAAGTGATGGTAAATGTATCACATTCACTCTCTGAAACATAATAAACATAGTTTTGGGAATATGTCATTTTCAGACAAGTTCTTCAAGTCAAAACAGTGTGAAGGAACATTTTTACAGCTATCGCAGTTAAACCAGTTCCCGAATAGCAATCATATTCTAAAACCCCGGTTCGCTTCTCAGATTTTCATCGTCGCATGCACGAATCAAGTACGTCAACAGAGCCGTCTCCAATCTGTGAGCGCAAATCGTTTCCGAGATCAAGACATAATAAAATGAGGTATTATTCTTTTTAAACGCAATTCATCTTTCAACCCATTTTTTTAAATATATATGTTAAGTCAAGCAAGTAAAATGTTGTGTAAATGATAAGAAGCCTTATGTATCTGCAACTGCCCAAATTGTCTGTCCAAAAAAAGGCTTATTAATTTTACAAAGAAAATATCCAAACAAACGCAATTCAAATCTTTATCAATATGCAAGGTTGAATTGATAATAGTTTGGGTTCTAGTATTTTCTCAAAGCATTCTTTTCTCATTCTCATTCTTCTTCATTCTGCTTCATTTTCTCGTTCTTTCTTGGCTCTATCAGAAATAAATGACGTGCTTCACTAGTACCTTACCAAGTTGTGTGGTGTTTTCTTCACAGGGGGAACAGTGGCTGTATAAATCGAAAAGTTCCCACGGCTTTCGTACTGGGACGCAAACTTGAACCACCCACAGGATTTTCTGACGGCAGAGAATTAAGTGAAGCCGAGTGTGATATCGACTCTACCCGTAAATTAAGACTGTTTGCAATGGCAAGTGCCAATCAAGACTTTACTATTGCCGTGTAATTTATAATCAACTTGAAAATTGGGTAGGTATATATTTGTACTATACTATAAGTTAAATGTATAACTAAATTAAATTTAAAATATTCTATCTCAGGTTATTTGGAGCTTTCGATATCATTTTATGATCTAAGATCTATTTTTGATTAAATTGTTACTATAAGGCTCATGTCAGAAAATTATCAACAAATTCAGCAGGTGTGATTTGTCTTGTTAACAGATATGAAGTTTTCTGTTCTATGCTTCAGTTTGAAATAAAATCTGCATCTTTATTATTAGAAACGAAATATCCATTTCAAAATGTATCCGTGCTGGGAATCTGAACCCGAATCTTTTTACCGGTCTTGTGTAATCCATTATTCAATTATGCTGTATGGACAACCAACTGTGGAATCGATTTCGATTTTCATTTCTGTGGAATCAATTTCGTTTCTAATAATAAATATCAACCGTACATGCAACGAGTATTTGCATTCAGGTTCGAATCTCTCTAAAACCTATATCTATTCAGGTATCTATCAATACCATTGTAAATATCCAAAATACATATTAAATATTATCAAAACTATTGTGATGCTGGCATCTTATAATGGGAAAATAATTTTAAGCAGCAGGATTGGAATAATTTTCTGCAAATTTGTTCTTTTGTTAAAACATGTATTCAATAAATAATTTAAAAATATATAATACTGTGACATGGTAATGGGCAGCTTACTTGGTATTTCTTTTTGCCCGTTCCCAAGTCTGTTATCTTGTATCTTGTAAAACAGGAATACTATGCGTGCTGACTGCCAGATTATTTCTAAAATATATTATTATTACTAAGCTTCTCTAATACAAAATATCTTATCCATCCTTACCTAGTCATCACTCTCTAGTTTAATTATAAATCACATTTCTGCAATTACATTCTAGTTTCGATGACTTGGAAATTATTTCTAAATTTTTGGAAGGTTAAGATTTAAAACCTAACAGCAAAGCCCTGACCACGTGAGTCAGAGTTAGAAGAAAGATCATCCCCTATCTTCTCGATTACATTGCAGCTCAGGTACGGTTCAGCAATATCTTCAAGTTTGTATTTCAATGCTTGAATACCCTCGATTGTTGCATTGCTCATTTTCGTCAGATGCCTCGCTGAAAATAATAATAAGTTATCGATTCATTTCTGTAGGTATGGGAGATCCTGTTAACCAATCCTAGAAATACTACAGTAAATTTATTATTGATTATTTACGCTCGTTTAAATAAGTTAGCGACTCTCATTGTGCTTCTTCTCCAATTCCTTTTCCTTTTCTGTTATTGCAGTCCTTAAGCAAATGTTTGTGTAACACCCGTATCAATCAAATTTGTTTTCAAAAGCAGATGAGATATTAAATATCGATTAACAAACTTACGTTCAATGCCAAAAGTCATTGTTTGGTTTGTCAGTCGGAATCGCGGTGCCTCGACGCTACTGATAATGTTCGCCGTTGAGATTAGTTGGATGAGCGTTTGAGCCGCTACAGCAAAGTCTCCTGCTCCTAAGACAATGCGTCGGCCACATTTCATTTCGGCATCGACAGCAATCACTGGTGTCGCCAGTGATAACGGTCTTTTCCCCGGACCTGCCGCATTCTTCCCCAAGCCAAAGTTTGTAAGAGCACTGTTTAAGATGAAGCCACCATCCGTTAACAGTTCGGATCCAAATATCGTATTTAATCCGCTGAAACAAAAATTCCTTAACTTAGCTCTTGATGTATCATAAAAAATATTGAAATTTATTGCCAGTTTTGGGTTCAACTGACCTAACCACCGAAACATAAAGATCGTTTGAATCGATTGCTGCAACATGAGAGCCAACAGCTTCACGAAAATGCCACGTGCTTTGCCCTTCTCCCGTTTCACCTGTTAAATCACAATAGTAACCATTTTCATCGTCAAGTCAACACGGCCGTCTAAGATATCAGGTACAAGACCCAATGATTGGGTAAAAACTAATTATTAGTAATAGGGTGATATTGATTAAAGTAAAATTTTCAGTCAGGTTCTACTTTCTTCCTAATGAAAGCGTAAGGAACAAGACCAGCCGAGAAAATTATTTTCCTTCAAACAGAATTAATTCATCACAAATTCACCAAATACATACATGCTCAGCTTGAAAGCCCTGCAATTACCTTCGTCTGCTGAGTAAGTAGTAATCACATGCTGCATTGCTTCAACTATCTGTAGAGGAGCAATGGCCTGTTGACTGGCATTCAGTGAGCTTAGCATGGCCATGAGAAATGGACCGCCAGATGGATTGTCAGGTGTGATTACTTGGAACCCTCCAAACCACGAGATTAAGGCCCTACGTCGAACGGGAACGTAACTGGACAAATCTTGTTGGGTCATCGCACCTCCCGCAGCGCCAACCGTTGTTAATATTTGTGCTGCTAAACTGCCATTGTACAACACTGGCAAAAAGAAAAACATGAAATATAAGATCAACAATGTCTTAAAATAAATATCTGAATCAGCCTTGCATAAGTTCAATGTTACTTACAATGATTGATTGTAACAAATCACTTATTGAAAACTTAAGAATTTTCTACTCAGTGATGAAAACAAATAGAATTAAATGACTTACCCTCAGGACCTTTGGTTGCAATCAACTCCAAAGTGGCAGCCAATTGAGGGGACTGTAAATTTTGGCCGACTTCTAATGGTTCAACAAACTGGAATAACTTTTCCTTTCCTGGGCCATCCATGATTGATAGCTTATCACGAGCAGATATTAAACTCTGAGGTGCAGAGAAACCGTTTCTGTAAAAATATTAACTATGCATCACTACAGTTCTCCAAAATTCTCAATTCAGATATTTAGTTCCGACGTTTAAATAAACACGAATGCTACCTGGCCAACAACACTGACGGCATTACGACATCCGCCCAGGGAAGGAGTCCATGGAGCTCTTGTGCCAATGCGAGACCTTTAACTAAGCCCGGCACTCCGACCTCCAATCCTGCAACGTTGCCCTCTCTAGGTCCTACAGCCACGGGGGAGACCTCACGGAAGTCGATCGAATCCAAGACCTCTCTCTTACGATGGTTGTATATTAAAATGAAACCTCCTCTGCAAGAAATAATAAAATATGTATATTTCAAATACATTTTCACGCCAAACAATTAGCTGATAAAATATTTTTTGGCCTATATTCAATTTAAAATTAGGACTAGAGAATGGTTGAAGGAGAAAAACATAGAGAGGGCTAGGAAAACAACTCCGTTCAGGTGACTATTTTAGGTATAGCATGCCGTCTCTTCTTTTTCTTCAAAGAAAATATCAGGAGCCGGATATTGTACCATATTTTTATCATCATCGCGATTCACAGTATTCTCTTTGATAATTATAGTAGGTATTAACTGTGGTAATAATTTACTTTCCATTTAAACATCTACCAATTTTATCGTGCCTTTTAGCACTCCAACAACTTATGAAAATCTAGAACTTAGAGCCTTGTCAAACTCACCCTCCAATTCCAGTGATATGAGGGTTGACGACACCCATACAGAGAGTACTTGCAACAGCAGCATCCACAGAATTACCGCCTTGTTTCATTATGTTAATTCCGACAATGGAGCATTCATGGCTGTCTGAAGCCACGCTGCCATGAGGAACAAGCTAAAAAATTTAACTATTTAATCCTGGTAGATGAGAGAGTGAATTTTTTCAGTTTGATTTTTTTTGCTAAATTAATTTAGTACATTATAGTTTGAAGATAACATTAACTTCCTGACAGATCAATGTATATAATCTAAGCCACCTAGCTACCTATATTTATGCATGAATAAAGATAAAAATTAAACATTCACATTTGCTTATAAAAATATAAATTTGCTGTGATTAAATTAGAGGTGAAGCCGCAGTCCTCGACTCTACCTATACACATGGTTTATGCATGGCTTAAAAATTTTGAATTTGTACAAGTAGCATTAACAACAACAATAAGAAAACAAATGATTCCACTTTACTCTTCAGACCTCAGGCTCAGAGGAAAGAAAAGTATTGGAAGAAAATATACAGACCACAGACAGAAATGATTCTCACCTGAAAGTCCCCGGTGCGTATCTGTGCAGCAAGGGCTATAGTTATTATCAGTGTCAACACAAAGAAGCAGATAACTATCACTCTTAGGCTTCCACCACAAGGCTCCCGAGGAACAACTTTCTTTAGTGGAAGTGATTCAGTGCGTTCAGAACTCAAATAAGGCTCGGTGATCTGCGTTCTCTCTGAAAAAATACAGAGTGCGTATATTGTCTTAGCAAAAAATCTAAGATGTAGACTAATAATTTTACAAATATGTGGATTGGCCTAAAGTATTTTTATTTTAAATCCAGGCACTGAAATAATAATGTGGTCAAAATACCATCAGTATCATTTATAATTATTAAATTTATACACTCTCACAGCAAATACATGACCAAATTACTGTAATTTCTAAAACTATTAGTGTACTAGGTAAGATCAACATACCAGTCGCAATTGTAGAAGAATTTGTTCCAGACATCTTATTTCTGGATTCAGTTACGCCTTATATATTTCTGCAGACATGTGGCATGGTGAATATTTCAGACGAGTATTTATGTGTCAAACGTCAGTCAGTCTTGTATCTCGTTCGGATAGAATGAATCACAGGTTGGATGGTGGTCATGCATGCTTGTCCATTGCTCGCCTTTCTGGTCATTGACCGGAATAGCCATGAAGAGTACCCACATATTGGGCGTCTCCTAGAACAACGGATATCAGCTACCCTTCATGCACACATGTGTTGAGGATGGCCTACGTTCCAGTTGCATGAAATTTACTTCGGCCAGATATTTTCGAGTCGCACGATGGCGATTGAAGGTTTTGAGTGATGGTCATTTTCGTTCTTGGAGTTGCTTATATGCTGGTACAATGAAAAGCAATCAGGAAAAACTTTCGGTATAGTAGGACCAAGGAACATTCCCAGGAATAATTCCAATTATTCAAGAACCTTTTTTTGCACAACTTTGCTTCATAGTCTTTATTGGGAACGGGCACAAATGGAAATACATTGTTGAGATGACAATTTTTCAGTAAATATATATTTATATATTATATTATAATATAATATATACAACTCATTTCATTCTTCGGTGAGTATTTTAAATGTCCAGCTATTTGGTACAAAGAAAAATACATTGACCCCCAATACATTCCCAATTCTGAACTTATTCTGAATCTGAACCTGAAACAGGATCTGGGTCTGGATCCGATTCAGAATCCGAAAGATCTGAATCTTCTCCTTCCCCTTCGATCTGAACGTGAAGGGCTTCCAGACGTGCTTTGATGTCTTCTAACGTTCGCTCGACAAACTCGCCGTTACCTGCATTTTCTGCTAAAAAAAATATAAAAAATTTAACTTTTTTTTTCTCGTTGATACAACTTGATTTCTTTTAGCGTCCTTTCTATGCAATGGCATACTATTAGTAAAAAAATTGTACCAACCTGTTTTTTTACTATTTTTATTCTTTTTCATGTAGCGAATAAATGTCCGGCGTTTTCTTTCCGACAGCAATTTGATCATCCTCTGCATTTCCATATCCGAAGCCATCTGCTCTTCCACGCTGACTACTTTCTCAACAATTTCTTTATTCTTTCCACACTTGGGACAAACATTTAAGCTTCTTGCACAAGGTGTGCACATTATATGGTATGCATGTTTCACTTCTTTTTGATCGCATTTTGTGCATTTTTTTGCCGACGTAATAGGCTTGTACTTTTTATATTTTATTTTCCACTCCAAGACGTGCTTACATTTCTCACAAACATTCACCACCTGCAAATTGTTAAGAAACTTGGTAAGTGGCGTCTTGTCGTGCAAATCGTTCTTGAATGCAAAACTATTCTTGTGTTTCTGTGGGCGCGTGCGTGCTGTGTTTCCCCGTTGAGAACTCATTGCCCTGCAACAACAAAGATTCATCATTGACAAACAACTCAAGCTAATCAAATATTTATTAAAATAATTAGATTCAGGGCTTTGAACCGAGTAGAAACCGAAAACTGTAAAAAGCAAAAATTAATCGAAATAAAATAATTTGCCAAAACCGTAACCCAACCGTAATTTACTGTGCGGTTTTGTTCCGTTCAAGATTTCGTTAATAATTAACAATATCTTAATAATAAACGAAATCTTGAAATATTTTTCAATTTTCTAAGGGATTCATGACACAGGAAGGAACATAAAATGTAAAGTAACAAACAATGATTTATTATTATTTGCGCCACCTGCCTTTTTAGTTTTTTATGTGTAATTCTTGAGTATAGCCACCTTTTCTTGCAACAACTTGTATAGGGTCGATCTTAATTTCGGCACACTTTTTGAACGGACTAGTTGACAGCCAAGGGATAAGATCCCAGCCCACGGATGCAATTTCAGTAGCCTGTGTGATCGGGGCAAGATCCGAGCTGTTATTTAGCAACCATTAGTTTGAAATGACCTTTCCCTTTTGAACCAAAAATCAAACCGAAAACCAGAAAAAAATATCGGTTCAAACCAACCCAAAATTT
The DNA here is from genome assembly GCA_921293315.2 of Nemurella pictetii. Classification (NCBI taxonomy): domain Eukaryota; kingdom Metazoa; phylum Arthropoda; class Insecta; order Plecoptera; family Nemouridae; genus Nemurella; species Nemurella pictetii. The sequence goes on along the minus strand of OV121116.1, from coordinate 9,118,885 downwards.
AATTTTTGCCCCAAACCGAACAGAAAACCGAACCAAAGTGGTCCTCTAAACCGTAACTTAAGCCAAACTAAATAAATTTCCCTTCAAAGCCCTGAATATATTGCACATTATCTAAAACAATGTCAAAAAAACTAGTGATGGATATGTCTAATCAATACACCTATTCCATTTGATAAAAATTACACCATGATACCCACTAGGTAAAACCATTTGGATTGTTATTTCCCTATCTTGGTTAATTAGCAGATATTTTTTTTACAAGCTGGTGGTAAAAACACACAGTGGGTACCTGAAATTTTGTATCTGGAAAAAAAAGTGAAAGAATCATGTGTCAATAGAATTGACACAAGTTTATATAAATCCCCCTCTCAATCTCCCATTTGTGCAATTTCACTTGTCAACCATGCTTTGTATACTTATACAGGCTTGAAAGTTAAAATACATTAGCTCTACTAATGTTTCAGCAAACTGCATGCCGGACCACTTAAAACCTACTTATAAACTACAACTTTGCCCCTGTTTTTGGCATTTTTTCATGAACATGTCTTAGCATTTAAGCACGGCTATCTCATATCCACATTGATTTGGCAAGACCCACCTTAATTGAAAAAAATCATCTCTAAGACTGTCATTAATCTGGAATGCTAAAATAGATTATTGACGACAGATATGGTTAAATTATAGTTAATTATGTGACTTAGCACATGCTTGAAGTCCTTCATAACATGAGAATTGTTGATTGGCATATTTCTCCACACTTATGGCAAGGCCGTTGAAAATGGAATTAAAAATGTGCACTTACTGTTATAAATTTGATAAGTTAAGTAGACTTTTGGCCTAAATTAAAATCTTAAATTGTTCTTGTGTCCTAATCAAAAAACGACTGAAATGACAATACTTAAACATAACCTAACAAAATCCAGGACAACTCTGCAACGCACGTACAACACAACTTACAATTTACTCCGCCAGGTTTCAGAAGTTAGCGCTAAAGCTAAATTGGCTAAATAGCAAAATCTCATAAAGTAGATATTTGGAATATACACTATATTAAAAAAAATACTTAAAAATAAAAATTTTATTTTTAATCAGCAAGTATATCCAAAAATACTTTATTATGATTTTTTAACATTTCTTGTGTGAGCTTTGGTTACGAGATTACGAAAAAAACTGAAGGCGCGCTCGTTTCAAAGAACCTCTTCAATGCTAAATCATAGGTCAAATGACCGCCAGCAACAACCCCGGTAATCTTCTTCCCACGTCGAAATGTATTTTGGCTGTTATCAGCCGCATTAAATAGTGGATTGTGAACTCTCCACAGATATCAAGCTTTGCATAGCTCGGGCCAAAGATACTTTTATGAGTTGTCTTATTTGACAATTAGACTGTCAGCTGAATGATAGCTAAGTTGAGTCAGTTCAGTGGGGTACTTCTTGCAATGCTTCTTGGTTGCTTGTAACACTTGGAAATATTTGTTTGGGATGGAAAACCAGGTTCTTATCGGATCGGAGCGAAAGGTAACCTTACATATTAAAACCACACGTGAAGAAGTGTGTAGTTAGTTGCCCCAGCCAAGTTACGCCTTGCACAAAGTATCTCTATCTGGGATTTTAACATAACCTTAAAAATGAATTCAACACCTTCACATATAACTTCAACTTCTTCAAGAAATACTGAAACTGTTGGTAGTATAAAAAGTAGTTCAACGATGATAAGATCAGTAGCCATGAGTGCCAATATCGCGAACAGTGTTAAAGAAGAAGTGAACCATCTAATTCGACTAAGTGTGGAAGAAGAAAGCGTAGAGGAACCAATTCAAGATGTACGTCGGAGAATGCCTGCCAATATTGCCATGGCCAGTTCATCTTGTTCTCACATATTGCCGGCACATAAAGACAGCATTATTATTGGCTTTGTTCTTTCAAAGTGGGACGATATTATTGGACCTCAAACAGTTCATGTATGGTTGGAAGAAAATGCTGATGGATTAAATAAATATGAAAATAATGATGAACCAACTTCTTGTCACCACGAAGAAAATGTGATGTTAATGAAATCCATCAAATATGTGACTGGCCACACAGTTAACTACATGGGCGTAACGGCAGCAGCCCCAAGACAACCAGCACATAAAGCAGCCTCGGCTGCATTTTACGAACGAAACACTAGTCTGTTCATAGTATCCGATTTAGAGATTGTTGCTCACTCCGTAGTGTTCAGTGTACAAAACGGAGACCTGCATATACCATACTCAGTGGCACTGATGGTCCGTTATGAGAGTTACAAATTTTACTTGAATCTCCACCAAGTGTGCCAACTTTGGCTTCGGCGTTTGGCTGACCACTTGCACCAAATTATTTTTTCGGTAACTATCTCCTTTCTCTTATGCAGCTGCTGAATGAGGCAGCTTTAGCTGATTTTTATTAAACACTGAGATTTATTTGTTACTTAATGTTACTCCGTCTTCTTGTGGCTAAATATTTTTTCTATCCATTAGCGTACTCAAACCGGAAAGGAGTTTGTCATCAGCGATCAAGTCAACCACTGGGTACTGGAGTTTAATTCGATGCTTGTTTCCCTCAATTCATCTGGTCTGGGGATGTTATCTCTCACACAAGAATGTGAGAAAAGTATCATGAATCTCCCGTGCATGGAACGGGCATTGGTTTCCCACCTCCAGACTTGTGGATGCTCTGTGGTGATGGGTACATCCACGTTTGAAATAAATGCCGTATGTGTCTATATTTTTTGCACTAGAACACAGATTATATGATACTAAAAAATTAACTTTCGTTTCTAAAATTTTTTTTTTTTCTTTTAGCTAATCGAATTCTTTGCCTTATTTTTGGATGCAAGAGAATTGTACTTCTGCCGCTATGTAGAGCCATTACAAAAATATTCATATCACATGGGTCTTTTCCTCCAGGTAAATTACAAAGTAGTTAATAGTCATGAATGGATGAAGTGTTAACAGTATTTCGTCTGTTTCGAAAAATTTGTGGCTGTAACACGAGCAAACACTACTTAAAATTGCAACTTGTTATCAAGATCAGCTATTGGCCAGTGTCTTGATGTAACTCAAGCTGTTAAATGTCCTGCGCTAGGGCTTGGTCTTGGATGAGTATGGATGCCGGCAATGGTGCGCTGAAGAAGTCGCCGCTAATCCGTACCCGGTGACCGCAATCGATCTGACCCGGGGAAACAGTGTCGATGCAGTCAAGCAGTCGACACCCAAGCACAGGGCTTGGCGGACAAGGCACCAGTAAGTCTCCCGCAATTTCCTCGCAAACGCCTGGAACCTTTCATTCTGCATTATTTGTTCCCTCAATGATAAAAATGCCATTATCAATCTCGGTTTTTCTCGTTTCAGGAGTATGTTCTCTTCTGTAAAAAACGGTAACAGTAAGCTAGTGCAAGAGCTTTTAGCAGATTTGAACATGTTGCCTTCAAAACACTGGAAACAAATGGTCAAGTTATTTATGAACAAAATCAAGGCTCTGGCTCTGATCCTCTTGAATCTCGAAGACAAGATCAGGTAAGAAAACAATCTTACGTACAACAACTAATGCTATTCGTTTCGTTTTGTAACATTAAGATTTACGATGATCTCAATTTCAGAGAGGCTGAAAAATCTGCTGTTACATTTACGGAGCTTCAAAGACATCTGAGGCTAGCCATGGACCTTGAAGAGGCTGATTTCTTCATAGTCCAGTCTGCAGCTAAGAAACTCAAAGCAGGAAACATTTTCTGAGAAAGTAAACTAATTCACATTTAAATTGTCAAATGAACATGTTTTATGTTTATTAAAGAATAATTTCTATAAATAGCATACAATATAAATCCTTTATGAAAATTATTAGTCCCTAGGTCCGTAGCTTATTGATAGCAGATTAATATTAGGTACTCAATTTCAAACCTGAAAGCTGGCTTAGATAATACGAAATTTTAAGTCTGCTTTTAAGTCTGCACAAAGGGAACAACCCTATCACACCTCTCAAATCCTCCCTGTTCACTGTTCCACAGCTGTCAGATAAATAGGCATGGCATTCCAAGCTACGACCAAGGGTGAATTTCCACACAAACAAGCCATCTGACTGCAATATTTAAATACAACATACAAAAAAAATGACTGATCTATACTATACAACATATTGAAATTTCATAAACGACTTCCAAAAAAATATTAAGACGGAGATGCAGTCTAGATCCGCATGTGCGCATTACGGATTGTAGTCGGGGTTCTTGCGAAGAATGACAAAACCTTCCATGATGGGCGTCAGCGGTAAATACTCTTCCGTTGCCAACTCTGCCCTCTCGCCGAACGCAAGCAGAACGGGGGTGGAATGCGTTTGGAATCCGGTGATAGTCTTGGGCTTCCCGGCTTGACCAACAACATCAACCGCCTAAGAGAAGGAAGTTTTCAATCAGTAACGAGTCACATTCGATGTGAATTGCAAATACTTGTTGCATGTGCGGTAGACATTGATTTTTAGTAACAAAATACCAATTCCAAAATTTGTATCTGTACTGGGATTTGAACCCGGAGCTCTGCCTCTCTGGCAGAGCCAGAGGAATTGTGGAATTCATATTGTGGTATTGTGGTATTGATACTGTGGTAAGGATACAAATTTTTGAATTGATATTTCGTTACTGATAGTCATATTCGAATTTTTTTGGAGCTCGCATGTTTTCCTAACTGAAATTTATGCCGAACGTCGACTCGTCCATAGAGAATATATTTCCTCCAAAACATCCGTTAAACTTAAACTTTTGTAAATAGGTGCTTGTCAAAACAACACTATCATTTTCCAAAATTACAGAAACTTTGAAAAACGCTGGCAAAATCACGGCTACAAACCTAACCAGAACCTATGTTCGGACAAACAAACTAAATGAATAATCGTTACTCTTAAGAGGTCCAACTCATCGCATTTCCAAGTTAACAAGCTTGCGATGCCGGCGGACATAAGAAACGTCGCATGAAACCTACCAGTCCAACTCGAACGGGCACCGCACAAGGGTTGAGTTCCTCGTCGAACGTCACCAGCATCCTGGGCTGCATTGCGGCCGCCAGCGTGAACAGCAGGTAGTGTGACCGACCTAGGATAACTGGACGAGACAAACAATTGTTAGCACGTTTAAGCACGACAGGCAACTACTCGAGACAACACCAAGAACCTTACTGGACCGGTCTATCTTTTCAGAAACTCATATTAGAGGAACGGGGATCGCCGTTTTTTTATTTACACTTGTGCATTTACGTGATAGTTTGCTCTCTAGGGGCTACACACCATTTCGGGCAGTGAAAGTTTAAGGAAACCTTTTCCACATTCTAAAGCAGAATTGTAACATTTTAGGGCAACATTGGAACAATAGCTGAGGTTTCTACAAAAAACTGGGGCACAAATCACAATGAAATGTAATCTCCTGCTTGCAGAAAGAAAATTTGTTGAGTTACAGAAACAGTGATCATTTATATTTGATATCATTTTGTATTGCTTACTGCTCTCAGCACTCGTGTACTAGCAACAACATGACTGCAAGAAACATCTCCGTTGCCACGCTTGAGTACATCAAAGCCAAACTTGCTAAATATTAACTTTTCGACACGATAGAGACGGCAAGCGTCTATATCACACAACACTACTCAGCACCGACGCACCACCAATAACCAGCAGGCATAACAGAAACTCACTGTTCTTCACATCGAGGAATCCGATGAGCGTAGCCAGCAGGCCAGCCAACGCGACGGGACTCAGCAGCTGCCTGTCGCTGTGGTAGGGGCTGAGCGTCAGCGTTCCCTTCCCCAGGTGAGTCAACCCCTGGGCGATGCGCACCATGAACAGGTTGTTCGGATCCTTGGCGTGGAATTGAGCCAGCTGTCGGAGCATGGCTGCCAGTCTGAACGGCAGGGAGAAAAACATTCTCGGTGTTGTTGTTGTTGAAGATGATCTTTGCATTTAGAAGTCACGGGTCGCGGACAAAACTGATGGATGCATAGAGGGCCGGATGCAGTTTTAGTGTAAATTTAAGTGCAATTGTTTAAAAACTTGTTATGATTGCATGGTTCTAGTAAATAAGGGACACCGATGACAGCAGTTGTGTGACAAGTTCATCTATGCGTTGTTATAGTGGTGGTTAATTGTAACTGAAGATGTGGGTAAACCAACTAGTATTAGCGGTAGTAGTGTAGTCCACTGTCCACAAACTCCCAATTAGAGGGGCTGTGCAAAGCACCTCCAAATGCCTCACACCAAGAGCACTCAATTACCCAAAACACTTTGAACATGCATTTTGAATAAACACCTTGAAAAATAAAAATGAGTGTTCTTTTAACAGATAGCAAACATTCACACTAAAACTGAAAAAATTGTGCCAAGCACTAACTCAGTACAATGACATTTACAAATAAAGCAATGGGTCTATATTTTGGAATCATATGACAAAGTCCCTAAGGATATTTTTATATTCACCATGGTAAAAAGAAACTTAATGTATAATCAACCTAACAAGGCATTCCAACTCGACCGTAGTAAAATAAAACCCGTGGATGCGTTGGTACGCTGACGCACCTTGCGTTGTTGGTCCCGGCTCCGGCCAGGCCCATGGCGAAGATGGCGTTGTGGGCGACCTCAGCATCGCTGTCGTGCGAGAACTTGCTCAGCGTATCGAGGATGTTCAGCTTGGGATTCGACACGGAGATGAGGCCCAAAGCGAGCGGGACCGATCGTCGGATTACAGGCTCGCAGTATCGGAGCTGTTGGCAAACGCACCCGTTATTATTAACGGTTAAAAACACTGACAACTTTATCAAAGACTGGAAATTTCACTCCATTAAAAATGTAGATACCATTTCATAGCCGATGACTCGGTGCCGGTTGAGAAAATACATGTTTACGGATAATAAACGGTGAGTGTTAGTTTACGAAGTACCGCGGAGCATATTCATCAGTCGCAGAAGACAATCATTAATCAGGTACGGGAAGAATGTTTTGTAAGCTAGCATTATCTCTAATTCTGTTCTATTTCTATTCTAAAAAGGACTTGTCTATTGCTTCAGAAACTACCTAAAAATAAGAAAGTTTGAGTTGGTGACAATGATGGCAGGAGCCAAGCAAGCACCGACCCAAACAATGTAATTGAGCGAATCGATTAGATTATTGAAAATATCAAACACACATACGAGTGAAAAAAAATATCCTTTACCAAGTGTCCAAATGTCCGGAATGCCATGTCGCTGCCAATTTCTTCGCCCATCGAGATGAGAGCGATGCCGAGAACAGCTATTCCTTGCCGTGATGACAAGTCCTTGTCGTCCTTTTTCTCTTCCTTCTTGTCCTTCTTATCGTCTTTCTTCTCATCCTACAAGAAAATAAAGTAGTTAGGAATGTAGTAACTAGTCAGCTTGGCAATCCGCTGCTGCCCCACAAGGCTCTGTTGAATTGATGCTCTGCTGGAATTGTAAAGCAACAACCCGACCAAACAATCACAATGGGATTGGGTGCCCCGATGTTTAAGTGGGAATCCTACCAATACACAGAAAAAACAAAATATCAAATCGAAAATGTGTGTCCAGACTAAGTTACGTATCTGGGACCACTGACTTGCCGGAATACTGGTTTAACCAGCTATGCCATCTCAACGGACAACCTCTGGCTATTGAATAGATACCTTTTCGTTGGGCTCGTAGTGCTCGCTGCAAATGTGCAACAGGTTCTGGATTTTGAGCACGTTGCCAGTGCCTGCATAAGCACACACTTCCACCATGGTCATCGACATCGAACGGAACGGCTCGGGGATCACCTCCAACGCCGCAATTATGGCTTCCACCGCTTCTTGCCGGCCTGCAATCAGAAAGACGAGAAAAGCGTTGCAGAGAATTTCTGTCTTCGGCATACTTTCAAGAATGGCTGAATTCATTTTTAGAGCATTCATATCAGGGCATCAGGGCAGGGCATGGCATTGTAAAACAGACAAGCTAAAATAGAAGAACCACCATCAAGAATGCTAGGGCTTTTGAATTTTAAATATCTATGAAAATGATTTTAGTTAAGAATTCTATCCCCAATATAAAACTGCAGGTCAATTCTGGGGGAAAATGACAACAGCAGGCCATGTCTAAGCCAGCTGTTGCTGTCGATGTCAAGCGGTCCCTTCCACCCACGCACGTTGATGTCATCAAGTTCCATGAATGTACTTCCATTCAGAAACGATGCTCGATTTTATTTGGCATATTTTCGTTAGCAACTCTTGTCCACGCGGACAACGCCGACTCACCCAAATGGCACAAGCCGAGGCCGAGTGGCAAGAATCTGGCGTAGGTGTCCTGCAGATCGGCCTCGGACTTCTCCATCAGCGTCTGAATGATGGTGCTGGTCACGTCAGGGTTGCACGACCCCACCGAGATCATTCCGCACGCCAGGCCTGCCATGCCTACCACCTCCATGCTTGACTTGGGATCGCTGAAGACCGGCGTCAGCAGGCTGAGCACGGCCTCGCGATTCGAGCCGGCGTACGCCAGGCCCAGGCCGACGATCGAGCCGATGCGCATCACGTTGCTGTTGTGCAGCACGTAGTCGGAGAGCAGCGCCAGCGCCGGGTCGCACTCGTTGCGCACCCCGCAGTTGACGATGCCGCAAGCGAGCAGCGCTCCCGACTTGATGTAGTCTTCCGCCGAGTAGAGGTACTTGTCGATGGGCGTCAGCCCGCCGTCCACGTCCCAGAGGAGCACCAGCCCGAGCGAGGCGGTGGCGCTCAGCATTCCTGCACAGCAAACGCGACGCAAGGTCAGGGACTTCGGGCGGATACTGGCGTCGTCAGCGCCAGATCAAACTCGGGGAGTGGACGGAGTGGATCGAACTTGGCTCTTTGTTATTAGATACGGAATATCTAACGGACATGCAACGAGTATTTTCATTTCGGTTTGAATCGACATTTGTTTGATCGTTGCTGCCACATATTAGAATTTTTGTGAACCAATTTGGAGGAGATATGACATGAACAGTAAAATATACCACAAATATTGATGAAACATCAGGGAAAGATATCCTGGATCACGAATCCCCAAAACTAATATATAATTTAACTATTCTGTGCTTTTGTCAATTAGTTATGATATTTTACAGAAATCTACGATGGGAGAATGGAGGAGGTTGTTGTTTAGCCCTGGCGGGATCGCGAGGTCTTACCGTGTTCCTTGTTTTTGTACAGCCATTTATTTCCGTCCTCCATGAGCAGCTTGTCGTGACCGAACGCGGCGTTGACAAAGCCGTTGACGAAGCTGGCAGCCAAGTTCTGGCGAGCAGAATCCACTTGTCCGCCTCCAAACGAGGGGCGCGAGTTTTCCAAGTGCGACTTATACACATCTTCAGGGGTTTTCGGTTCCATGATGTCCAACTGTTCGGGAATGCATTAATGAATTAGTCACGAGAATGAGTCTGAGGCAATACTTTCCGGTACAACTGTAAGTTCACTCACCTCTCGACCAAGATTCAAAAAGTGATTGTTCAAATGAGCATTGGACATAATTTCTACCAGATCATCATACTCTGTGGTGCTTTCGTTCAGTTCCAAGAAAATCTGTTGTCTGCCTAGCATAAACGCAAGCTGTTTTTGAATAGACCTGTAATCAACAAGAAACATTCTATTAGTAGACAATAAATATTTCACACTATCCAGTCTTTGGTCTTAATTTATTTTACTTAGTTTGTCAGGTGCATCACAAAGAAAGAACAATGAGCAAGTTGACTAGATGCACTATTCATAGTACATAAACAAAATAAACTTAAATAACACTATTTGGATCAAGCCTTCATTTCCTAAAGGGTTAGCGTTTGATACTATTTTTTTTTTCTACCAAACAACCCTTATTTTATGTGTCAAACATCCAAACCTTCACATTAATTTGGTCTGACGTATTGCATACATAAAACACATGAAAACCAGGAGAGTAATCTGACATAAGTGTAACTTACAAATCTTTGCAGGAAGTGAAGATTTCTTCGATGAGTTGTGAGTCATTGAGTTGCATAGCAAGGCGAAGAGCCTGGGGATATTGATTGAACCTTTTGAACAAACGCAGCGCAGCTTGGAGCAGAGTCGTGTTTTCGGGATCCGGGACATATGGCACACAGCTGAAAGAAATAGGTTTGCCAGTCAATCAATCGTGTTCACAAACGCCAACAAAGTGCCAGGCGACGGTCCTCTTACCTTGTGAGATAAAGACACACTCGGGGATATGCACTCTCATCAACGTACTGCTCCAGCAGGTCCAAGCGGTCGATTTCCATCAAGAGATCACAAGCCTCAGCCTCAGCATTGTGCGCCATGTTGTATGGAACTATTTGACGAGCCAGACTGACTAGCTTCAGGCGCAGTTCAAAGTCTTCCCAAGTCATGTCACTCCATTCGCCAGCAATCTCTCCGGACAGGTGCCGGACGTATTCATGACCCCACTCCCCTACCTCGCACTGCGAGCCGAGTAAACGATACTTGAGACAATCACGAGCATCACTCATCGTCATAGCCAGGACTGAGATCACGTCAGCACAGAATTCCTTGGTCTTCGATTCGATTATTTTGTCGTAAACTTCTTTCATTGTGTCATAGTGCAGTCTCATGAACTTTAGCGGCTTAGGAACGCTGGTCATAGAGGTGGTGGATGCACGAATATGGCCACAAAGTGTTTGAAGAGCATTCAAGTACGGGTCTTGGTTTTCTCCCTGAAAGAACAATTGAGATTGCATTAACAACCATTCAAGACACATCCCAGGTTACTTCTAAATCGACTAAATTTCAAATACCTTTAATCTCTCCACTAGCATGTTCAGTTCCTCTTGGAGCAGTTTATCTTCTTCAGACTGCAATAAATGACAAAGCCATTTAAATATCTCCGCTGTGTGAAAATGAGGGCATGCGGTCCATAACTGGGGCTAGACTGAGTCATGGATGCTGTGAGTGCTTATTGCTTGAAGTTATTCATGTGGCAGACTAATATATAGCCACGTTCTGATGTGGTTTGATAGCTAGGACAGAGTATAGAATGGCATACATATCCTAGATATTAACATAGTAAGACAGGACTAATAATGGAAGTCAGCTGTCAACTTGAGGTTATCTACTACCCGATGTGTCGGTAACCCTAGGTGACAATATAAATTTGGTTCTGAAGGTACCGACCTCACTATCACAGCCAACTTGTCACCTTAATTAACCTAAACACACCTAAATTTAAGTGAGAAAGTGAGAAATTGAAAATATTCTTACCAAATCTGCATTTTCATCGTCGCCCTTCTTCTCCCCTTTGGGCAGTTTCTGTTCAACCTTCTTCGTTTCAGCCATTTCACTGAATTAATACAATAACGCTATAAATATATATAAATTCACTGGGCTGTTCTAATAAATTGCGCCTAGAGAACTGTTTGCTCTCCAATAATCTCCAAATTAAGATCACTAACAAACCAAACTACTGCGTCGGCCAACAAGCGAAGTAAGGTTAGAATCGTACCGACCGCCGCGATTTACAAGTCATCCAACCCAACCGAACTAAAATGGCGGCGACGTCACGGACGGCTGTTCATCACCGAGTTCGTATGTTGCCGGCAGAATCCGTCGTTTTCCGTAGTTCTTATGTGGTGCGCTCTAGTAGCTATGTTGAGAACGTAGCGTAGCTATCAATATCCCCCTAGCATCTCAAATGAAAATCAATTTTTACGGCGTGGAATTCGACGCGTTCAAATATCTCTCCACCCAGATCGTTTGTAAATAAAAATGACTAAAAACAATCACGGAAATGAGTTAAAATTATTTCTAATTAATAAGCACTGATGCCAACACAATCCAATATAGTCCATACTAACCCAACAGTATCCACTTCGAAATTATCTGATGGGATCCGATAATCCTAACGTATTCCCATTATTTTACTATTTACTTAAATCCATTTGGTAGAAATTATCATACCAAAATATATGTAAGTCAACTGAAAACAAATAAACTGCTGTATATATTTAAAGAATTCCAAGAATCACATTATAGTTGAAAAGTTCGTAGCGAAAGGGGAAGTTAAAAATATGTTTCGTTTGCAGTCAAGTCTTGTTGCATTTAATTCCAGTCTGAAAACTTCACATGATTCTTCAAGCAAACATGTACAAAGTAGAGAGGAAAAGAGTAATTAAGGAGCAAGCAGGGGAAATTATTACAATGGTTTTAAAATGTATTATGCCATTTTAATGAATGTAATTTTATTCAAAACTACAAGATAATCACGTTCGGTCGTATTTCTTCTTACTCCACACACACACACAAACACACCATCATACACACACGCTCTTGAAATAGTTCACAACTGTGATTCCGTGTCCAGTATCCGTAAGCTATGGCACCAGTAGATCCACGATTCAAATCTATCTGTGAATTCTTCCAGTGCCAAGGTCTACAGAAACGTTCCTAATTATCGAGGATCGATTTCAGTCGCTCTTGCCAGCGCCCACCCTGCGTCACAGCGTCAGGCATCGATCACCTGAAACAAGTGAAAAATATGCGTTATTTCCCACCGCCTATTCGCATTTGAAAACAAACAGAATCAAGCTCGCGCTTGTGTCAACGTACTGACATTCTGTTGAACTATATCGTTATCGGGCACCGTTTCGTCCACGTTCGATTGTAGTGCACAACCTTCGGTAAAATCGTGACGCTTGTCACAACCATTACAATATCTTCGGTGGAAAAAAAAACAAACAGAAAAACATGCAATCCGATCAATATTTAGAGTTCGGACAATAGAACGAACTGAAAGCAGGAAAATCTAGCATAGGGCGTTTTTCCGAAGCCGCAGCTATCGTACAGGCAAGGTAATTCCCATTACAATACACACTGCACATTGTATGACACGTGAAGCCATGTGAATCTACCGGCGACCACCGATAGGAAACAACGGAGCTAGAAGGAAACGTACCACGGCCTATACCTCGCTCGGTTATAACATCAGGTTCACGTGAAAAATACTCGACCGAACGTACAATCCTGCATTACGCACAGACACCAAAGTGTGTAACCATGTTAACGGCACTGCTCACGAAACAAACGAAGTCACAAGTCCTAACTGTATTTAGCTTTACTCAACCTGTGCACTACCGCAGAGCTTTTCAATGAACACTGTTTTTTCCCAAACTCCGAAAGAAAAAGCAGCGTATCACCCGTCCAGTAGCTAGATTCCAGAGCTCTCAGACTCGACCAGTTGAAATCACGACCACATAACACCGACTTAGCCTTTGATTTCCAGAAAGTAAATTAAGGTGCCAACCTGGGCAAAATATTGATCGTTATGTTTTCCCCTTTATAATTTTAACCAATAGCCATAGGCACGCAAGCGCAGTTGAGACGGCGGAACAATCTAGGACGTTGATAATAGGTAGACTTGGACTTGCGCATTTTGCGAATCGAGGATTCTTACCTGAAAGACTGGACGGGCATTATGGACATAGGTAACAAAGAATAATAAATTCCGTGGTGCCAGGACTCTGTAGTATTCTTTCATTGGCACCATTATATAGTAAACAGTAAAAGCTCTCAATATCTCACATTTTCTTCACGTCGTTATTATTATCATTAAAAATATACTATTGTAGACAATTATTCTAACGATTATTAGTTACAACTAACAGCTTTATAACGCAATCGAGACTAAATCTAATTCGAAACGGCGATGACGCTGCTTTGTGGCGCATCGGACGTAACCGGCACAGCCGCTACGGATGACACATGAAAGTCACGGGAATGCAATCGAAACCCCGTGAATTCTTCCAGTGCCATTCGCAGAGACCAGCTCCCGATGATAGCAGACCGGCGACTAGACAGCTGTAGCAGCAGCAGCAGCAGCAGCAGCAGCAGCAGCAGCAGGCAGACCAGTCTGTCAATGCGAGGAATCGGCGTCGCCGTCGACGCCGTCGACTATGGTGTCGTCGGTGGTGACCGACGGTGTCGAAGGCGTCTATACCTCGACAGTCTGACAACAACTGAAGAAGCGCTACTCCTTTCGGAAGGAAGGTCTTGACCGTGACTATATTTCAGGAGAACGCCGGTGTGGGTAAGAGGGGAGGGGGGGAGGGGGGCAACACTCAAGAAAGGAAACCGGGGACACGCTTCGGTGGCTCCAACACGTAAGCTTATTATGCCCAATCGCAATAACGAGGGGTTATATAATAAACTTGTGCGACTCGATTCCACACAGCAACGAACGACAATGTGTAGTACTAGATGAGTAATGTGACTTGCCAGCGAATTGACACCGACCGACTGGCGATACCGATCGAACCGGCGAGGAGATAGCGATTTCCATGCCGGGACCGGGATGTGCCGCGTGCAAATGCGGGCACGGACACGTGAGCTTCAAGCAGGTTCAACCGTGTTCAACCGTGTTCAACCGTGTTCAGCCGTGTTCAGCCGTGTTCAACCACCATGCAAGCGGTGGCGAAAACACGCGCCTTCGGGGCCCCTAGCTGCGGGCAGGCCCAATTTGGATGACCGTTGCCCTTTTTTTCTCCTTTTAAATAACACGTTGCAGCTTGAGACATGCTATATTCTTTTTTAGATGCACAGCAAACCTATGCAGAAGTATTAAAACGGGAGAGAATTTGTCGTACTGACTATTCGAACAGAATGATCTGCATTCTAGCTGATTTTGGTATGCATGGGTACCATAGGGTGCTATAGGGTTCACAAATGAGTGTCTTGAGTTTTATAGTATAAGCGGCGTTTGGAAATGTGTGTGACCAAGAGCGGTGACAAAGCCCCCTCCTGCTCGGAGAGCGACAAGATTAAGATTGTAATGACGACGGTGACACTAATTACCTTATCCCTGTGAGCTTAATTACCTCGCAACCCCATTATCTTTATAGTGTTTTTATTTACATTCAGTTACGGATTCCCCGGTAGTAGCAGGAAAATGTTGTGAAGCGGTGATTTCGGCGTCGATGTCCAAACATGTGAAGGCAAGGAGTAGATCCAAGCCTAGCTATGGGCCGTTGGGCCACAAGAAAATGGGAATTGTGGAGGCCCACAGAATTTTCGTCGAGCGTCAGCGTCACTACATGCTATCCCAGCCGTCACTAGATAACCCCCAGCAACTCGGTTCCTATGCTCGGTCATTCTGCACCAGTCTGCACTGAGATTGTGTTACGGTTTACCAAACGCTGCAACGTGTTGCAACGTGCTGCAACGTGCTGCAACGTGCTGCAACGTGCTACAACGTGCTACAACGTGCTGCAACGTGTTGGAACGTGCTGCAACGTGCTGCAACGTGTTGGAACGGGCTGCAACGTGCTACAACGTGCTGCAAAGTGATGCAACGTGCTAAAACGTGTTGCAACGTGCTGCAACGTGTTGAAACGTGCTGCAACGTACTGCAACGTGCTGCAACGTGTTGCAACGTGCTGCAACGTGTTGCAACGTGCTGCAACGTGCTGCAACGTGTTGCAACGGTCGGTCACAATAGCTAATGTTGTTTCAATCATCTAAAAGACTCATGGCTGCGGGGATAAACATCGTCCGACACAAATGCAGGCAAAGCGTGTGTTGGATCGCGCAGAGCGTGCAAGACGAGCCCAGGCCACCGACTGCAAACACAGTCTCGGCGAATCTAATTGCGCGCGTAGGCAATTTGCAGAGGTAGTTCAAGCGATCAGGGAAGAACAGTTTTGTGCGCCGGACACTTTTTCAGCAAACAGAAATCACGAACCGTTGTCAACCAGCTCGGAAACATTTAAATGCTCGTGATTTCCCGGAGTTACTCGAATAGCATACTTATTACCAGGTTTAAACGGCATCACTTATTGATTGGAATCTACCATATTTATTCAGAAAATAATTCCACGTATACGACTGTTATAATAAAATATATCGTCTCAACTGACCGTGAATTCGGTATTAGCAGGTGAATCGAAGCAGATCGCTGCCGCTGCTGCTGCTGCTCCTCGCTACCAGGTAACGAGGAACTGCGGTGGAACTTACAGGGGAACCGACAGCGGAACTTACAGCGGAACTTACAGGGGAACCGACAGCGGAACTTACAGGGGAACCGACAGCGGAACTTACAAGTTTTACAACAAAGCTTGCGAGGAGAGAGAGAGGGAGGGAGGTAGCAGTCGGTGACCGCTGCAGGCGTAGACCATAGCAATTCCGTCAAGAGTTCTGAATTAGCCAGATGGGTTGCACATGGGCAACCTACCAGAAACGCGCGAGGAAACGCGCGAGGAAACGGGCAAGGAAACGGGCACGGCTGATCCGAGAAGCGAGCTCTTCAATTCACAAATTAGGAAATGAATAAAACAAAAAACAACAACACGGAGTAAGATTTGAAACAAACAAAAAGCCGCAACATGGACGACAAAGGCGTCGGTGCTGGGCGACGACGACTTTCCAGCGTTATTCCCGAGGAAAACTCGGAGATTCGAATGCGGGTGCGTGGTGGGGGGGAGGGGGGGAGGGGGGCATTGGGTACCGCCATTTACAGGTGTACGAGTGCGCAACTTCCTCTCGCAGACATTCGTGGACGGAGGGGTGCGATATTTAAGTAATCTATATTTAATTATTATTACAGCGCGCATAGGGGTCCGAGTAGAAGTAATGCCCGCATACTACATATATATCCACCGAAAGTCGATAGCGATAGGCCAAAAATATATATGATTATGATATCGCCAGGTAACGGTATAGGTACATCGAGAAGGGTGCGGGGTGGGGTGTGGCGGGAGGTATCGGGACGATTATTTCCCGGGTAACGTACCTTTTCGAATGTCCCGATTGCATTGAGCTCGAATGCACGTGGCCGTTCAATTCTGTCCGTCCGGCGTGTCGGCGAGTTGCTAGCATGTGCACTCAGAGATGCAATACCGTAATCGTTTCTGCCGTCTCGGCCTGGAATCGAAAAGAAACTAACATTAATAAACAGTTAAGAGAGCGCATTTCACATTTTTCGGTCAGTCACAGATAGTTCGGATAACAAAAATTACAAGCCACGAGTTCGTGGATCGAAAAGCCATTTCAAATGGAACTATTAAAATAATAATAATAAAATCGATGCTCGTTACTGCCATCTAGCCAGCTGTTATTATTTTTCTGTCCATGCATTCCGATCTCAAGTGGTGCACCAGTAGATCAGGTAGGATTTGTCGCGAGTTTGACTGTTTGCTTGCTGTTCCAAGCACAAAGTGATCACCGTTCACCAGTATGCAGCAACGCTGCAAGGCGAATAAACTGCAGTACGGGCTTTCGGAGGCTAAAATCAACGCTCGAGCTTGTGAAAGCAGTTGGTACTGGTAACTGTGGTAACAGGACGCAAGTAAACCAACTAGCAATCATTTAGAGACGCCCACAATCCCGTGCGAGACTCGCAGACAATCGCTGCGGCGCGGTTTCGAGTAAAACCAGTAAAACCAAAGGTAAAACCGTTTCTGACGGAAAATGCCAATAATTATGCAAGAGGACGAGCTGAGAGAACAACGTCCAATTGTCAAGACATCCCGGCGTACAAGTACACGTTCGTGTCGAGTGTCCATGTCAAATCTGTTTCGGCTTGTGTAGAGGACCACGAACCATGGCGACGGCTGTGAATGTGTGTGGTTGCTGTAGATGGATCTACGTCCTGCAGAGTACCAGTGGTACCAGCAGGTAACGCATGTCCGCGCACGCAAGATCCACGCAAGATTCAAGCAAGACACACGCACGAGTCACGATATCCAGCCAGCCATGGAGGCAAGACGCAGGATGCACGGTGGAGACCACGGAGAGGCGCATACAGAAAGACAAATTGGGACCGCCTAGTTAAAAATTTGTCACATCGCAATGACAAAAAAAAACACACGCTCGGCTTACCTTATGAACTAATCACAGTGATAAAACACTCCGGCATTTGATTAAAAAGAATCAGAAAAAAGCAAACGTTAAAAGTCATATCCTCCTCGTATAATTTACCCACTTCAAAGAGACCGAGGTAAAAATGCAAGAATTTCTAACGCCGCGGCCGCGGACAATAGTATACGTAGCGAGCAGAGAGCAATTAAGAGCGCAGGTGACGTATCCAACCGGGGATTAAGCAGACACGAAGCATGACTTGTGATGAAGGAGCAGCAGTTACAAGTTGGAAGAAGCAAGGCGGGATCGTTACACGGGGCATTGATGCATATTGTGTCTGTCTAGGACCATACTTCCGTCAGAATGGGATTGGACCGGTGGAATAGCGCGCAGTAACATCCACCTTGGCTAGCGACTAAGCACATCCACTTCCACTTCAAGCTAGAGCATGCCAAGATGACCAGCCGAGCAAAACAGGTGAAGCAGCAGCGTTGTGACCGGTGGACGGTGTACACTACACCACACCTCCCTCTTTCTGGCGCTGTGAACACCGACTCGAACAACTCGGAACAATCACTAACCAGATCGACTTGTCTCAATCTAAGAATCTCAATTAAAATTGAAAACGCTGCCGACTGCCCGAGTGGCAAGCCATCATCAGTTATAAAGCAAATTGTGATACAAGTGCAGATAACTTCCATGTTGTCAATATGCGATGCATACCTCAAGACTTTGCTTCTTAATGAAAAATGTCGCATGTTGCAAGTGAAGAAAATTGCTTGGAAAAGTGGTGGCGAGGGTATCGACGCAAAAAAAACTAACATAATGACCGTTGATGACTGTTCATTTCGTTGTTTATTTCGGTTGAAATATTTAGAAGTAAAGTATTGAAGATAAAATGTTCATTGTTCAAATTCAATGGCAAAAACATTGAACAATTCTGTCGAATAAAAATATTACTTTTTTAGTTAAAAGACGATTTCTTTCATTCTTATTATAGTACCATAATTAGAAATATCGTTAATATCCTAATGACAGCGAGTATTATCGTAAACTGCAGTGAACCTAACGTCGGGGTAAGTATTTGGTCGAGTTGAGAAGCAACCTGGTCGCATTGTCTGATGAGAGTGGATTCGGTAGAATGCATCTCCCTCGATGACTAACCGCTCGGAACGATGTTGACGTCTTTTTGTTGAAAACGTATTTCATTATCGACATCGTAGACTAACCATGAGATTATAATTTCAACGAATCTAGGAAAGAACAAGACCGAAAACAAGGAAACCCAGCCAAGCTCGGGCAGGCTTCGATCCACGTTATGGCTCAAAACTCGAAAGATTAGTTTTGGTGTCAAATTGACCACAAAAGAATCTAAAGGGAAACGTTCCTATACGCAATTCAACGCTGTAATATTTTTGTCAATAACAATGAAATGCAGAGCATCTCATCAACATTGCTGGCGGTTGAACAAAGCTGTCCGAATATTTACAACTCGCTCACACAAGCAAAATGCTTGTAATGATCTTGCCAGCTATGAAAAATCATCGGTTTATATTCAACATAAGATTAATAGCATCAACCAGAAAGCCAGTATATATAGAACTACCAGAGTGATATTCAGATCAATAAACAAGCACACGAGGACCGAAAATGGTGCAATGCGGCCCCTAACAAAATAAAATAAAAAATCTCATGGTCATGAATGGCCATGAATGCAATGTCAATTAGAGACCACATGCCGGCTATCTTCCTAGGGACGGTGGGGAAATGTTGGTCTTGTTAACTTAAGTTAATGTCAAATTTAAGGTAGTACATACGGTATCTACCTTCGTGGCCATTAGTAGGTGCTACAGCATTTGCCTAAAATCAATATCAGTGGTGTTAGGCTTGCCGGTTGCGTGGTCCGTGGCCAACGAGGAGCTCATGAATAGCCGAAAGAGTGCCCCCTACCCCCTTACCGCACATTCACAACACATTTACTTTCCTACTATAAACCAAAATCGATTATTGATGCTACATTTGAACAAGTTCTTGAGGCTAAGCTACGTGCAAATGCACGATCGTTTCATCTAGGAAAATGTCGGGAAAATGTTAGTCACAGAAGTCGTGACCAAATGGAGTGCTCCTCAGCTCCTGTGACCTGGTGCAAGGGTCAACCTCAGCCTTTGCATACAAGTTGCAAAGGTCGTGACCTGTCATCCATTACTCAAGTATCTACATTCAAATGACGATATCGGCGGAAAATATGCTGGCATTCGACTACAATGTTAAACTAGAGACGTCAAAATATGATTCAGGAACATTCGAGCCATACAAGCTAAGGAAAACAATTTCATTCCTAGTGCTCAGGTTTGGCATGCTTATTTAAAAAAAAAAATGAATACGTCACTGTCATGTTATTGGAATGTGTACGCTTTGCAATAGTTTACCCGGAAATGTCCATTACCAAAGTGTCAAATAGCTAACTTGAAACAATATCGAAGAAAAACGTACACAATGGATTAAAATGTGGCAACTTCAGCTTGGAAACAAGATCAGACCTGTGTTGAATGACCAATTAAGAATGCATCGTGTAACGCAACTAGATACGACTTACGAGACAAAGCGATTTGACACCTAGCCAAGAGACGAGTAGGTACTACGCCTAGACGAGTCGACCACTTCGTGTAGGTTAGAACATTATGACTCACCGCCTGTAGACACCGAATGGAGACTCAGAACTGGATCTAGCGCTGGGGCGTCTAGCGATCAAATAAACGAACCAGTGACCACGTCGTCTGCGGGGATCTCCTACTCCACTAGACTGCAAGACATGAACGCACGAACTGCACGTGACTTCCAAGCACATGTGTGCGGGTGTGCGGGCGCGTGTGTGTGTGTGAATGCTCCTGCTGCTGCCGCTGCTGCTAGCAAACTGCGTTGACCGTTACTTCGGCGGGATGGGATGGGACTCGGCTTGCTCTCGAACCAAAGAGCTATAAAAATGTGTAACTACGTTGAGGGTGCTTAACCAAGACGCAAGTCAATTAATACTAAATTTGTTTGTTTAGCTTTAGAAACATTTCGACTCGATTACGTGACCGCGGGTAGCTTGGGGTAACATTGAAAATTTTTGATTTTCATTCGCTCTACCTAATAACTTGCAGAGTAAATTGTTGGGCTTGTTTGGTTCCACGGATAGCTTGCTCTGCTGAAAGCATACCGCTAGAATAACATTGTGGGAGCCAAAAGCAAGTGTATTAAGTGACCTCGATGTAGTAGTAGTAATCTTCTCACGTGTTTTACTTCAACCGATGTCTTGAGGTAAGAAATCTGGGGCCTTGAAATGACGTTTTCAGTTCGGTGCTGTCTTGTCTACTCTTTCCACGCTGCCGGTAGTGACTGGATGGTGATTTGAAATGTATATTTGTACGTGTCACAGATCGACAAAGGTCGATAGGTACGACATGTGTCAATCCTTACGCTATCTTGCGCAGATATAAATTACTATCAGGTAGGATGTGCTAGCGTTTTCAGATAACTTATCTGGAATTACGGAAGATTCATGATCACAATAATAATTTGTGACAACAAAAATATGTCTAGAGATATACAAAGTAAAGGCGCAGTCAACTAACGCAGGAAACAATAAAATTGGAAAATTAATTGTCTTGTATATCACAATGAACGAGAATCAGAATAGTTTGATATGAATGTATTTTTTGGATGGTGCCAGTAAGTTCAAAATTTTGATTTCATGAAGGTCAATGGATCCTGAACGCTAAAAACACTGGAAACATCATCCTTAAGATGGACCAGTTGTGCAGTGAGGTATAAGTTTATCATCGGATTACAATTTTGATCAATAGTCATCACGACTGCGACAATAATCTGTTACTTTTTAGTGCCGACAGACGCTACTAGCACCTGCGAGTGCCACAATCAATATAATTTCAAATGTTGAGAGTCCTCGAAGGCATTCAAAGATTATTCGTAGCCACTTCCTTATACGACAATACAGGTATCGACAAGCGAGTGGATTATTTACCGTACATGCATGCATTTCAGCACCCAGTGCAATATATGTTGATAACTGGGCACGCATAGTGTCCCCCCCCCTCCCTCCACTCACCACACCCCAAACATATCACCGAAATGTTTTGGGCAGCGTGGTGCGAGTGCAACGAAGTGCCTTATCAGCTAGGATTTTGCCGACCCGCTATTCCCATTTAGAGAGGGTGCACGAAAGGGAAACAAGATTAAACTTAAAAGGTCATCTAGCGATAGAAAAGACTGGCATGCGCTATAATTGAGGAAGCAATCCAAGAATACGTATTTCGTCGTGTTCCTCAATGATTAAGTTACTAATGCTATGGAGCTATAATGTTCGTGAAGAAAAACAGTGCTATTAGACCCTTTGGATATTAATAATTACGTAATGAAATCGTCTGTACCGCAATACTTACAATTACGAGTCGACGATAATTATCTAAGTTTAGAGACGAAAATATCTGTAGAAAGTTGCTACGACCGCTATTTCTTTAGGTGATTCGACATGTATTTGAAACATGCACATCGACAGACGATTTCGCATCGCGGGTTCCTATCCTATGCTAACGGTCTTCGATATGTAAAAAGGCAAAAACACCACACGAAGCAAGGTGATATTTGAATCTATGGCCGCATGTCATCTGCAGCAGCAGCAGCAGCAGATAGTTTCCGACACGAGTGTACAACGATTAGAGACCGGACGTCCTGTTAACGTTAAGTAATGTCAGACATCAGATGCGATCAGCCGGCCACGGACTGGCCAGAAAGGGCATGCAGAACAATTGAGCTAGCCAGGTGAGAGTATAATAGAGCATCCACCTGCCAACTATATTTCTGGTCCTTCTGCCGGCAAGCAAGCCAGCCAGCCAGCCAGCCAGCCAGCCAGCATGGAGCAGACTGATAGCAGTTTTTACCATCCTAGCCTACAACTGTTCATCGGGAGAGAATATAGAAAAAAAGGAAGATATGCACGGATGCAGGCTGTTGCAGTTGCTACAACCAACTCCTATCGTTTTTACGATCTTTCCCATCAACTGCGAACTGGTATTGGAATATGGTTGGTTTTATGGTAGGGTCTATGCACCGAGTTGGTGCAGAGTAGGCTAGCGCAGTTCCTGCCGATGGAGGCATGGTCTCGGTCTGAGCGTCGGCTCAGGCCACCATGAAAATACACAGTACCTAGCCGCTACCTCTCAAATTAGACCTTAATAGAAGTGCAGGTGTTTTACATGTTATATTTCTAGTTGGAGGAATCGCTGTTCGGGGGACACTAATTGATAACTAATGTACGATATTGACTTTTGATAAGTGCTTTGGACTAACAATAGCCTGGGTGAAGTTGAGAGGCATTCCATTGGTATTATACTCATTACCTTCGGCAACATCACAAAGCTGATGTCGGCAGTATTACAGCTGAGCAATCGTAGCTGGTTGAGCAACGACAGTAAATACCATAACAGTCGATTAAGCATATTCGATGTTTGTGAACTCCATGGGTGGATAGCGAATGTGGTCGTTCGTAGGGCTGAGGGATGATTTCGAAGGGTCTGGCCTTCAAGGCGAGTGCACGGCGGTTTCGTGGACCGGGGTACGAGTCAGATATAGCATAGGTAACCTACAACCTACCCAACGTTTCGGCCAGCGAGGGTTCGAACTCGGTACCTACGGCTGTTTTGCGCGCGCAACTGCTCTTCCCCCCTCCCACCTATGCTAATCGCCATGCCCGAATCCGAATCGCCTTACTTTTAATCAATTCCCATCATTTTCCGATCACCGATTGGATGGCTAATTAACGACACGCGCGTTTGGTGAACCAAATTTCGAATGGGTTTTTGTTGAAACCAAACTGTAGGGAAGGTTTAAATTTTTTGATCAACTAACCGACTAGGCGATTGGTTTCAATTTTGAAATGTCTGGCTTATTCCGTTCAGTAGCTTAGATTCATGTTTCTCACATATCGAGCTTTAGCGAGTATTTTCGATTGATGTAGTCACGGATTGGATTTCAGTTTCAAATAAAATTCGCAAATCACATGCCTACGAATTGCCGGCAAACACGAACTACTCTTTGCACGCACGATTCTAGGTTAGCATGACAGAAAATTTCCAACCCGTTACAGATAGAATGGACATGTTTGATGTTTCGAATGCCAATTACATCTAGTACAGCAAAGAAGGTTATGAATTATTGTAATGCAATATTGCAACACCATGACACAGAAAATGTGCATCACTCTTTTATGTCAAACGGAACAGAATTATTTAAAAACAAGTTCCACTATATCAAAAATACTCACGTTTATTTTTTCCAATTTCTTCCTTCAGAGCTGAACGTTCCTCGAAGATATGAAGCCAACATAACGTGTTAAACCAAGAGGCCCACAAAACCGCTCACCCATCAATGGCTGCCAATACCAGAATGTCGAATGGGTCTAGCTTACCGTTTACCTACCTTCTTCTCTCCATCACTTCACCTGTCCACGTCGGGCTTGCAGAGAAGGAAGCGGAATTACCTACAACACCTGCACGGTATACCGGCTTATCGCTTCCCCCTCGGATAATTATTTTATAGGCTTACGTTGATTATTTTATAGAAAAGCCGATATTTGTGCTCGCGCTTAGCATTGTAGGCGACTGTGGTAAATAGAATAGTATTATGTTATTCGAAAGGCATTGAAATAATAATGTCTTCGTCACCTTTCGGCGAAAGCCGCCAATGCTAGGTGTTTTCAAAAATCAATTTATTGACTTCGTACAGTGTATATTAAATTGAATGTTTTCAGCGTTTTATTTCTTTCGAATTTTTTCATATGACCACCAAAATTATTTATTTTATACAGATTAGCAGGAAACTCGACCCAGAGATCCCTGATACTGCCATTGATCCTTCCCATCTCCCGAGAGCCGTTACTCCCGTATGACTGCATGTTTAAATTCAAGTATTTCGCGGCAGTTTGATCTTCTCGAAAAGGTTCTTCAAAAACGTACAGGAGACTAGTACATATTTTGGTATACCATCAGTTATTGTTATCCTGTATACTGAAACGAAAAACAAAATCTGATAGATGTGAATCCCTCTTTACAAGATTAAAATGTATTTAACTATGTCTCTGTAATTTGACAAAACTTTGACATACCTAACGAACTATTGTATTTAAAAATATAAATAGTAAAAATCAAAGCGCCAGTCAACGACTAAACCATCCTTCTATACCGCACTGTATGAGCGTATGACTTTCATTTACTCCACTAGATGCCGGGATGTGGTTTCTTTGCTTCTTTGGTGTCTCAGTCTCGGAAAGGTAAGATGACGTAAGTAACCTACCTCTAGAAACCGCACAGCAACAGTGCAAAACTCTGCCACCTACCTGACCATTGGACACAGACATGAGAAGAATAGAAGACCTGTGCCTTGCGATATCTTCAGCGGCTGCCTAAAAACCATCCTTCGAGTTTCTAAACGACAACGAGTTGCCAGTCGGTAGTTGAGCGTTGAAACACCGACATTTCACACTCACATTAGTTAATAATAAACGCGGTAATTTGAGTAATAATCTGTTCAATTATAACGAAATATCGTGTGTGGTGTGTGAATTATTGTGATTAAAGATCGTTGGATGTGTCTTTTTTAACCAGTGAAGAACAAACGTAGCTTGGGTTCAATCAAGATTTCTTGCTCTCAACAGCGGTGACACCACGAAAGCAAATGTTCAGGTGAGCAAAACAAATTCATCTTTGAAAGTCAT
This sequence comes from Nemurella pictetii, assembly GCA_921293315.2. Taxonomy (NCBI): domain Eukaryota; kingdom Metazoa; phylum Arthropoda; class Insecta; order Plecoptera; family Nemouridae; genus Nemurella; species Nemurella pictetii. Next base: position 9,093,261 of record OV121116.1, on the reverse strand, counting down.
GCACGCGAATTTCGACTAAATCCTACTCTCTGCAGTTGTAAACACTTGGAATTTGTAGACCTAATCAAAGTGCTGTTTTACGGTCCGCAACGAGACCATGAATAATTTAATGCGGTGCATAATAAATTTGGTGAACACACACCAAAATGCAATGTTTTGGATGTGGAGAGGATGTGAAACAGTGACATGCATGTGATGTGAGCTTGGGGTGAACGTAGTGAGCCAACTAGACCGCGAGATGCTCTGTACTGGAGCATATGGGAAGCTGTGGAATATGTAAACGCACGAACAAGCGACGAGTGTGAGCGTGGTCCGTTTGATGCTCAAACAACAGGTCGCTAACCTACACGTCGCAAAAAGCAACAAAAAACCTAGCAGTAATGTGCTAAAAATACTAGTGACGACGACGTGTATATGACACTTGCTAAGGCACAATCATTTAACAATAGTATCCAAATAACCTGGAATGAGTGTGAATGAAAAGTATGATGAATTGCACGAGTGCGATGCATCAGTTGGTGAGGTGCTTATAACTGCATGACTAACTCTACCACTTCCTTGATTGGTATTTGAGGTCAGACGACTGAGACTGAATGTATGATGTCAGGTTCTTTATAAGAAGCCTACTACACCATTCACAACTATTTCCCGACATGTAAGCCCTTGCAGAGTTCTTAAAAAGAATGCTCGTGTTGCCCGTGTGGTGTGATGTGACACTCATAGGTTGAACCATATCGTGCCCTATACCTGAAGCATGCCCTGCCCTCACCAGTCAATGGGTTCTAATAACGGATAGCACATCCGCAATCCATGTGCCATTCCGGTCGCATTTTTTTTTGCGAGTATATTTGATTTTCTTATTTAATTCCAGGAAATCAATTCGGTGATCCAATGGTCTCGCATATGATGGCCGCAGAATCCGACGGTGTGGTCAATTTAACGGAAGAGCAGCCTATAGATTTGAGTAAAGTCACTAAAAAGCCGATGCCACCCCTAATTCCAATCAGCTTGCTACGTTCCGACTATCAATCATTTTGCCAAGACAGAAAGAAACCGCCACAACGAACGTTCTCTCATCCAGAAAATCAAGATCGCAATCGTAGGGAAGAATGGAGAGAGAAGAAGAGAGACGATGAAGAAGACAACGACACAGGAACGCCGGCGAGAACTAGGAAACGTGTGCGCCATGAAATTGAGGTGGGAGGTTGGGCTCATTGCAAATTGGACAGAGCCAGAAGTGTGCCCCAATTGACACCGCTGTCAACACTCCAAAGAAATAAGTCAATGAGTGAGTCGCGTATCACCGAAGCTACTACTAATGTGCCTGGAAATTATAAATCAGACGAACAGTTTCAATTAGGATCAGGAATGATAAGCCAACGACATGCAGAGTATGGGCATGGGTATGGGGGCGCGATGCAACCGTCGTGGGTGTATATCGGCTACTATTCCCAATTACTTCATCGGTTTCAAGCTCAAGAAATGTTGAGGCAATTCGCTCTGCATCAAGAAAGGGAAGGGCCTCTAGACGAGCAGGTACGATCCAAAAAAGAAGGGTGTGATCCCTAAACCACATAAAAATTACTCTTCTATTATACTATAGTTGTTAACTTGTTAGGGGAAATCGCAAAACTTAAAAAGTATAGGAGCGGCGAGTTTGAGCCTACTAGCCTAGATATCTTTGACCTTCTTTACCAGAATCTGCACACAATTATATTTATTATGAGTCTGGTGCTGCTCATGGGAGATTTCGCACACGAAATGCCGACACACATGTCACGTGTGTCGGACATGTTCGTTTGATTGGTGGCATTGATCATCACGGTTTGTTACAGAACGGGAGCGCAGAGAGGCAGATGCACGCTTCGATGACTGATGACACCAAAGATCAATCAGAAGAGGCAGCGGAACTAAGACGTCGGCAATCTCGTCCCCTGACGGGGAAACATGTGCGTCCTGGGACAGGTGCGAGTCCTTCAACTCTCTTATCACTGCGTAGGAAAATACAGGCTAGGAGACAACAGCAAGATGACCCAAATACAAACAATTCTACGCAAATAGGAGAGACGAACTGAATTCCTTGCGTATTATAGAGTGCTATCTTAGATACCAATTATGAGAGCGTGTGGCTGCGAGTTACACAAAGATGCACTAAGGTACCTAATTATAGAAACTGTAAGAAGTTAGCAGTTCCAAAAGAAACAGTGGAGGAGCCTCGTATTTTAGACTGGTTTGCAAAACGTCTTACAACTATTATCTCTTAATGCTGGAACTTTTACCGTAAATTCCTGTTTTTGTTCATTGTTATTTTGCCGAAGGTAGAGCAACCCAAAGCCACAAGGTATTCTATATTTGTTCGGCCGAAACATTTTACCTACTTTGAATAGATTCAAAAATGCAGGTAACCATCCCATATCTCGGCAAATCAAAGGACAAACATGCCGAGAGAAAACCTTTTTATGTTACTGTCAGCTGTTTTGAAAAGACGTATTTATTATGAGAAGAGCTCTGACCGCTGCCATGTCTAAAGATGAGTAATAACGAAGAAAGTTCTTCATAACAGGCCATACTATATTTATAATAAATAAGCGATTTATCTTTGTATCGATATAAGACCAATCTTTCGTATACATCCGTTTCCCTCATATTATGTAAATGACATGGGCACGGACGATACTTCAGTACGATATTACCTACTGAGTATATTGTTTACCTATTTCCAATAATGATAATGTGAATGCTAAGACACTGATATGCCATAAAAATAAACCTCCGCCGCCCATGCTATTGATTAGCATAGAATAAACCACTACTAGTATGTGAAATTGTAATACTCAGATGATATTTTTAAGAAACATACATATACAATCAAATAAACAATGCAAGAACATACAATTGATAAGATTTTTACACTTTTTGTATAAGCTTGCAGGTGAGTACGCCCCTGCCAATTATTAAACTTGAGGAAGACTAAAAAACTCATATCCAACTTGTGCCTGAAAAATAAACAAATTGAGTAGTTATAGGCAAATTAACTTCCACAAATTGGGGGTTGGACGAATATTGAATCTTGCATGGCCATTGAAAGATTAAATAATACATACATTGTCTTTAGAGTTAGCACCTTCTTGTGCTTGTGTCTTCTTGTTGCAATAGCTCAGACTTGCCTTTGTTTGTTCACGAAGAAGTTCTAGTAATGATCCATTCATCTGAGTGAAGCAATTGAATGATTAAAGATGTTGCAGAGTTGAAATCATGTAGAAGAGATTGACATCTTCAGAGAAGCAGAGAAAAGTATTTAGATCTTACATTTTACCACAGTTACCATAAAGTTCAATTCACAAACATCCAAGAAATTTTTCATTGTTTCAGGCACCCATTAAAACAGCCTTACAGATACAAGAAAATTTAATGTCGACAATCGGCTTGGTGGACTGTTGAAACAGCCAGTTAGGTGAAAAATGAAATGAATTTGTGCCTTTTAAGTCGGCAGTAGGTAACGGACACAAATGCACAGCCATAATCTTCCAACGTCTAGAAAACATGACATTGTTTTGCTGATCACTTGAGATAATCATTTTCTACATAAACCAATGATATATGTGTTGCACTAACCCTACTGCTACCCACGGGTCACGTTCAAAAACTTTTCTCTCTGCCGTGACAAGTAGGACTAAGTCGATCAAGTCGACTTACTACTTAATCGAAGACTAGAGAGTGAAGGCATGAATTTTCTGGTGACCATAAGTTCCTAAAATGCAGAATAAAGAACATTTTGCGGTAAAATAGTGGACGCTGAGACGGAAGCTTACCGGTCCATGCAACGGGCTGCGAGTGGAATCCACGCGTTGGATATGTCGCCTGGGAAGGTCGCTATATACACTCAACTCCTCTACATGAAACGTTTTCCAAATTGCGGATGGTTGACGAAGCACCAAACGGATAGCCACGATGTTTTGCCATTCTACCAAACTCTAAGGAAAAGATAAACAAGAGAGATATATTTCAATTTATATTACACATGCCCTAAAATAATGAATAAATACCCAAATTACAAACCTCTGAGGCTAATATAGATATGAGATCTTGCGAGCCATCTTCCAAGTGTGGGACCGGCATTAATTTTCTGTGAGATATTCCAAGAACCCAAGTTGAATCACTGTTTGATTGGCTGTTCACTGGCTGGTCCTTTCCATTGAAGCGAACAAGAAGAGTTAGCCATGCAGTGTAATAGTTACGGAACACCAGCTCCCGCACCTAAGGAAAAAAATTAAGAATAGTCTTAGTGATAGAATTAAACGTTGGATTAGCATAATGAGCGTGGACTTCAATTCCACTCAAATCAAAGGATAGAGCGCAAGATGCTGTTTTTGTATGCATTTTTTGTTCCAATGATTCCGGTTAGACGCACTGATCGAGATTATATCCATTCAACATTCAAGCCCTCCTAACTTACACCTATAACAGTTATAAGACGGATGGGCCATTTTTATTATAGTGTACCCAGCTAATTTGAGAACCAATAAATGAACATTTTCGAACATTTTTGTCAAAAGACCTGTTGGATTTGATATTTTCGTTGCAATTCCTGTTCACAACTTACAGTGCCATTACAGGAAAATTACAATTTTTCTCCGATAGGATATGTGGTCATCATTTTTCGAAACATGTTCTCCTAGTGCTCCCTAGTGTAGTACATCCAACATTTTCTTAGTGTTCAATATTTAATGAAATAAGCACACAAACAAATTTCACATACCAAGCCAAGTTCCTAGTTAAAATTTCTCTGGCAACAATGATAATATAAGATGCTTACCGTTGACGGTGACGTCAGAAGAATATCTAGAACCGAACAACCTGGTGCCAGGACTTCTTCATCGAAGTTTATGGAAACTGGCCCCTTGACGCTGAATTCGACAGAATCACGAATCGGACGCTGCCGCATTCTTCCGCTGGAGACACCTGCTTGCCTGCTACCGACTTCCGTCATTTCAACCCGTTCCGCTTCTTATCTAGATCTACACAAAATTTTAAGAATTTTTATCCAACTAATTAAGTGAATTTGATTTGATACTCATTTGAAAATAAGTTTTATCTACATTGTAGCTATAAGTTGCAAAGTAAATTTTGCAATTCATCTCGTATTCTATTGGTACTCCAATAAAAATGGTCCAGATCAATCTATCAAACAATTTTGAATGTCTCTTGTTGAAATTTATTACCCTACTTTTCAAACTTTATGTATTTGTGAGTAAATCAAAACATTTCTTTCTTCTCAACAGTAGGAAATATATTCTTGCTATGGGAATTGTTAGCTGGTGGCCTAGGTAACAATGTTTCTATTTGGTCAATACTCGATACTCTTCTATTTCTTGCTCTCATTACAGTAATCAATATGCAATAAGATCTTTTCTCACAATTACACATTGATTTCATTATTGAGAGTTAAAAATAATATAGCTCTTTAAACCTGGATGGCAAAAAAAACTGGCACTTATAAAGCCAAGCCAAAAATTTGTTATTTATTATTAACCAATCTAAAACCACCACCAAAAAATTGCAGCCAAGAATTGAATTGAATAGATCAAGGAAGAATTTGATAGTGCAGTGAATACAACTTATTAATTATGATTGGTCTCATGGGAGATTTGTGTTAGAAGAATCCACATAATGACAATATAGATTTTTGAACGAACAGTTACATTCATTTTTACTTATTTGTAAACTGACTGTGGCATCGCAGGTTTTTTTGTGTTCTAAACATTGATTTTGAACATTTCTCTGTTTCCTTGCACTTTCATATTTCATCTAATAATGTTTCACAAGTCAACAAACACTCAGTTCAAATATACAGAAATATGTTCCCTTTACCAATATCATCCCAGTTAAAATATGAAATATCTCTGTCACAGGTACGTCGAATACGCTTGCACAAATTGCCTGTGTAGTACTCGTCCATTACAAGTCGCTTCTTCCCCTTTCCTCACCCAGCAAAGGCATGACTCTTGTGTGGCCGGATAGCTCGGTGGTCAGAGCAACCGCCCAGCAAGTGGAAGGTCCCGGGTTCATATCCCGGTTCGGACGCACATTTTTCCTGTACAGCTAACCTATCGTATCTAATAAAGTTTGACTCCATAGAAGGTTTTGGCAGCGTTTTGTAAAGTGTTAGTTTTTCTAATACTAAGGCTTCATGAACATTCATATAATTGTGTTCAGGATGAACGTAATTCTCATGCTCTTCCGCAACGGGATTACAAAAAATATGCAAAGCCCTACGGGGAAATCAGGTATTATTATGCGAATAAACACATAGTTTGTATACTCGAGGTCCGTTAAAACAAAACTATTTTAGTGGGAAGAAAACTGCACAAATGCTAAAAAAGAATAACATAAGGGAATAACAGAAAAGTGCTAAGCATAAAACAATTTAACTTCTTTACAGTAGACTCGTTATAGTACTTAACATATCTGGAAAGTTTCATTGAAACATAGAAAACAGAAAAACTGAAAATTTTAGTTAAAAAAAAGTACTAATAAAATTGATAGTGAAATGTGCTGATGTGCTGAGGGTCTTAGTTGAGAGAAAACAAAGATGTTCTGAAAATTAAATCAAAATCAGTTTAGTCGTTTGGACTGTACTACAGTGCGGACAGAAAAAAAAACATATTTTTTTTTAGCAGCCTAATTGAAGATTGGCTTCACTTGCTTTGCTCGTTAAGCTCATTGACAAGGCATAAGTAATAAAAGACATAATTCATCAAACCCTCTTTTAATATAATTTTATATGATTCGTTTTATGCGTTCACATATAATTTTGTATTCATTGATTGCTATTTACAGATGGAGAAAGGTAGTGGTAGGCAATAATGGCCCAGTATGTTTTGTACAATGGAAAAATTTCAACTACCATTTTTGGAACTTGGAAGAGAAATGTGGTTCCAACTCTAAAAATCAATTAATTGTACCAGTTCATCGACCATGTAAAAAATATCGCCAGATAAGTGTACTCTATTTTATATTCATAACAAATAAATAAATAAATAGATAAATTGATACAAGATTTAGATAGGTGTATCTATTGAGGATTGAACATCACTATGTGATGGATTTTATTAAACAATTAAACAATATAATAGTTATATTTAGTTGAATTGATATACAATATTGGTTGCTTTAAGCTGCTTTAGGTTACTTCAATCAAGTGCTATGCACAATGAACAGAGAAAATTCCTCAAGTAACAAACATAAAAAATAAGTCAAACCAACCTTTACATATTTTGCATACAGATAATTGTATCTACACATTTACACACTATGTGACACCCCGCATGGCAGAAATAAAATAAAATAACATAAATTTAACTGTTGAATCAAACCGAGACAGAGGAGAGAGGTGTACCACTTGACACTACAGCCACCAGGACTGGACACACGGCTCATTTTTTTGGCTCGTCTTCAAGTCAAAGTTCTCGGTTTATCGAGGACTATTGGAGAAGGTCAGTAGTGCCACCTCTCTCCCCTGGCCAGCCCAATACAAACTGCAATGCTGTACAGGAAGTATAGAGAAGAAATTAATGCATCACTCTATCATGTAACTTTAGAACAATGAAATAGACACTAAAATGTGTAAATAAAATAAAACAAGACTAGAAAATACTACTGACAAAATATTTGGCTAATAAATATAAATATAAAATTATGTCTATCAAGGCATCCTATGCTAAGCATTTGAATAAAATAGGAATTTCAAATCACCTAAAAAAAGGTAGGTACATAGAATTTTTACGACAGCAAAATTAGCCCCATTTAGTCATTTGAACATAAAAAAATACAATATACAAAAAAAAAGATTAACAACCTCACATGCATTTGAAACAGAATACTGCACAGCTGCTGGTCTTTGCCCATTTCCTGTTGAGGGGTTTCCTGGGACAAAATAGGTAAAAAATAATTGAATCGACATTTTTAGCAATATTCCAAGCTTTCTGAAATGCCACAGTTTTGCTCCAGGGTGATGAATTACATTTAACCACTGCTGTTGCTAGAATATGATAAAATGAAAGATAATAACAAAGAAAGTTGGGCAGAAAAATATCACAAAATTGTGTACGCTCCAAGATCCACTAACGAGATTCGTGTCATAGCTTGTGCTGTCGTTAAGGCCACTATGGCAGGTGCATATTCTCACCAGAAAATGGATCAGAGTGAATTTGTTTCATAGAACCAAGCTAACCATAATTTTTTCCCAGAGAAACCCCACTCTCAGGGAGCCGAATTGAAATCTTCGATATTCTAGGTTGTCGTTAGTGAAGCTACTACAACAAAATTACAACATAAGTATGATTATTGACTAAACCTTCACCATAATAACTATTACACACTTAAATAATTGAAACCCATTTGATGTACAAAGCCAATTGTGTAAGCAGTAATCAGCATGCTATTTATTATTTATAACCATTATTGCCAGCAAACACATAAGGCAAGAAATAAGTAAAATAATCCATCCACCCTGATTACAGGTAGAATGGTAACCTTAAAGTAAATGTAAACCCAGTGTACTTCTTAATGTTTGTGATATCTCGGATTGAACTCGAGTTGATTAATTGGTCTTTATAAGTAACAAAACTGCAGTTAAGACCATATTGAAATCAATTCTGGAATGCGTAAACAAGATGTGGACCACATGGATGGAATAAAATTGCTGCTGTTTACAATAAGTACAGTTTGCAAAAAACTTATTAGCAATGATGCACGTTAAGCCTATATAAACGGAAGGCCACACAAGCTCCATGCTTCGACATCTAAGCTGCGCATTCCAACGCACCATTAGCTAACATCACCAGCAAGAATGAGAAAGAGAAACAGATAGAAACTCTACTGATTGAAAACGATCACATTCTTTAATAGCACTGTCTTATCTTGCATCTTGACAGTTTAGGTTTACCTTTACTTTAATGGAAATTGAATTACATGTTTGAATTATACCTAGTAGAACTGTAAACAGGCCAAATAAAATAACAAGAAATAAAAATAATAAAACATCAAAAGTATACACCAAGGTCACTTAAGCTAAATCATTGGTAAAATCCTATAAAAACGTGCATAGGTCATGAAAAATATCCCCATTTATAAGATAAAACAAAACACATAAAAATTTTCTGTAAGCGCGGCAAGAAATTCTTGTGGGACCTGATTACAAAAATATTGGACAAACCTACAAAATTGCATAGGCCAATTATTGCTGGTCTTAACATACCAGACGGGTAATATACCTTTACCTAATGAATACGAAGCCTTGTTGCAAGAAATTTGTATCAATATTTGTATATATATTATATATATATATATACTTGCTAAACTGCTAAATAGGCAATGAGCACTATATAAACTTAGTTAAGTAGGTTGCTATATATAATGTACAGAGCATTCTATATATAAAAAGTTTGTTTTTTGTTGCAATTCATTGATTGAATGTGTATCACAGTGAGAGAGTCTCTTTAATAAGTTTCTTCATTGTTGTTCCGACAGAGGTATTTGATGGACCAGATGTTGTGAACGACACCTACAGACGGTTAACAGAATTATTATTATGTTTTATTGTCTCTCCGGCCATCCTAAGTACAACTAGGTGAAATTCAAAAGCTTGTAGACAATTATAGTGTCAGGGTGGGTCATTGATGGACGATGGTTAATTTTTGGGGCAGATGCATCCTTAAAATCTCTTTTCAGACTGGAAATTTGACAGTTTTCCAATTATTTGGCTAAATTAATAGATTTGAAAAGTTATTTTCAGCCTCAAACTCAAAATTGACAACTCAAGAAAAAGAAAATGTGGTCAATTTTTTTAATTGTAATTTTGATTTGATCACCCTGCCATTGAATTCTTATTCCAATGCGCAGGCTGTTGTATCAGAACAAACAAGCGAGATTTGGTCGTACCAACGCTTCCTCCCAATTAATCCGTTGCAAAGTAACCACTGGCCACAGTTACCTCTCTTGGGTACCATTACACGAAGCGCGATAGATTGATGACCAAATTGAAGACATTTTTTTTAAAGGACTTCATGCGTTTTCAAGACGCAATAAGTGAACGAAAAAATGATCTCTAATTTGGGATAATATGCAATTGAAAATTGCTCACGGTAATGGTAGTTATTCCAGGATCGTAACAAGATATTATATCTGCGCAATTATCCTAGTTGCTGATGCGACGTTAAACAGCTCACACCAATCGATAAGAAATTAAACACTAGAAGAACAAAGCAATTCTAGAGTCAATTAATGTGATGCTTTTCTCCTTCAAACAATTGTGCTAGCTGTTTTTATTCTCCAATGTAAGAGGGGGAGCAGAAGGATGCATACACAGAACAATATCTTTCAAGTAATCCAAGGTTCTTAAAAAGCCCGCTATGGTCCATCGATCGGGATTCTTATAATGGTGCCAATAGTATTTGGTATTTTAAAATGATAAAATGATGTAAAGTTAGATAATTAGTCACAAACCCATGCCAAGTTATTGTTGTTAAATGTAAAGTGTATAAGTGCTATGTAGGGGACTTAAAATGAAAGATTAGGAGGGCATTTTTAGGAGTTCAATGAAAACGTTTTGTCTAAGGTGGTTCGATGCCTCAGACTTCGAACTAAAATATCCAGCCTTGAAAACCTGCCACCGAAAAATTATTTATCGGCAGTTAAGAGTTCTAATTTTCAAACCCGCAATGTTCATGGAGAAAATTGTTTGTTCATTTATACTGGAAGACCTAATTAGGCACTGAAAGGCACTGTAGGTTCCACAAATGGATGTTGAATCACGGAGCTAGAATTACAGACTGTCCAAACCCTCCCAAAACTTTTGCAATTAAAGTTTAAATAGAAAGAAATTTTCTACAGTTACAACACAGTTACAGAATGAATTAATAATAATATTTATTCGGGCATACCGATACATTGTTTCGATATAGTGGTAGCACTTACTATTTGAAAATGGTAGGCATGTGTAAAAACAACGGTTAAATCATTTCCGTCGGCTCAATTGGAGGCATTTCCCTACCTTAGGAGGTGCTTTTCTCATCTAGTCTAGTTTCCTAGCCTAGGAATTTTATCTTGGTGGGATGACTGAACTCGATTAATGCATTTTTCATGCAGTGCGAATGTAAAATATAAGTGCACCGTACTTGAACGACTGTATACCATTGCCCTGTTAGTATTGTTAGTAGTTAGTATTGATACTATCACTTGCATCCACCACACCAACATAAGTAAAATTGAAATTCACATACCTTAAATAAATATGGCTGTACATCAGAAAAGCTTGTATCAAATATAAGATCTAATTCAGACTGATTGGGCATTTTTGGAACATAATCGTGTCTATTCATCACTTCGGCAATGTATAGAATTTTTTCTGTTAATAAATCGCCGACCTTTTCTCTGCAAACTTGTCGTTCTGGAAACAAATTTACTAATGAGTACTATAATGTAAATTAATTGAGTGAAACAACAACTGACTGTGGGGAGCAGGTCTATTGACATTGGTAGTAATTTAAATGATTGATGGGAAACATTTAAATGACTAATTAATCTCTAAATTTAAGAAATGCAATTTTTTACCATCACATTTAATGAATAATTTAAGCTTGGAACTGCTGGAAGCTTGGTTAAAAAATGAGGCATAAAATACGGCAGAAATCTTTCAAAAACTATTTACCATGTTCGTTATTTAGTTTAATTAGTTCCAGACGAATTGTCCAGACTTCCCATGGTATGCATTCTGCTTGGAAAGGCCACCGATTTTTTTTCTTTTGGAAGAACTCCAGTGAAATTTGACCGGAGCCAGGAGCATCGTTACCCCGCAAAACTTCAGAGAACTCCGATATCTCTCTTTTCAGGATTTGATCCAGGTTATCGGATGCACAGCACACCTAAAAATAAAAAAGTAACATAGAAAACATTGTCTTGATAGTATGATTTTTCAAATTAATCAGTTTAATTCAGTTAATGGAACATCTATTGGTTTGAATTTCATTTTAATTTCAATATAAAATCAAAGTAGAGCAAGGAAGGTTGCCTTCTTATTCTATGATAAAATGTTGCTGTAATCAGAATTAGTATCAACTCAGAAAAAGAAGTTTCAAAAGAAAATTGAAAACACATTATAGTAACAATGAAAACTTAAGCAAAATACTGGAAATCACTGTGTTGTGGTGTTAGAAATGGTGATGGGTCCACTTATTCTAATGTATGTAGGTTTGTATAATAATTGAATATTAATGCTTGATGATACCTTCTAATGACCTAATCTATGGTCTAGCTTCCCCAACTTTTTAGATCTGCAACCTACCTTCTAACAAACATAAACGTAGGCATTGAAGGGATCCGATCACAGCTTAGAGCAAAAATATACACTAAAGAAAGTTAACTCATCATTTCACATCCTTTACACATAATTACATTACAGAACCTTTAGGAAATATTTCCGGCAGATGCGTTAAGTTATTAATGAAGTGATATTGTCAACTGATACCTCATGTTAATATTGGGGAAAGAAACAAACGGCTGAGAAGCCCAATGTGATTTTGCGTTCAATTTGAAGCTCAATTTTTGTTAATTTGTAATCGAGACTCATTTTACAAATAACTGATCCATTATTATTTCACACCAGGCTTGTGTGAAACATGCGCTTGCTGTGAAGACGGATTAGATGCCCAGGTAATGTTTCACTTACATATGTAAAGTCGATGAAGTCACAATCAACATCTTCGTATCCAATTGTCCCAACTGAATAGCTGCCCTCCTGTTTGTACCTGAACTTCCCTAGTGACCGATGAAACAAGACCGTGTGGAATATGCTAGCGACTGCTTCATCTACTTGACGCCCTTCCACTGTCTGCAACAGGAAATAGGAGTCACGATTAGGAAGAACAAAACATCAGTTGCGTTATTGTTACGTTTAGATGGATTACAGAAAATCCAAAATTTCCGATTGTAATATTTACTAGTAAAAGAACAGGGCTTACCAATTCAAAAATTTGAGATCGCGCATTCATATTGCAAGGTTTCTAGTTGCCTTGTTGTCGGTAGGCAGTACATGGCTCTTACGTTGTCAAGTTATCGAATAATTGTAATGAAAATGGCAATAATTTAGAAAAACACTCGCTTATACTACCAGGGGGTAATATGCCTCTGGCTGAACGGAAGCTCTGCGATTCATCAGGTCAGGAAAACGACACACAAACCATAGTGCGGAACTGCAAAATGTTTATGAAGAAGCCTAGTCATATGTGAACACTGAAAATTTTGGGAATTTGAAGTAAATTACACGAAACTCGACACATTTCACTTTTTTCCTTGGGACCAAATTCTAAAATTACAGACTGTCATAATGTAGCAGGGCCCTAACCTGGGGTGACCACTAAAGACAGCAATCTGCATCTGTGATCTGTTAGTTAATTGCAGAAAAAAGAAAAGTATTGAAGTGTTTGAAAATAGTTAACGAAAGTTATGAGCCAAACACGCGTGCGACCACTGATCGTCCCATAATTCCATTACGATGCACTTAATCACTGGAAAAACAGCACAGCATAACTCGCACTGCCTAGTCCCAAGGCTAGAGCACTAGACCCTCATAACTTGCTCGTAACAAAGGTTAGTGTGGGCCTGCCCATAGCCCATTAGCTGCCCATCATATACCTTGATCGGGAGAAAGAACGTCCAGATAACCGAACATCTGCGGAATTAGCCGAAGAAAATGGCGCCACTTTTAAAATCTGCTAAGATTTGTTTTGGAAAATAATTTAGATTGATGTACATTTTTTTCAGCTGAAATCATGCATTGAAAAAACTTAAAAAAAAATACTCACTGGATTCTCTTTAAACAACAAAATATTTTTCTTCGTGCTTTGTTTATGGTTGCATTTTGAAAAAGTATTTTGGTACATATTCAGTTCCGTCCTAAGAAAAAAATCAAATTTATTTCGGTTTTGTTTTTGTTAATAAAAGGGGAAAGCTGTATGCAGAAACACTAAATTTTACTACACTTCAGAATAACTTAAGTTCCAAAATCATATTTTTCAACTGGCTTGTGTTTTCATTCACAGGTTATGGCTATAACTGTTATCAAAGACAATGGCAAGTTAAGTAGGTTGCTCCGACCATGGACAGCACATCAAAGAGATGGTTTAATGATATCTTGAAAACCCATTTCACATCAAAAATTTGGATTATTTTTTGAGCTCATTTACTAAAAGTATTTTGGTTTCACAGGTAAAATTTATATAGAGACATATTAGATGTAAATATATGTATTAAAATATATAAAATTATATAAGTTATAATAATTATGTTTTTAATTATAATGATTAAGGTTTATAAAAATCTTAGATATACAAATAAATAGTAAATAAATATGACTAATAATGTATATCAAAATCATTTATCTTTGCTCATTAAACATACTTTAATGTTCACAAGTAAGACTTGCATAAAGACATGGATTTATTCCACTTTTGATTAAAATGTAATCAAATACAATACTTAAAATCTTAGCTATTAATTAAGTAAATTCTTTATAAATTCTCATCACAATAATTTTTTTAGGCATAACTTGATCTCACAGTATCCACTAAATTTAAATGTAAATAGCCATTTTTCTCTCCCCGGCAGAGTGTTACTGGTACAGTCTGCTAAAGACGAGAAGACGATTAAAATGCATAAAATCTAAAAAAAGATGCAACTTTTGTGCGCATCCCTAAGTTCAAGGCAAAAGTAAGTACTAAACTAGCCCACCTGCCATTACTCTCTCAGGCAAATGAAGGGCACATGCAACCTCTTCCTCCATTCATCTTGTTCATGTTGTTTTTTTTAGCAAAGCACATGGTAAAAATTACTTGAAGTGATGGTTTGTGGGTAGGAGGGGGTGATAGGATCTACTTGCCAGCCAACATACCTCTTTGCTTACCTTCCCCCATTGTTTTGCAAAAGATTCACCGCTTATTTACCCGCAGAAAAGGTCGCAGAGGCCTCTCTGGCCACGGGCAAAAAAAACAGCTAACGCACTTCATAATTTTGACCGTTTTCTTAATTTAAAAACTGGTGACAGTCAAGCTCCTTTAAATAAAATCTCAATAAAATATACTATTTAAAATTGAGATACACCCATTAAAGTTAATTAAAAAATTTGCTTTTCCTGTTAATTGCTTAAAAATCAAATTGATACAGCCAATGAAACAGTTCTTGGATAGGTAAATGAAGAGAGCCATTAAAATGGATGGGAATGTTGACTAGAATGTGAATAGTGCGGCTGGTCCGTTTCAAACGGATTGGTGCTTGTGGGCGACTGGGTGCTACTACCCTGCGACGGGAAAGCTCTGCCGACGGGGGAATAAGGCGGTGGAAGCTCGTCGTGGTAAGGAGCACTCGGAGATGCTACGCTGTGAGGTCGGTGTAAGCACTGCACTCGCTCTTTGGCATTCGAAACGACCTGTTCTGCAGCAAACGAGCCTGGAAAACAAACGTGCAGAGGTTTTCATCTTGAAATGGTACTTGCGGGCATATAAAATCGATTAAGTTAATCCATATCTTAGATGGTTTTGTTAGGTATTTATTTGTTTTCTCAATGAGAATAGGTAGCAATTTATTCTAATGAAGCACAACATAGATGTGACAAATGATGGCTAAGTAAAAAAATATACATTTTGACCTGACTACAGCTAGGTAAGTTTTGCGTCAGGCTTGTAGATCGATTGAGCGGGGTTTATGCAAATTAACGGTCAAGTGCCGCCTCTACCGCCACTTACATCACATTATTGTTTGTTCGTTCTTGAGTATTGCTTACCTGGATAGTGCAGTTCGTGGATGTTTTTATCATGAACATCTGGCAATAACTGAGCAAGCTCTTTATTGGCCGCTTGGATAATTTGGCATTTCGAAGACAGTTCAATGTATGATTCAGAGAGCTTTGTTAGACCTTCCTTGACACGTATTATTTTCACAGCTTCATTTTCTTTTATGACATCTAAAACTGAGAAAAAGATAACAAATCATTAAAAGTAAATAAAACCTTCAACCTATGCATTATTGAACTGATCAATTTAAAGATATCTCAAAAATACCTTCAAGCTTAGCCAAGTCTTTTGACCTTTCAGATTGTGCCAATTTTATTTCCAGTTGCCTAACGTCTTCCGCGATCGATTTTTGGGTGGCCGTTTTTAAATCCTTTCTGATTTTAATTTCTTTTTTTTCGCATGCTGTCACATTGCTTCTCGCTTGGTCGAGATGTTGCTCTGCTTCTAGTATCATCTCAAACTGGTGAATGAAGTTCTTAAATTTATCTGGAGAAGAAAGAAACATATTATGACTTGTGGTAAATTAATCTAACTCTTAACTATATTTGTGATGACTGATGGTGGCCAATCTTTATTAGACTCCACAAGCACATCTGCATTAGAATAGGTGGTTTTCCACTTACTTCCAAAAAAGGTTAGTTACAATTTTTAGCCACGGGTTAGGTGCCAAGCAATATGCAGCACTAAGCAACAAGGTATAAAAATCACAATTAAAAGAAAGCGTAATTTAGCGGCACGCAGCTGCCTTCTGTCCAACTAGAGTGTAGTTTGAATGCGACAAAATTAATATTCATGAAATGCCCACACAGCAAGATAATTATTTTAGACCAAGTTAGCATTCTCTAAATTTTGACAACATTTAAACAAAAGATATTGCTACACTGGCGTTATGTTCCTAATTTTAGTTTTTTTTAAACGATAGTGAAAATGTATGCAAGTATTATCTTTATTAGCAAGCGGCTAATGACTGAAAAAAAATCATAGTCGCTGGTCGCTTGCTTAGACCAAAATTTTTCTCATTTTCTAGAAAATTTCCATTGAAATATTTTTAATATATTATTTTTTCACTATGACCTTTATCATGATTATGATCACATTTTACCAAAAAAATAATAATATTAGGGGATCACTTTACAAGACCCTACAATACTCGATGCCTCTATTGTGTATCCAGTTTCCAGTATCAGTCAATGTCAAAAACACTTCCCCCCCTCTTTCTTTACCACATGGCGATGTTGTCATGTTGCCATGGTTACCAATGCAACATAGTCAATAATGATAACAGACTATAAGCCTGGAATTTTTGTTGATTATTACCTTGCCATAAGATATTTTATTGCAGTTAAAAGAAATACTGTATCTACTATCTAAGTACTTTACCCACTGATAATAATATTATAGAACTGCTGGTACAATCTCACTCACCAATAAATTCCTTTTGTGCTTGAGACCAAAGGGTGTTGAGTTCAGCAAATTGTATGAAAGTATCTTGCATTGCCTTCATTTCATTCGCTTGAGACCATCGAAGTAAATCCTGAGCAGCAGTAGTTTGTGCTGCCATAAATATTTTAGCCGTGGATCTGACATCTCGTAATTGAGATAACGCCAGGTTCAAATCCTGATGGCCCCCACCAGAAGCAATGGATTTCAGTTTGATGCTGCTTCTGTAAGATAATGCATAACAAATCTATCAAAAAATTAATAACAGTGCATCTTACCTCTCTTATCTTTCGTATGAAAATATTTTGATGATGCCATAGGAGATATCTACCTTCGAATTGCTTTAGTAGCTTTATCCATTGTTCCTGGCTGCCAGATTAGCAAATGGCCCAGCCTCCCTGCTGAACGAACTTAAGTTCACACACCCAACACAACCAAACACCCGCATTCACAAAGCATTACTCTGATTACCACAATCACCTTTTGAGAGACACTTAGGTGGCGTTACCCGTTGCCTAGCTGCATTCGGCCTGTAATAGTAGTCCAGCTAGCTGCCAGAGCGCTCTTCTGTCTTCGCTTTTTATCATTTTTAAGTCGGATTTGGCGGGGGTTACGACAGTCCTCTAGTTCGTCAAGATCGTTTTCAGATTGTCTCGATCGTCTTCAGTTGTTACGTGTAATTAATACAAATATCCACTCCAGGAGAATTTTCTGCTGCAATAATTTAATCAATTTAGTAATTCGCGATTAACGTAAGCAAAAACTATAAATTTATTGCTACAGTAACAATTAGGCAGGTACCTGTACCACTAATCTCGTGTGTGTTAATTGGAATTACTCAGCGAAAAGCAAAAACTAATGTGCATAATCAATATAATCGTATAATTTAATCGTTATAATTCAGACAAAATTCTGCACGAGTTTACCTCATTTTTACTAGGATTTGATAAATGGGCATTGCATTAAAAAGATGTGAAGATGCCCGGGATTCTCAGACAAGTAAATCTAAGCTGGCAATTGTATTGGGATCTATAAAAAGAGCTACCTAGAGGAAGATGAACAAAAAGTCTTCTGTAATGAGCCTTGAAGTACCTATTTGGAGCAGCGTAATCTCTCGTGGATAACTCGTGGACTTGTTTTCATAGGACTCACAAATGGAGCCAACAAAATTAGTCATATGACAATAATTTATTGCTAAATTTTTTGTCTAAATTGGTATTTTTTGTTTAAGTAAACGCAATGGGAAAGAAGAGATCAAGAAAAACGGCCAATAAAGCATGTGAGGAATCTAATTCCCCACAACAGGTATATGACCAAGGGCAAGTAGCCCCTGTGGGATGTTCAGCAGATGAGGAACCTAAGCCTTGCATTCTTGCTGCCCCAGAGGAGCAAAGAAACAGAGATGCCGAGGCAATGGATGCAATGGTGGAAACACTACTCAGCAAAAAACTACAACTTCTCGTCAAAGAAAAGCAACAAAGCCAAGAAAAGCAACAAAGCCAAGAAAAGGAGTCAAAGGTGCAAATTGTTGGCCAGACATCAGATATTTTTGATAGAACCAAGTTGGACCAGGACCAACTGATAAATAGAGAAGGGGAGACAGAATATGTGCTGCAGCAAAGAGAAGTATTTCAGGCTTATGCTTGCCAAGTGTGCAAATCTGTCACATCAACTGATAGCACCAATTTGAAGCGATGCAATAATTGCAAGATGATTTTTTATTGTTCCAAAGAGCACCAAGTCGAGCATTGGGGCAAACATAAAGATCTATGCAAGGTGATTTGTAAAGTGTCTAAGAATGAAAAGCTCAAATACCTGTTTGAGAACGCTGCGGGCCTTACTGCCGATGAATACAGACAGTACCGGATCCAGCGTGTGGACAAATGTGCACGTTTATTGAGTCGGCCGATTGAGTTGTGGGAACGGGAAATGTTTTACTACACACCAGTTTGTCAAACTTGTCATGCAGCCGACCGTGATCTATTGCAGTCGTGCAAAGATTGCTTGCATGTTAACTTTTGCAAACCCGATCACTTGAACGAGCATCATAAAAAGTGGTGCGCATCGTTTAGCCTTTACCGAGACATTATATTTTATCAGGCAGAGAATGGAATGATTCAACCTTCGCTACCAAATAAAATATTTACCAAGTATGAACCACTGTCGGAGAACATGAGAATGTTTTTTCCCAACGCATTTGGATCGGGTATTTGCATGCAATGGAATCGCCTGACATACTCTGTTATTACTGACGTTGCTACTTGCCCTCTATCAGCTCTTTTTGCTCTACAAAAATACAATGAAAGCGCCGATCTTGAAACTCGGAAGGAGCTAACTATTCACTTGGCAGGAGCAGAACTTCACTTCGAAGCAGACACCATCACCAAGTGGGAGATTTTCTTTCTTCACTTATTACCAAATTTAATTGCTTTAAATGTTGTATTTGTTGGACCCGAGTTGAAGAGCAGACCGCTCGACATCTTAGGAGATGAGACATGCTGTAAACATTGCAAGCTTGCTGGTAAAGAAGTGAACTATGAATTTCACCCGTCTTCTTTCTACCATGATTACGCCAAGTCATCGAGCTACCGACGTCCGGATTTGATCTGTGCATTTAATGCGGGGTTGTATCGGAGCACGGGCTTTGCAGGCAATGACACTTGGCTGCCTACCATTAAAGTGATGCTGCAAGATCCGTCGATTCCGGTGCTAGTGACTGCCTACACTGCGCAAGAATTGCCGCTCGATGTCGCTCGGATGAAGGAGCAATTCCCAACAAATTTCCAGGTCGTACTTGAGCCAACAGAAAATCCGTTTTCAAGTTCGAAACCTAGTCTCAATTTCATCAACGAAGAAGAAGTTCCCATCATATTTAAGAACTTTTATATAGCAATAGTGAAGAGTGGTTAGTTGTTGCGCCACTTGTGTTGAAAATGTGTGAGATATGAAGTTAATGCCAAGATGTGAAATAAATAAAAAACAGCAATAGGTAACTGCTTTGACGTGAAGAATTTTTATTGACTAAATATTTTCCTGCAGCAATTAGTGCTATAAAAATCAATCTCTATCAAACCCAAAAACAGTGGCATCAAATGTCACTGAAAACTATCAGATTTCGCAACTTGATGCCAACTTTGCAACAAACTTTAAATTTCATTGAGTGTTTTTGATAATTTCAGAAAAAAGTTACTGGCAATACCGTGAGTAGATCGCTACGTAAATTACTTAAATTCTCATCGAACTTTACCCTCCTCAGTATGAGGTTTGTGGTTGAGTTTTCATACAACCTTTTAAAAAGGCTAGAATTAAAAGCAAGATACAAAAGAACGCTGTTTGCCCCGCGAGGCAACAGCGCACTTTAACCTCAGCAGCCCGTCTTGTTGACGCTCTCCCCTGAAGCCTTCGTCACGCTCATCGAAGTGAACACCTGGAAGCAGAACACCACAAAGTTTTGCTCATTCCTTTCCACGACTAAAATGCACATCCCTTCATTCCAACAGCACTAAATTACTCCTAATGACTATTTCAAAATGCTAAAAACAGAACTAGTCAATAGCTGGCATGGGTCCAGTATTCCAAATAACATTGCAAACACCAAATAACAAAAAAACTAATATCTCAAACTAATATCAAAAAAATAGGAAATATGCCAAAGAGAGTCGCTTGACACGGACAGAAATAACGGCAGCTTGCTAAAAGTCTCACCTCGGCACAGGTTGGGTGGATGCCAACTAGGTCTCCGAAGTCGCATTTCTTGGCTTTCAGCTTGATGCCGATGGCAAAGCCTTGCGTCACCTCGCCTGCGTCGGGCCCGAGGTAGTGGAACCCGACGACCAGCTCCCCTTCGCTCCTCACGCAGATCAGCTTGGCGTAGCAGCTGTTGGGGTCTTTGCCGGGAAGGCCATACTCCAGCGGCTGGAAGTAGCTGTGGTAGACTTCGATGTTGTCCGCCCCGTACTTCTCTATCGCCGCCTCTTCCGAGTAGCCGACGCAGCCGTACTCGAGTGGCGTGAATACTGTGGTCGGGATGTTCAAGTAGTCCATGAGGCGGTCCTCGTTGTTGTACAACCGCTGCGGAAGAAGTGCACAGAGAAAGTTATGCGTCTATCGGGTCGGGTAGATTCGGCAAAATATAATCTTTCTTCAAATTATGATCTCGCCTATGGTAAAAAAGAGAAATCGTGCTTTTAACGAACCTTCGCAAGAAGTTTGCCTGCTTGGATGGCGACCGGGGTCAGTTCCGGCTTTCCGCTCAAAACGTCACCGATAGCATAGATGTTTTTCGCCGAAGTTTGCTCTTTTTCATTAGCAATTATCTTCCCATTTCTACAGGTACAAAAGTTTTCAATTTAAACAAGGACATTACAGAGGGATTGATTACAATCTGAATTGCTTATTTCCACTGGCATGCGCTTACTTCTTGTCGTATCTAACTTCAGCCGACACGAGGCCAAGGTTTTTCGTGCACGCCTCTCGGCCGATGGCAAACACGACTGTGTTGAACTTGCCGATGTATTCAGACTCGTCGCGGTATTTTCCGGTAACCTAAAGACCGATGGATCATCAGACCAAATTAAGTGCTGACCAAACCGTGCCATCACCACTACGCAGACATGCAAACATATCGTGAACCAGCCCCAATCCAGGCTTTATTTACCTTGTATCGATGCCACTCCTCCTTCACTTGTTGCACGGACGACGCACTTTCCGGCGCACCAGACATGGCCTCGCCGGAATCGGATTTCCCAGACTTGGCTTTGATCGACGATGATTTACTAGCCTTGGCTTCGATCGACGATGATTTACTAGCCTTGGCTTCAGCCGAAAGGGATTTGACAAGGGTGGCTTCGCCCACTTCGGTCTCGACTGGTTCCGTTACTGCCATTTCGGCTTCGACCATCTCAGTTTCGACAGACTCCGCTTCGGCCATCTCTGTATCCGCCATCTCTGTTTCGGTCACTTCAGCATCGACCATCTCGGCATCCTGCATCTCCGCTTCGGCTGACCCGTCTTTGACAGACCCTTCTTGAACAGAGCCGGTCCCTACGGACCCTTCTTTAACAGAGCCAGACCCTACGGACCCTCCTTTAACAGAGCCAGTCCTTATGGACCCTTCTTTAACAGAGCCAGTCCTTATGGACCCTTCTTTAACAGAGCCAGTCCTTATGGACCCTTCTTTAACAGAGCCTGTCCCTATGGACCCTGATTTAACAGAGCCTGTCCCAATGGACCCTGATTTAACAGAGCCGGTTCTGATGGACCCAGTATCAACAGAGCCGGTTTTGACAGAGCCGGTTTCTTCATCAGGCTCGTCAGGCTCAGGACTAAGCTCGACGGCGGTCGGCACACATTCTCTGATGAACTTGACGCCGTGTGCCTCCATGTGCTCTCCAATCATGTTGGCCATCTGCTGGTCAAAACCTCTCAGCAGAATTGATCGCACCTGCAATCAAGCGTCACATAAGAATTAACAGCGCTGGCAAGATTTGATATGCAATGCGTTCAGGGTATCACAACTCACCAGGGAGTGGTCGTTGTGAATTGTTACAGAAATTGTTTAGGTAAGTAAAGTATCTATTTAATTAGAAAACAGAAAATAAATGTAATTGTCTAGCTAGACAGATATTTGATTGATGGATACATTTTTACATTTGATGGATACAAAGAATACATTTTGTTTAAGAAAAGGTATTATGAGGTATGGTACACTCCTGGACACTGAAAAGTGAAAACCATCCACTTGAAATTTATAAGTCCCGAAAAATAGTGTAGGTAAGTCGGGTACACACCATGCTGTATGCCATGTGCTTAGTGGACCTATACCTCGTTATGATAAACCAGTTTTCCTAATCAGTTGATGCCTGCCCTGTGAAATGAGGATCGACCAAGCTCACAAATATCATATCTCATGACTGAGTTTTGCTCATCATTTTAGCCCCCCCCACTGACCTATAACTCGTAATTTTGGAGATGCAGCAATAATTCGAAAACTTCCTACGTCTACTCTTTACAGCAAACACGTTTTTCTCGTCACTTCCTCAGATTTTTGGAAAAAGTTTGTTTCCATGGCGTGATTTAATTTACTTTCCTTTTAATTTCTTCTATTATAATTGGATCAAGTCAATGGTTGGTTCCGAGACCCAACCTTTTTAATGGCTGTAGGCTACCTTGTCCTGGCTGGTTGGATATATTATATCAAGTACGGGAGATTAGATAACAAACGATGTCGATTTTTACTTTCGAATGGTTGTCATTTTTTGTATTTTTACCACCGAATAAATGTTTTTTAGCTATTAATAGGTATCAATTCTAAATGTAGTGTAGTTACAGCAAGGGTATTGAAATTCGTCCGAACCGCCTAAATCTTCCCCAGCAACTCTGTGACAAATGCTGGAGCTTGATCATGGGCGGCCAAAACGAAGGCTCTACTGGCTCTACTGGCTGGCTCTACTGAAGGAATATTCGCAATGCACGGTTGATATGATTTTTTAAAAGCCCCACTGATAGGAAAACTGGTTTTCCACCATTAGGCAGCCTCCTAAGCAAGTGGTTTCATATGCTATGTGCTCAGCATACAGAACAGACAGAAGTACAGGGTACAGAAGGTACAGAAGTGAAGTACCTGCATTTTTTTTTTGTATTTCATTGATTTATTTTATACTCTCTGGCATCCTTCTAACCATTTGCAATATAAAAAATAAATTAATCTCATAGCGTATGCCAAACATAAATTCTGATATTTCTCAAAAATAATGTTAATCCTGCCGATTCTTTCCTTATATATATCGCGCAATATCGTTGTTCTGTTTCAACCCTCGCAACCCGCACCCAAAATTCCAATGTTCCTCACAAATTCCCAACCACTCGATAACAGCGAAATGCGACATGCAAAAAGCGTGCCAAATTGCGGCCACCCGCACAGACGCAAGCAAAGTGAGAGTGATGCACACAAACTTCGCTCACCATCACAGTGACGTCGATTCCGAGGCCTGCTAGGAACCCGGCACACTCCAACGCGATGTACGACGCACCGACCAGCAACGTTTTACCCGGTGACTCCATCAACGAGAAGATGTCGTCCGAGGTGATTCCGAACTCTTTCGCTCCGGGAATGTTGGGGTACATCGGGCGGCCGCCGACAGCGATTATGATGTGCCTGGCAGTGATATCGGTCACCTGCCCCTTCTTATTGGTCGTCTGTTTAATAGAAAAGCACAATGTTAGAAAAATTCCGTTACGATGCAAAGATTATTGTTAGATGACTATGAGTCGGTTCAACAATGTTCATTTAAGTGGTTAACCTCCAAATAAAAACTCATATCCATGGGGACAACTTATCGGTTGCTTCTGTTTTCTTCTTCCTAACTCTGGAAGATAACTACTTAACTGTACAATGTAAAACCGGCCCTCCTAAGCACTTTTATGTGTATTCATATTTCCAAACTGGAATATCAAAAATGAATATATTGTATGATATTCACAGCAAAGAAACTATTTACCAACAAACTCTTTGCCCACTAAAGAAAGAATTTGGCGTCTCATGTCGGTCTCATGCGATAGTGGCCAGGTACACACATCTGATAGCAATGTGATCCAGCGTTTCCCATTGCTCGACCGTTGAACACGCGTAGCGCTTAGCTTATGACGTTAGATAGGATAGGGGACGGTTTATAGCAGAGCAGCTGCACGACTCACCCAGAGGAATGTGGCAGACGAGATAGACTTTTATTTAGTGAAAGTTTCCGCAACAGCCTCCTTCGGCATTCTCACTCGGTACCCTCTCAGCAGCAGCAGCAACAGCAGAAGCGTTTACTTAACAACTCTGCCTGCCACTTTAGCTTGCTAAGGAAGCACTCTGCTTTCTAATTTCCCCTACTTAATTTTGACAGCCTATCGGCATCTCAAAGCAACAATTTAAAAATATATATCACGGTAGATTTTCAAGGAAAAATGCGCTGGGTAAAATAACACAAAGAAAATACAAAGAAAAACAGGTGCTGTTGACCAGTTTCTTCAGATATTTTCAGTATTTTATGTTTTAAATAAATAGTTATTTGGACATTTGTACAGTGAAAAGTGGACCTAACCATGACATGTATGCGAAGGTAAAAATAAAAATATGGTGTCACATTGAGAGAAGGAGAACGAAGTTTTCTTCAATGCACACATCACAAGCACATCTAACGGCTTACATGCTTCTCAGTAACCAAGGCGAGAGTAATGCCAAATAGATAGACACACTTCGTTTCTACTCCTTTCCACCACACCAGGCTTTTGATTTCAACGCAGTATGTGTTTTATGCCATGAGTAACATTTATTTTTTACCAATATTACTTACCCGTATTCGATGGGGATCAATAATCTCAGCTAAGGAATTTAGGTAGGTCACTCCTTTATCTTTGAGGGCTACGCGATAGCCCCAATTCAAAGATTTGATGTATTGTTGGATTTCTTGCACCATCACCGTCCAATCGTGTTTCACTGCACAAAAAGAATTAGGATCAATACAAACCCCTGACACAATGCCAATTTTGATTACAACTGTTGAAAATATGGGTAAAATAATATTAAGTATATTCGAAGAAAGCTATGGCTGCAGACATAAGATTGAAAACTCCACAGTTGGTTGTCAATATAGCATAGGTTTTTCAAATAAAAGATAAATGTAATTCTACAGGCCATTCTTGAGTGAACACAGTATGTTTGTGAAGAATATCAATTTTAAATTTCAAATATGATTATTACATTCCTAAATATTTAAGTTATATATGCAATCAGTTGAAATTTCAGTCGGTTTCTTCTTTGAGTAGTATGAAGCAATTTTGATCAAAGAACCCAATTTCACATGTAAAAGCTTTGCTTAACACCCATCTAATAGTACACTGCTAGAAGCCAAATAGACCTTGTTCATTCAGGGAAAAACGACCTCATATACCAACTAAGAAAAGCCCTTTCTTCCTTTATTAAATTGAAGAGCCAAAAATATTATTGTAGTCTTTTCTTAACCAAAGAAGATAATGAAATCAAAACCCAAGTGGCTTTTTGTAGGGGGTATTTAACGTAATTATTCTTTGAATGGAATCGGTCTGGTGTAGCGGCAGACGATGTTCCGGCAAACAAAGCGTGCACGCACCTTCGCCGGGCACTAGCCATCCGTAGAGGTTCCCCTCCTTGATGGTGGTGCCGACGAGCGCCGCTCTGTGCATCAGCTTCTTGGGGATGCAGCCGACATTGACGCATGTGCCGCCCAGGCCCCAGGTCGTTCCGATCGGCGTCGGGACGACAAAGTCACACACCGCCACTTTGCGGCCCAGCACCGCCGCTTCCTGGAAATTCGTACCGTCAAGTGGGGCTACTTTGGACAGCAGGGGCAACTTTGGACGTTTTAGTTTTTATTTTTTTCCTTGATCATATGGTGTACTAGAGCAGTGGGGTTATTTTTTGTGGGTTGGCAACATTGATTGTATCTGTTATTTATACCACCATTTTAGATTTAGTACAGCTGCAACAGTTTACAAAACATTATGTGAAGCTGCCTGGACGCAAAATTTGGTAAGTGTGTCCAACTTTCTATTGCATTTGTCTTGCCAGCTAAGATAGAAAGAAACTGTTGAGAGGTTAAACCTTCGGCATATTGTCAGGATTATGAATCACTAAGCAGATTTGGTTTCAGTCAAAGGATGGCTCTGAAAATGTTATTTTAATAAAAGTGGGGTTACTTTGGACCCAGGCCACATGATTATAACCTGACATGTCTTCAGTGATTATATTATACTTACCTAGTAGGAACCTATTTAGTGGTTGCAAAACAAACTTATATTTTAGCACATGAGATTATGTACCCAGTTAATAATGCAAACAAAAAATCTAATCAAAAGTGGGAATTCTTTTCCATAGGATACAGAGATGGTGCGCACATATGTTCGGAAAGTTGGCTCACGTCGATATCGAGAATTTGAAAGCGGCTCACTGGATAAGGCTCTGCAAAGCATTGCAAATAAGAAAAGCACGCTTATTGAAGCAAGCAAACGTTTTAAAATACCGCGATCCACATTGGCACTTTACATACAGCGCATCAAAAATAATGCGGAAAATCGTTTGCCGGGACGGCAGCCAGTATTTACGATAGAAGAAGAAGAACACATGGCTGCTCATTTGGTCATGGTGTCTGCATGGGGCTACCCATTCACAAAAATGGATCTCAAAATCGGAAGATCGATTTAAGTGGCCGGAAAATGAAGATGTTGACCACATTACCGAAGGACAAATTTTTCGACAATTAAGTCGACCTAAGAATGATAGGATTCTTTTTATTCACTTTCCCAACAGTTCACTTAAAAATCTTAATTTGCTGTAGACATGCTAGGCAGGTGAATGGTGCATACATGAGTCCAAATATGTGTGCATGTCAATTCAAAGTTGTCTATCTTTTTTGCTATTGGGAATTTTCTTAATTTCAAAACGGTATTGTGTTCCTAAAAGTTTAGACTAAATGTTTGTTCCTCTTAATGATGATATTTCATTACATATGTTTAAGATATTCTCTTGTTAAAATTGGTGTACAATAAGCTCTTGTATCCATACGTTGTCGGCATAACAAAATATTGCAATAAAAAAATGAAAAAATATATAAATGATATTGACTTGGTGTTTGCTTGTTTTTCAGTGGTCCAAAGTTACCCCAGGGACCTGTATAAGAGAGATATTAGCAATTTCATATGTCCGTCCAAAGTAGCCCCACCCTACGAGGTTACATTAACAGGGATTTGTTAATTTTTTTCTGTGCATATATTGCAGACATAAAATACACAGATGCAGATAATGAATGCCAACACTCTAAGCAACACATTGTGCCTTTCGTAATTTTTTCCACCTTGCAATTTTATCAAAGAAATACAAAAAAGTAAAAAAAGAGTCCAAAGTAGCCCCACTTGACGGTACTTGTCTTTAGTTATGGCCAGTCAATCGCTGGGTGCCTCCTGCTCTCGTCATCTACAAGCCAATACCGTTTCAACCGGGTAAGAATACTTCAAGCTTAACACTTTCACTGCTACGAGCAAGTATATTCGTTTTGACACAACACCATATGTTTGGATTTATCAGCTGCTTCAAGTAAGAGATCTATAAATCGGAGGTTGTGTGCATTCTATTAGGAAAGACTGGTATACTTACAAGTTACAAGTCAGGGCAAGTATCACCAACTTTTAGCAAATTATTTAAAAGTTAGTGACGGGTCAACTCAGACAACTTGTACTTGCCCATAGAAGTACCTAGCAAAGTAGGGCTATCAAATTTAAAGAAACTCGGCAGTTTAATGGATGAAGTGGTAGCGTGGCTCGACTTTAACTCTGATGCAATTGCGCTACATCAAATAATTCTCGTGCAATAAAAGGCGAAAATGTGATAATACATTTATTTCACCATCGGTCCAATAAAATAATACTCAAATAACTGTGTTTGAAATATTGGATTTAAATCAGATTTATGCTAATTAAGATTATGATTATCTTTTAAGATAAAAAAATTAAAAAACTACACACCTTCGATGCTGCCAACCCTCCTGATCCCCCGCCAATGACGACAAGGTCATAGTCGTAGACAACGCTTGTTCCTTCGAGCATGTTAATCAACCTTCCATCGTGGTACGCTTTTATCGTGCTGTCACAACCACCAACGTGATGGCCCCGAATAAAAACATTCGGCACAGATTTCTGTTGGGTCTTGGCGTACAATGCCTCTTGTATTTTGACACCCTCTCCTACAAATTTAAAGATTTCTCATAACAATCTGTCGTAGTTACATCTTCAGTTAAGTTTAAGCATGTTAAATTTTTTTGGCTATGATTAGACATACCTCCAAGCAAATCCAATTCCAATGCAAAGAAAACAACATCAAGGTCATTAAATAGTTTCTTTACCTGGAACGAAAATAAAAGTAAATTTGGATTAGTCGTGAAGGTTATTTGATTTCTTTCTGTGCGTTGCATAAGTTTATGGTGCTCCAACTACAAAATTATTTGCTATACCTATATGTGAAATTACACCTTTTCTACAATTTGAATGGGAAAACTGTATCTGTGCTTAAGTCAGAAAGAAGTACTACAAATATTGGAG
This sequence comes from Nemurella pictetii, assembly GCA_921293315.2. Classification (NCBI taxonomy): domain Eukaryota; kingdom Metazoa; phylum Arthropoda; class Insecta; order Plecoptera; family Nemouridae; genus Nemurella; species Nemurella pictetii. The sequence continues at coordinate 9,063,862 of OV121116.1, read as the reverse complement.
TGTTACCAGTAGAGTGAAAAAATCAGCATTTAATCAAAGTCTTTCATGATCTAATATATCTGAAGAAGTTCCTGTAGGATGTTTAGCCATTGAGCAAGCCTAACAATTTTAACTCTCCAAGTTACTTATTTTGAATTGCTTCCAGGATAGGAAGAAACGGCTCAACCAAAATTGCTCAATGGCCATTGTACAATTAGTAGGTATTCACGGTAAATGACACTGACAGCATTACACTGTAAATCAGAGCGACTTACCTGATTACAATATGGACAGTATGATTTACTGAATATAGTCACTCTGTGCTTGGCGATGGTTTCTTCGACGCGTTCCAGCGCCGTTAGGTTTGACGAAGAGTCTATTGACGTTAACGTCCCTAACGATTCCAGTGCACGGTCCATGATTGCACAATTATGGCAATGCACCAATTTTACACCTTAAAAATTAAACATTGAGGATCAAGACATGACTGCACTGAAGCCTCCAAGCGATTACAAAAGATTACAATTTGCGATGACTCGAGTATTTTTATCCATATGCACATGACCACAACATCATATATCCATTTCAAGACGAGATAACATCAGATCGCTGTTCGACAGATAGCATGGCGTCATCAGTTTATCAATTATGATTGTGATAATGAAACTATGGGTTTAATTACCTGCGTGTTTGTATCGCCTGCGATACGACAGGTCATCAGATTCTTTGGTGTTTCTTCACCCACAACGTACCTCTCTTGGGCAAAACCACAAGGATAGATGCTGGTGCAATACCACAACCGCCACAACCAATACGAACCAAGACGGTGCGGCGAAAAGTGTGGCTAAAGCCGCCCAACCAATCGAAACATTCTCGTTTTACACTCGGCTTTCAAATCTTGTGGGCGGCAGAACGTCGGATAGGTTCGGAAAACGGCGGAGCCATTTTGAAAAGTCTGCTTGACCTGTTTGACAGCTGCCGGAGGTCTTAAGGGCCGATCTGTCAATCGAAGATTTTCTCAATGATTTTGATTTGTTTTCTCGGGAAAACGATGTGTTCGCATGCAAGTGACTATGCAATGTGATCATAATGTGTGTTGGCTGAATTCAATACCAATTTCTATCGAGTGGTGACAAAATAATACTGATAATACCAGCAGAACTGCCCCAATGATGTTGTGAATTAGTTGGATATACAATTGTTATTGAATTGAATGATTGAACGATACAAGTCTTTATTAGTCTTTACTAAAATTGGGACCGCCTAACGTTGAAACATAAGAAAATTAGAACCCAGTTTCCCAAATGATACGTTAAAACTTTTGTATGAAAAGGACAGATATCAATACGAACTTTGATTTTTTTTCATATCAATGACAATGGCTTCCTTAGAAAATGAGCAATGTAACTCATCTCTCAAGAAAAATGATCTCCTTGGAGATGTATCTAATACATTTGAATTGAATTCACCAAGAAATGAATGCCCATCAGCTATTGATCTCATGGAAGAAAAGGTATGAATTTCCAAATTTCTCAATTGACATTTCCTTACCATATTATACTATTTATTTTTCTAGTTTAAAGAGATGCCTGAACTGAAATCAAATTTTATTTCAGGTCCACGAAATGACATCCTCATATTCAGAAATTTCTATCGAGTCACAATCATCCCCACATCTCTTGGAAGACATCCTGTCATTTGAGGGCACATCTATCTCTTCCGATATTTTTGGTTCAAAGCGAAGAGGACAATCTATTGACGAATCTATGCAAGGTTGTGACGGCAGACGGCCAGACAAATTAGACCTGCTTCGATATAACTCCAGCTCGGGTAGTTTGGCTCAATCCTCGGGAAATCTTACTTTTCAAAAAGCATTGGGAGATCTTCATCTAGATGGAACGGTGACTACTGACGGTGACATGGTTCTTTTTGTAGCAGAAGATTTAGAAAGTAAAATTAAGCTCTCCAGTCCTGTCACAAAAATTGGGGGTGAGTACAGCTTCTGTTTGTTTGTAATATAATTAGGAAAGATTATGTTGGTGGCTGATTAAAGGAATAATCATTTCAAAAGAAGAAGGCCTCCTGCAATGATCACATGACAATTGTAAAAATTAATTAGTGAAGCCATCTACTACATAATTAGTGTACACTCAAACAAATTACATTCTCTGTTCCATCCTGGAAGACTGGTTTATTGTATCTCAATCAGCCATCAAACTTTAATTTGTGGTTCTCTCGGAGTCAATCTTTGCAAACATCTGAACTACAGCCATCTTCATCGGAGGCTACAATTCGCAAATGCAATGCAGTTTGCAATGAAATAACATTATGGAGGCTCAAGAAATAACCTGCTGTGAATAGCTGAAATAGCTGTGTTCAAATTATCATTTATTTATTGATTCTTTTTGAAAACAGGGTCAGAGCCCCACAAGTGCATTATAGGTACCTAATGATAAATAAAAATAGCAGGCCTTCATTTGATAAATTTTCCAGGACTCTTACATAATTCTTATCTTGAAATGCATCTATCTTACATTTATCTAAGTTAGAATTGTGTTGTTTGTTCCTTTATTTATAGATGTACCTGCTTTCCCTGGCATGCGAGTCTCATCTCCGTGCCTTTATAGACAAGCACTGATGCCCCAACTTCCTGCAATCGATCCTAATATACTGAACGATCTCGAAGCAGATGTCCGGAGAGTCGCTACCTCGGTAGACACACTAACGGAGAACCTGGCAGGAATTCTGCATAGTGTAAGAATTGATTCCACCCATTTACAGTAATTTTCAATTAGCTTTTTGTTGCATTGTGGTACTATTTGTATTTCTCAATGCCTAAATATTGCATCTTACAATGTAGATTAAAAAATAATAATTGTAAATCTAAATATATTATTGTATATATAATTTTTTTCTTTAAGTGCCTTCCACAATACATTTCTGTGATGAAGTATTTTTCTGGTCAAGTCTGGATTTCTTGGCTGAGCCAAAATGTTTTGATTTAGAATTTGAAGAAGATGCTTGAGTGATCTGAACTCCTACTTGCAGGTTTCGGCATTGACTGTCGAATGCTTGGAGACTTATCGTGATGCAGTTTGTAAAACCTGTGATGCTGTAGACTCCAATATTAAAGTAAGTTTCCGTGCTTGACAAGTGAGGTGATCATTTGATTTAGTTGAGTTTTTTTATTATTAATATATTATTATTATTATTATTAATAATAATAATATATTAATCTAACAAAGCGCATTCATGTACCCTGTACTAGATATGAGCCAACAAATAGATATACATAATATACAATATAAATATAGGTATATGAATATGAGTATGACGCATGACCCGGCCATAAGTCATGACTTAGCACATTGTATTTTTAATCCATTTTTTTAAATAGAAATATTTCTTCAATTTGTCATTGATGATTTGTCATTTGTGATATAATATGGATTTTTTTTGTAAAAGCACCTATCTTACAATCATTATTTCTTAAGTAGGTATTGACTTTTTACTGAAACTGTTCCTCTTTGCAGTCAATGTACCAACTTATGGCCAAATGTGAAGAATTAAGCAAATCGATGGAGCCCATCTATAAACTTGCCGAACAAATGTATCCTTAACAAACCATTTTCAACATCTCAATTGACTCTCCACGTTTGTCACAGTATGTCTTATGTTTTCCAACTCGTATTATTTGTTTTTCCTTGACTTCTACTGCAGAAAAGGAATAAAACGGCTGCTAGATTTATTTGAAAACGCAATTTACCCGTGACGGCAACACTAAGTAATCCACTTGGAAGTATTTGACAACGTACTTGCAATATTTATTTTGTCAATAATAATGTATCTGTTTTTCAAATATTGAAATTCCTTAATTGGTTCATTGTTTGTTGCTTAAAACAATTTTCTTGGATTATTGACAATTGTGATTATTTTGCTATATTCAGTGTTGATTTTAATTTGGTTTTAAAGTCACTGTTGAAAAATTACTGTGATTGAACCTCTTGGAGAGGGGCAGGGGCTGATAGCTGTAGGTGATCAAATTATTATCTTGTAGAAATGTGGAAATGGCAACTATAGTTTGGAAAAAGGTTTGGAAATAAAAATAATGAAAACTTTCATCAGAATTCAAATGAAAACTAACTATTTAATTGCAATAATCATGTTTGAAATATAAAATAGCTCATACCAAAACTATGAAATCAATCAATCAATTTCTGTTTCACTTCCCATGGCCTCATAATCTGGATCCAAATATAACAAGACAAGACAAGACATTAACATAGTAACCTATGTATCAATGAATGATGCTTGATGGTGTCAGGAAGAACATAAAAACTCCAAACAGATAACTTAATATCAACACGATTTATTTTGCAATTTGCGAAAACTAAGGCAAGGTAACAAAGATTAAAGGAAAGTAGACCAATATACAACATTCAAGATGAAAAACGAAAATGGAAAGAAGAATCTGGAAAACTTGTCAATGAATAGAGCCGTTTCCCGTCCATGGCAAAACGTCGGGTATTGCGGTATGGTCGGTACCGGTCTCATGGGGCTCCGGCAATGGGGTGGCAGCTCCTACCGAAGTGAATACATTATTTCAAAATTGAATTATTTGTTTCTATATCATTTTCCAGCTACACTCAGGTTTTGACACTGTTTATTCCCAATTTGAAAAATGCCTGAATCGATCAAATGTTGTAAAAATGACTAAATGTCTATTTATAGAAATCACAAATTTTCTATAGTTCATTCCATTTTAGCCCTAGATTAGATGTCTTACAAATTACAATCAAAGATTTTGAAAAAAGGAGCGATTTCGTTTTTGAAATTGTTAAGCAATTATCCCTCGTGGTCTTAATTTCTCAATTCAACAGACTTTACGATTCGTGGAGGAGCCAGATATCGTCTCCCTCCCCTCCTCCCTCCTTCCACTCCTAGCTACCCACTTCATTGACATTACCGAGTACGGTAATTGATAGATGTTAATGAAACGAACCACTCCAAGTTTCTCTCACCTTAAAGTCATCCATAGCAGATCTTAGATCTTCTTCTGAGTAGCCCTTCATTGCTTTTGTAGCTATTGGACCCATGTAATTATTCACAACGGCAAACTCCATCAGCGATAAAAATACAAAGACTGAGCAAGAAGACATCCACACGTCAATCGCTTTTACGTACGACACGGGAGGCAATGATTGCTGGGACTGTGTGTTTTGAGTAGCTAGAAGAAAATAAGATGGTCAAAAAAATACTTGCTAAAAGTAAAACGAGACTGGTACAGAAATGCATGCACCGCATACTCGTGGAGAGGCACAGCATCTTTCACAGGATGCCTAAAAATTTGACATACTTAATGATCACACCAGGGTACGGTTACAGTCTGATTTGGTGGAAGTTATTCCCGCTGGATGCTGTGTCCCCTGGGACTCATCATAATATGAGTGTGACTCGTGCTTAGTGCCTACAGTTGTAGCGTAGTGTGGCCTTCGCCTTGCTAACAATATAGTGGTAGTATGATAGTAGTAGGTATACTTCTCTACATGATTGCTAACGAACAGCTAACTGAAAAACCTAGTTATTTTCCTCCTCATCAATGATTTAGGACGAAATCTTATTTTTTCTATCATAATGTGGCAAAGTTCCACAACCCACAAATCTAACGTGAGAAGAACGATCCCAAACTAGCACTGCAGCAAGCTTTAATCTAACATTTCACGCAACCCTTGAATATCAACCCCTTGATGTATATCTAGGATAAGAGAGGAACTTCACTGACGTACGAGTTATGTTCGAGTTCGAGTTATGATATTCATTTAACTACTTCACACTCCATTCCTATCGGCAGTAGATAATATATTTGTTACTTACCTAGAGTAAGAAGTGATGTAACTCCGAGCGTGACCCTAGCGGGTATAGCTTCGGGTTTGATCCAGAATGAAATCCACGACATCACCACGATTAATGCCGAAGGGATGTACGTGTGAAATAGATGGTAGCCCAGGCGTCGTCGTAGGTTGAACATGACTGCCAGGCACGTGAAGTTTCCTGGTACGAACGAACGAGAACGATGACATTGGTAACAGCGGTTTGAATAGAGAGACTCTAGATTGTTTGAAACAAAAATCTTCTATACTTGACAGTGCACACTTGGTCACTTATGAAAAATGCATATTGCCCGCTTCCTAAGTTATAAAGTAAATAGTGAAATACGAATAAGCATGTTTTTCCTCGCCCGTCAGAGTTTTCCCACACATTTGACTTACGCAGAAAATATATCAAAGAAGTGTCTCTTAAAAGACTTCTTCATTCAGCTCACCTGTCGAATATTCAATCGTGCAATCCGTAGTGTAGTTATTCGCTATATCTAGTTGGGGCAATTCGATTTCTGAACTCACGACCAATGGGTCGGTGGTATTCCATATGAACACCAGATCATGGACGGTGTGTGATACTGGAGAGTATAAACATGTTTTCAATTCCAAAATTTCAATTCGAAAGTATTGAATACAAAATACAAATGAATACAAATTGAAATTCACATCGTAATCTTATTGAGAGTTCAGTCCAGTTATCGATTAGAATCATTCGTACTTACAACTTTCAATGCTCATCGAGCAAATTTGGGTATCATGCGGATACGATTCAAATTTCATGGCACACGAAAGTACCAGAGTTAGCCTAAAATAAATTATTCACTCAATGATTTCGTATTGGATAAAACAAGCTTTTAACACTCTTTATACATATTTTGATTCCAAGTTGCATGACTGTTAGATAAAACCTCGCTACTGGTTAAAAACAACAGTGCTGTCTTAACGACTCACGTACTTGGACATGTACAGCAAAGTCTTGTCGTGGTACAACCACAAATAATGGTTGGGAATGCTCATCTCGTGAAATGTCACTTTTTTGGCATTCTTAAAGAAACAGTCAGGTCTCCAGATATCGTGAAGCCATTCTACGTCCAGGATACGATATTCTTCACTCATGTATTCTGGCAGCCGCAGCCTTGAGTCTCTCCAACTTTGAGCTAGGAAAATGTCGGCAACATATGTCTGCGGAAATAAAGAAATTGTCTCTGCTCTAGCGATCATTCCATCCATCCGTGCACCAATCTGGGCTAACTTAAATTGGGTAACAAAATTCTACAAGCTGAAAGAAATTGTAAACTAGAATACTCAACTAAAAGTACTCTCCATACATTTTTTGTAATATATATGTATCTTTACACATGGTGTATAGCTATTAGATACCTGTCAGTGCCATGAGGGTTGTCCGGCCACTGTTCAAACTACAATATATTGCAAATAGATAGACTCTAGTCAGCAGTTACGGTGCAAGCAGAAGCTATACGAACGTGAAGCAATCTTCCAGAAGTAATTGTGAAACCTTACCATCGATTCTTCGTTTATTGAGTCGAGAGACAGGACTGTTACATGAAAATATACAATGGTCGGCTGACCCTGGAATTTCGGAGCTCGATTTTTGTCGTAATGTTTTGGATTAACTGGTAGAATATCTCGCAGGGACAGAGAAGTCTCGTGATGGACGGGTGCTCCGGCGTCCGCCATCATTTCAATACCCCTTAATTTACTGGACACATCAATACAAAGCATTACCTACCGATTCGCGTACATGCAAACGAGGCGTTGAACATTATAAAGTGACTTACTGTGCGTTTCCTAATGTTAGCCAAGATGATAAGCACAGTCCTAAGTATATCTTTAACAAGCTCACTAGTTCTTTCATGACCCTAGATAACTTGTAAAAAGAGTATCTTGATTGAATAATGATAACGATGATCCAACACAATCTTTTACTTGATCATTCACATTGCTTTCAATGTGAACTAATTGTATTTTTTTAATTATAGCTTGCCATGTTTCTTTGAGCAATGCGCGCCGAAGACTGACCTGCCTATCGGTTCAAATTACTAATTCAATTAGGTTCTAATCGGATGAGGGGGTTACCTACTTATTCTCCTGTCAACTCCTAGTAGCATGCGACCTTAGCACTACTACAGCTACATTCACTATGAAACTCCCATCACACCTATGTATAAATACTGTGTCAAGATTATAAATAATTGAGAATTGATTTGTGCGAGACGCTTTGAACGGGTATACATCGTAGGCTCGTTGATTAGTAGAGCTCGAGGCAAGCTGGCATAGGGGCACGTTGGACGCTACGGCTCGATGCCCGGGAAATGCCGACAGGTTCGACGATGGGTCGAGCTGAGTGTCTTGCACTTGCTCTGTTGCTTCTATCGCTTCTATCGCATCTATCGCCTCTACCACGCTCTGGCGTGATGAGCGCATTACGCCCTGCCCATCTCTAACAATGCAAGTGATACTGCTGCAATGAAATTAAGTTAGTCAAGTTGGCGGGCGATTGGGTTTGGATGTCCCCCTGGGCGTTCACGAGGCAAATAGCAACCTGACATCAGCTTGCATCTAGCGCTCAATGATATCGGCTTTCCGGTCATGTGATACTGCTATTGCCGCTTCCTTTTCCAATGGTATTAGGGTGATATAACATGTTGAAACAGAGGATGTCGAGAAAGTGGCGCGGGAACTAGTTGGTCTCACTTCTGGACCCCATCTTCTCATTTATATATCCTCTAATAGTCACTTTACTTTGGCTGACTCCCCACTCCCCGAAAATAATTGTTACGCCTCCGCTAATCTCCCACCGTAAACAACACCAAGGTAGCGTCTAGTTCTAAGAGGGTTGCAACACAAGAAAACTTCGAGTGTCTTAGTCTTAGCATCGATGTTAACCGCATCTCGAGAACTGAGACTAGTGAGTCACCACAAGGCCATTTTCTTCGGTCGCAAGTGGCGACGCGTGCCAGTCACTTGAAGTGCTAGCAAGTCCATCCCATAGTGGAGGGACGATGGCGGGTTGCTATTCGATTTGCCGGGATAACTGACTCACCACTTCAAAGGAGTAATCAGTAATGAACTTGCCTGATGATGCGCGTATTACCAACGTGGCAATTAGCACGACACACGATTTGCCAAGAAGGTTGTCAGTGGAAGATACAGAATCGTTGGCGACGTGGGAAGGTGTAAAGCTGGGGGACCCATCCGTCACTCGGAAATCTGGACATGATTTATGGGTTTCCTCTGTCGTGTTCATCAGCTATTTCGACCAATGTTTCTCCTCACACCCCTGGCTATTTATCCCGATGGCTGCGGCTGGATGACATTATTAACATTACCAGTGTCACGCTTGGCAGCAAGCAAGAGAAGCCAGTGGTCCAGAGCGTGCCTGCTCACTTAGTCGGTGAACGCCGTTCAGGCTGGATGTCAGTGATAAGCCATCTGCATCGCATCGAACATCGACCAGTGAAATGCTAGTGATTTGAATAACCACGTTCCTGTTTTGTGACTCAAGAAGCTTACCATATCAAATTTATACATGTGAGTGAAACTATATTTATTATTTTTCAAATATGTAGTTGACTATTTCAGACGGTTTAGCCGGTGCCATTTTTGTCAGTTTGTGCCATCTGCAGAGAAAAAGGGGACGTGTATTTGAGTTGGTGCCCTTCAAAATCTCGTCATTGGGAAGTGTTGAGGCTATTGGTTGGACCATGATTCACACAATTTGTAAACGGTGGTAGTTAAGTGAATGTGGAAATTGAAAGAAAATGCTAGCGAGTGTTACTTCCTGGTTTTCCGCCGAGAAAGTTTTCTATACTAACACAGCAGTAAAAATAAATAGTCCACGTCATCATTTTCACATCAGCAATCCAATCAAGCGAGCTCATTCACTGAAAGCTTGTTCCATTATTATCCAATCGACGTCGATAAAAGAAAATGGGTATAGCAGCAAAACTTGTATTGTTCATTCATCTTGGACTGGCTCAATGGATGGTCCATATCAATCGGCACACGCGTACGAGCAGACATCTTATTAAGCCTGAATTCTGCTAAGATAAAGGGCAACTGAGAACGCTAGGCTCGCCAGAGATCTCCAACATCTCCAACAGAGAGATAATTACGGAAATATTAAAGAAAAATAATGAAGCGATATAAGACAGCAATAACACTTAAGCTAGTTATTGCTGTGGATGTGAGATCATCGTCCAAATGAGAATAAAACTAGCTGCTTATCTAAGATGTAAGTGGAGTTCGCTAAAACGTTGAGTACAAGGTGGTTGTTTAGGGGGCTTTCGGCCGGACGCCGCTTATTACTAGCAAACTTCTCTGTCCCCTACTATTGCCACCCAACAATAAACAAGCGGTTACCATATCACTCCCTACAAGCGAGCAATTAGTCATTATTGGACGAGCGAACGTAATACATGGAGACAGAGAGAGAACTTGCTAAGCGACAATAGACAAAATTCGTTATGGTGCCCCAGCAAAATTAGAAATATCTTTATTGTTGCTTAAGGATGCCAAATTTACTGTGACACCACTATGTGAATTAATTATAGCGATGCATATCACTATTAGGATTTAAAAAATCTGTCTCTCTCACTCTAAAGTCCTCAGCTGTTGTTTGCATAATCACAATAATAGATCAGCATAATAATAGAGTTCAATATTATATATGTAGTGTAATATTATAGGATTCGCTGAAAAGGGTCATTAGGGTATTGAAGGTCATAAGTCATCTACGAGAAGGCATTTAGTGTTAAATCGCTTAGAAGCTTCGACACGTGACGATTTGTTGATGGTGGGGGGGGGGGGGGGGGGGGGGGGAGGGGGAAGTGAAGCATACGGTTCTGGGTTCGACTCCAGCCTGGCTGGAGAAAGCATGGCTAATCAGCTGTGAATCTGCAGCTGCTGAGAAAACTCAATTACCTTAGACCGGTCAATGATAATACGTTCGGAAAAACATTTTCATGCCCGAACTGTAGAGCTGACCTTCACATTTGGATAATGAAACCGATGAAGACCGAATGCTACTTCCTCCTCACTCTAAAGTGTGTGAGCCCTGGAAAAAAATTTGTTTGGAAAATAAGTGATAGTGTACACCCAGTGTGTCAATAGATGGCAAAAGAACGCACAGAACGCACCTAGTGTTTGAAATTGCTAAACCTTCAGGCAAATTGTTGCAATTCGCCGAGTGCAACGTGTACATCACAAAGATCATTCAAATCGCACTCACTCGAACCAACATGGGTGCTTCCCAAAAACATGCGACGAGTTCAATTAACTTTTCTTTCCACGTGCGTCTTTTCATTGGCTCACCTACTTAGCGTGTGGAGGGGGTAATACAGGCCCAACTAATTAATCAGAAGTCCAACTCTGCGAGTTTCAGCTCGCCAGAATTGACCCATGGTTTGGTTTTCCCACTCGACAGCTACCAGTGATCCCGGCATGAACTGGAAGTGAACTCAGTTTTCACCACCGGGACGCGGCACTTAGTAGCTTCGTCTGATCCGCGGGAATGACGGAGACAAGAGACAGCGTAGCAATGGCTAACGAAAAGCACGTACTTACACTAGAGATGAACCAGTGCGGTACTAGTGCCGGCGGCTCAGGCACGGGCGGCAAAACTGTAGCTTCAAACAAGCTAGATGATCTACCTGAACGGGGTTCTTGGACGTCGAAGCTTGACTTCATCCTGTCTGTCGTCGGCCTTGCGATCGGCCTCGGAAATGTCTGGCGTTTCCCTTATCTGTGCTACAAGAATGGTGGAGGTGCCTTCCTCATTCCGTACTTTCTAACGCTCATTCTCGCTGGGATACCAATGTTCTTCATGGAACTGGCTTTGGGACAGATGTTGACGATTGGAGGACTTGGGATATTCAAAATAGCACCAATTTTCAAAGGTAGATTTTTTGATCTTTATACGATTTGTGGAGTAATGTGCACTGAAGACATGCTAGTGCAGGCGCTGTTTAATGCATTTTTATTGACGTGCAGGGATTGGGTACGCCGCGGCTGTCATGTCGTGTTGGATGAATGTTTATTACATCGTCATTCTTGCCTGGGCAATCTTCTACTTCTTCATGTCGCTAAACACCGGTAGGTAAAAGCCATCTCAGCACGTGTTGCTGAACGTTCTGTCCGCACGCACAAATTCCCGCATTGAACTCTCCTCTCACCACTCTCCTGTCATCGTTCGGTAGATGTTCCATGGAGGACGTGCAATAACTACTGGAACACGCGCTACTGTGTCAATCCTTACGAGCGGAGGGAACTGAACTGCTGGGAGCAATACTTCAATGGCACTGCCACCACGAAAATGTGCTCGGTGAACAATTTCAACGTTTCGGTTCGCGAGTTGTCCGATCCCGTCAAAGAGTTCTGGGAGTAAGTTCATGAGAAAAAGCACGCGCGAGTCAAAAATAATTTCAAGTTTAATTTGTTAAATGTAACTAATTTCTTATTACAGACGACGTACTCTTCAAATTTCCGAAGGTATTGAGTATGTGGGCGGGATCCGGTGGGAATTGGCGGGGACTTTGTTGATCGTCTGGATTATGTGCTACTTCTGCATCTGGAAAGGAGTCAAATGGACAGGAAAAGTACACGAAAACAAAGTGTCTCCTCCACAAAGTAAGTTCGTTAAGCTCGAGTGTGTAAGCTAATTCCATCTTGCCATCTCTCTAGGTGGTGTACTTCACGGCGCTTTTCCCCTACTTCCTGCTGATGGTTTTGCTGATCCGAGGCATCACGCTACCAGGCGCAGCCGATGGCATTAAATTCTACATCAGCCCGAACTTGTCGAAGCTGTACGAATCCGAAGTAAGATCTAAGCAGACACCACGTTTTGCACGTCCCTATACCTAATGTCAAAAGAAAATTTTGAAACTTGGAATGAAAACATTTCGCTCGATTTATCAGGTGTGGATCGATGCGGTCACCCAGATCTTCTTCTCGTACGGCCTCGGGTTAGGAACCCTGGTCGCACTGGGAAGTTACAACAAGTTCACGAATAACGTGTACAAGTATGTCACCTGTTACCTGGCACCTGGACCACCACGTAATCAGCTAGGAACTGCCACCGGTTGTAGCACTAACGCTCTCTAATCTCCTTCCAGAGATGCGTTGATCGTTTGCTCCATCAACTCAAGCACGAGCATGTTCGCCGGATTCGTCATTTTCTCTGTCATCGGATTCATGGCCCACGAACAACAGAAGCCCGTCGCGGAAGTAGCAGCGTCAGGTATCTACGAAAAACATCTCGCGATTGACAATATATTTTGTTAAAATTAAAAAGATTGCGTTTAGCATTAAAGCTTAGTTCTCGCGTGCTCTTCAAAAGTAGCAGCTATAGTACAATTTTAAGCCATGCCCATATTACAATTTAAACTATACTGACCCTTTGTTTCATTAGTGTTATCTGAGGATTCAACACGAAAGAAAAATGTCATGAATTAGATTAAGTTTTAGTGTTATTATCACCCTTACGTTCATGATAAAACCAGCGTAAAGAGCATTGCATTGTGTAAGAGCAGAGCATTGTGAACAAGCGTACAGAGCATTGAGAATTGTAAGTTTGGACCACGGAGAGTTGACTATAGCGAGCTTGGTGATTACTTGCAGGTCCTGGACTTGCATTCTTGGCGTACCCGTCGGCAGTTCTCCAGCTTCCTGGATCACCAGTGTGGGCCTGTCTCTTCTTCCTCATGTTGCTCTGCATCGGTCTCGACAGCCAGGTAAACGCTAAGCCACCTCTCCTTTGCATCATCACCAATTTAGGGAATGTTCCATCGCTCAATTCAAGAAAATTTCTCGGATTATGGTCCCCATGCAAACGTCCACAAGACACAAGGCATCTATATAAGATTTCCCCAAACTTCATACGACATGAACCGTTTAACCGTTTAACACGCCTGTCGAGTGGTCAGGCGTATCTCTCACCCGTTGGCCCGTTGGAGAAACGTCGGCTTCCCCGGTCCTTTTCAGGACCAGAAACCATTAAAATCAGAGCAGACACCGTGAAACCATGCAAATCATCATCCATGGGATCCGAAAAGCTCCGCTTGGTCAAATAAACAATCGTTGTCAATTATTCCTACAGTTCTGCACAATGGAAGGCTTCATAACTGCCATGGTTGACGAGTGGCCGCATCTTCTGCGTCGACGCAAGGAACTTTTCATCGCGATCGTCTGCTTCTTGTCTTACCTGGTTGGACTTTCATGCGTGTCACAGGTAAAGACATGGCCGAGCAGAAACTCTTCGAGAAAATATTAGTGGATTTTGATTGAACCGTTTGAATTCCAGGGCGGAATGTATGTGTTCCAAATTCTCGATTCGTACGCGGTGAGTGGCTTCTGCTTGCTGTTCTTGATCTTCTTCGAATGTATTTCCATCTCGTGGGCTTATGGAGTCAACCGCTTCTACGACGGAATCAAGGACATGATCGGTTACTATCCATTCATGTGGTGGAAATTTTGCTGGACTGTGACAACTCCTCTCATCTGTGTGGTAAGCCAGCAAGTCGAAAGTTAATCATTCAGAATCAAACTCACTTAACTACACAAACAGGCATTTTGAACTGATTTGTGTGTGTTTGAAATTTTAAGGGTGTGTTCATTTTCAATCTCGTTCAATTCACCCCGGTGAAATACCTGGATTACGAGTACCCTTGGTGGAGTCATGCTATTGGATGGATGACAGCGCTGTCTTCGATGCTGTGTATACCTGGTTACATGGTTTACATCTGGATGAAGACTCCTGGAGACTTAGCCACGGTAGGGTCTAGTGTCTGGAGGCTGGAGAAAACGTCAAACATGTTGCAATTACCATGAGTACTATTTCGTATCACGTGACGTACCTTGTTTGAGACGTGATAGCCAACTCTCTAATGCTTCTTGTTATCATTCCTCAGAAAATCAAGCTGCTTATTCGGATAGACGACGATGTCGCCACCCTTCGTGCAAAGATGGCTGGCCAAATTCCATCTGAAATATCTTCCTTGTAATCATGATCGATGGAAAACTGAACAAAGAAGCAATTGATGTCAACACAATTCTCATCACACTGAGATCATCTAAGATCCATGTGTTTGAATAGTGAAGCCGTAGATTGCGTGCCGAGATCAGATGAGTTGGCGACACACTCGATCCTGTGATCAATTCAAGAAAGAACCATGATTCGCCAAAGTGATCAGAACTGTCTCAAGCAATTATTATGATACTTACTAAGGACGATATTTCATTTCTTTTGAAGAGTACCATAACAAGAGATGTTTTTTGCCTTCAAGTGTTTGCTGATTGATTCTGGAGGGGGAAATATATTGTCAATCATCAGAGAGACATCTTTGAAAGCTACTCAGGCACATTTTATACGGGAACTGGAAAAAATGTATTACTCGTTTATTTGTCACCATTGGATTATATAATAAATACAAATATAATATGTATTGTTTGTAAGTGTAAGTTTTAATATTATTAATTGATGAATATTAAGTTTGTTGAAATAAATGTCTACGATTAGCTTATTTATAACAGGATTATTACTATCATCATTACTCTATTATTATTGTTCTTATTATTATTATCATTATTATTATTATTATTATTGTTGCATTTAAAATAAAGCCATACCAGTGATGTGATGATTATATTATTACTGTGTATAGCTTTACAATAAATTAAATCAGAATTAAGAGTTAAAAAATGTACGTGTTATGTCAATTTTCTGTAACCTCTGCATTCCAACAAACCTTTTCCAGCTAGAGAGAAAAAATGATTTTCAGTCGACTTATTCATGACTAATGAACCATAAATTTCCTCCGCAGTCGAAGATTTCTTTCTCAATGAATGGGATGAATGTGTCAAAATATCAGTAGTATTAAACGATACTTGATAATAAGCAAGGTTTTCAAAACTCTGAACGAACAATCCCCCGAATACTTACTCGAAAAATTAATAACGCACTCAAAATTACATAACACAAGACACCACATATTACGTATTCCGAAACATTCAACCACAGCCCGCAGCACCTCTTTCTCAATAATAGCCCCTAAAATATGGAATAGTTTTCCCTCTAGTATTAAAGAATGTACTTCGATGATAACTTTTAAAACTATATGTAAATCATATCTATTAGGTTTACAAGCTGTAGCTTGTAGCTGTAGCTGTAGCAATAATTCTTTGCTATTTTAATTATACCTATATTTTATAGTTGTTTAAGTTATTGTAAGTTAAATTGTAAGCTTGTTGTTACACATTGTATTTTTCTGTCATTGTATTGTCATTGTCATTGTCTTTGTATTATATTCATAAGTTGTTAGAGGTTAAGTGGAAGAGCGGGGAAACTCGAACTGCGCCTCGAAAAAAAAGACAAAAAAACAAAATATAAAATATAAAATATCGGGAACTGTACCGATAATGGTGTAAATGACTGCACCTTCATCATCATAATATGATGTCGTGTTTTAGTTACTAAAACACGACAAAAAAAATAATCTCCCCGTACACGCTACTAAATTTATAGCTACGGGCGGATCTGCCAAAACGTCTTACGTGATTATGCTGGCGTAATTTCTTGTTCCTTCAAACGAGAATTAAGAGTACTCACCAATCGCATTGCGGAGGATGATCGCAAAGCTATGTGGAGGAGCCATGCACAAGTGGAGGAGCCGCGTAATTGGTGGAGGAGCCATGAAGACAACGAAATGTGTGAGCTAAATAAACTGAATAATTGAAATTGTGTTGAATATGTTGTTTAATAAGAGGAACGAAAATTTATTAATTAACTACTCCGCTGTATCATAACGTGTTAATATATCATATCATTTTAATAAAACAGTAGGGAACTCTCCCATATTATCATTTAATTGCAAACACTGTGTTCTGCTTGCGACACACCTAATTCAGTGCTTTTAAGTCAGTATTTTTTAAATGTAAGAAATTTTAAGCGCAGCTGAATTTTCCAGGTTGTCTAAGATTGTCAAAGGGTTAGTCAGAGGCAGAATAAACAATTGACGTCATTTTACTGGTTGCCATGGTTTCCTTCACAAGGCTGACGTCACTATAGTTTTCAACTCCAATTCAAAAAATTTAAATCGAGCGCTTCACTTTTCCACACTCCGTCACTTTTCCAACTGTAATTTCGCTTTATTTAACCTCGATTCAAACTTTTGCTTAGAAATTTTGCAGAAGTAGGTATGTCAGAAACATAATGTACGTGAAATAAAAAACTGACAAGCTCCAGTATTTCATATTGAAAAACGCAAAAAATGATCTATTTTTCAAGTGTCACTCATAAGTGAAAATAAAAAAAGTGAAAAAACCAGGAGGTCGGCAAAACCCTCAAGAGAATCTGTAATGCCCCAAAAAAAGGCAGTAGTAAATATTTTAGTCGTTGCTAGGCAGCTTGAAACCAACGTCATCCAGTGATCAGATAAGTGTTATCTATAGAAATTTTGGCCACAATACAGGCAATTGTGACTTCACAATTTTTTGTTCAAGTTGCCCTGGCTGTTGGTATGGTGGCGAAGGTTGAGATTCGAAGGCGCAGCTTTGGTGCTTGAGGTCACCAAACACCATCGTTCATACGATATTACAACAATATAAAAATACTTCACTAACCATATGCACTACAGGACACTGTTTCTTTGTAAACAAGAAAAGCACACATTTAAAATATATCCAATATTATTATGAATATTATTTAGTATACAATTTGTAATTTATGCTGTCACTACGGATCTATAAACTCGTGTTTTTGTACATGAAATTTAAAGCAAACACCGAAAAGTTGGTTCCGTACAGAAATAAAAGCTTTGTAAGATGTCTAAAGTTTGGCAAATAAATATAAATATAGACTAAACATATATTTATATACATAACAATGCCAATAAAATGCAAGTTTTGTTTACCAATTAAAAGTTAACCATTTGCATGCCAAAATACTTCCAGAATTTTACATACATAACTTAAAATTAATTTAGGAAAAGTGTTAAGAAATACATAGTTATTGCATAAATCCCCATGGTGAATTAGGTAGTCAGTGCTGGAGAGCCAAAGGGCAGATATCTTAGTTCAAAAGAAGAGTGGACAACTTAATAGGGAGAAAATGACAATAACGCCACATTTCTTGCTGCGAGGAGGATAGGTTGTCCCACCCAGTTTGCAACCAATAAGAGAGCAAGGTTCGGTTCAGGTAAACAGTATCGAAAGGCTGGCCAAAACTCTGAAATATCAAACCAGTTCAACATTTGCACTACGAACAGAGGTTTGCCTGCAACACTGGATAGCCAGGTCTGCTCAATATCCATGAGAATAGACTTAACTGATGTATCTAATGAGTAATGCATTAGTGTAAGTGGTGAAAGTCCAGGGATGCCACCTCACTAAACAGACACACTTAACACATATTGAAATGAAGTAAAATAGCTGCCAGAGATTGAAAAATTAAAATACTGATAAGTCTCCATTCCCCAACCTTGCTTTGCCCAGCGTTGACAAAACCTTCGCTTAGCATAGCACCCAAGGCAGCTTTAAGCCGTGCACTCTCCTTTTCTCTCCAAAACTAAGGTAGACTTTCGTCGAACTTGTCTCGTACGGCGCGAGGAAATCCTTATCTCGATTCAAAGTTGTGTGCGTTCCTGCGGTTGGTGGCCTGACGCTGTCGAGCTAAGAAAGATTGACCTTGTCCAGAGCTCAGGGCAGCCAACCTATGGTCAGATGCCTCGCGTTGTCGTCCCAAACTCTGTCCAAGTAAAGCAGTTCAGTTAGAATCTGGCATCCGGCAACACAAATGTGTGGAGCGTTTACACAGCGGGTAGATTATTGTGCCAAACGGCAGGGTAACCAAGATGATTGCAGATGATGGATAGTGCTTACCGTGGAGGAACTTTGCCATCGCATTAGAAAACACATTCCTTAAAGAATTACGCTCAGGCCGAATTAGTGTCAAGGGAGAAGTTTTCAAATTTTGAGAACCCACAAATTTCTATTCTGTTCTGTGGCACCTGCATTATTTTTACTTTCTAAACTTACCAATGTGTAAAAAGCAGTTGCAATCATGTGGTCTTCTCTTTCTTTAATCAGTTTTGTTTCTTCTTTCTCCACCTATTACAAGAAACAACTGTTAGATAAAACGAATATTGGCATAAACTTTATTACTACCATTAATTTTTTGAAGAGACTGAAAAAAACAAAGAAAAAGTTATAACTATTCATGATTCATGATTCATGATTCATGATGAGCCGTGGATGTGATGAGTGGCAAAGGGCTTATCTCACTCATATCACCCATAACAAGTCGTTAAATGCGTATTTTTCAGGATTAACAAACGTCTGCGATTGATTAACTTGAAAGTAAAATCTTCGGTAAATTGTGTAAATTGCGTAAATTAACTGCACAAATTAAATAACCTTGCCGATCAGCAAGGTTACAATCATACGTAAAAATGGCAATTCCCGTAAATTTGTAGCCGTTACACATGTTTTCACGCACCTCCATATTTTCGATTAGCTTATCTTTCTCCACCAGCTGACTTCTAAGTTTTGCTAAATGATCTTGTGCACTTTCTTTGGGATCCAAACTCTTGATCACACTCTTTGCTTTCTCTATGTATTTCTGGTAGCGTTCATTCAAGGCCTCAAGTTCCGCTTCCTTTCTACGCAGAGCTTCTTGCAAGGTTACTGATTTTTGCTCTGAAAACAGATGAACAATTATTAATATTTGTCACAGATGTCACTGACGATGCTGACAAATAATAATCATTTAGTATCAAACAGTACTCTGTTTGTAATGAGTTGCCCTCATTTTATTTATAAAATAAACAAACCCTTAAAGTCTAGTCATCATAAGTCTAGTCATCATCAAAATCAAAATGTAATCTCCGAACTTTGTTTTAAATTCGATCCTGGACCGTTTTGTAGTTATTTGCAATCCAACTTCCCGTTTATTGAATGGCATGATATTCAATCTTGTAAAAATCATAGCACTGAGCAGACTATTTACATACTATGAACAAGAAAACCAGCAGATTCTGACGTACTTGATTCCAGGATGGACACATCTCTCTCCTCCAATTGAGTTTGCTTTCGTTCCTTCTCCCCTTGGACCGCTCTGAGCTGCTCTTGCAAATCGCTGAACCGCTGCCTGACGCCAGCACCACCACCCTCGTCTCGTTCCTGGAACTCCTCCACTTGGCTCTCCAGCTCCAAGATGCGCCCGTTCGCTTCCCTGGAAAGTAATTAGACATCATCAGTTATCATTCATCAGTCATTACACATGACTCGTGAGTAGCGATGGGAATCTATCGCAAACTGCACAATCTTTTAAATGCCTTTTAAAAACACTGTTTTCTTTGCAGATGTGAACAATATTCACAAAGTACAATTTAGGACCATTACACTAAAGAAAAAAATTAGGACGTGAAATCAAAATTTAAGTTGCGAAATTCACCAATTTCTCCCAAAATTTTCAAAACACTCAATTTATTAGTAAAATTTGTAAAAATTAATTAACTTCAAAATTCTATATAGACATGCATGCCCCTTGTCAATGCCTTTTTGGAAAGTTTAGAACTGACACCTAGAGTGCTCTAGTGACCAGTGAAATGAACTGCTGCTGTCACAGCCACATAGATCAGTTAGTTTTTCGAAAATAAAGTAGGATTAACAATTAGCTCAGCAAATAAAATGGCTGGTATTAACTTCTTCAGAATTGTGAAAAAATGCCTGATATAGGTTGCCTTATAGGCTTAAAATTATATGAAAAAAAAATTATAAAAGAAAATTAAAGGTGTGCCACAGCCAGGGGTCTCCGCTGCTAATGCTAGTATGATAAAATATACATATTTTTCATAATACCACAAAACACTGTCATCCAAAAAACTCAGGGGGGATGTAACAGATTCAGAAAACCATGTATTTCCTTCCCTACTCATGAGTAAGAACAAACAACATCTGCAAATGAAAACCGTGCATGTTTGCGGTAGAAATTAACAGTAATCAGTGTATAATCTGAGCAAACCGAATACCTGTTCTCAACTCTAAGCTTCTGGACTTGAAGGTTTGCATCTTCAAGAAGGGCTTGAACCTCTGGTAGGTTCTCTTCATCAGGACCTCGCTGGTTCAAGCGTAAAATCTTGTTTTCATGTTGAAGACGCACCAGTTTTTCCCTGTAAGATGAACAATGGAGTTATTTACAAATCAGTTTTATACTGTTCAATTCTAAGATCAAAGCTCAAGAACAGATTGCAAGAGTGTGGCCGAGATTTTGAGTTAACTTTTCAAGTAAAGTATGCCAAAGGCAACTTCAATGATTGGGTAAAATTCAATATGATGTGTTTGTCTTAAAGTTTTAGCCAAGAGGGAAAAATTAAGAAGATAGCCTAATAATTCTCAGTATCATGTATTATTTTCTTGAATATCTTTATGAAATTATTTACTACTGCCCAATTTAAATTCTTACTTGAATTCTGGTGGAATCATTGTTTCGGAAACAGTTTCCACACCCACAAGCATAGCCGCTGGGTTACCAACACTATTGATGTCGTGCATTTGAAGCTGAGAACATTTCAGTTCCTCATTTGTTTCTTTCAGGGTATCTCTTTCAACAACAAGCCGCTAAAAATAATACATTTTTCTTATAGACCAGATTTGGCATAATAAAAAAAACATTTTTTAGTTTAAAATACACATACCTCCTTTTCTCTTTGTAAAGTATTTAACTTTTCTTGACTCTTTTTATTTTCAAACTCCAATTTATCAGCACGTTTCGCTTCATCGTTTAACCGTTGATGAAGCTCTGCTACCTGTTTCTTGTAAACCTCGAGTTGTACTTTCCAAGCTCCGCTCTTTTTCAACTCCTAAAAATAAACATGAGATTAAATAAACAAACAATAAAATCGTGCATATAATATTGTTACACATAAAATTTATGATAACTGGTAAACTAAATTTGCAGCACTCAGCAGCAAATCAAATAAGACAATAATACCAAGTACCAAAAGTGCCATTAACTTAGATTATAATCAACACACTATGATTTATAATTTGACAGTGTATATGTGTATATAGTAAAGGGAATTCTCTGTATTTATACCTGTATCCAAGAATAAATAATTATAATCATAACTTTAAGACAGAGCTCATAAAAAGAAATGTCTGGTAAGGGTATCATACTTCCTCTAGTTCCATTGTCTGAGTCATGTAGTCAGCGCTCTTATCTTCAAGCAGCTTGACTTGCCGCTTCAAATCTCCACACTCGTCGAGTTTCTTCTTGTAAGAAGCAATCGTCGCTTCGTATTTCCCCACTTTGTCGGCCGTTTCGCGTAGAATGTCCACTTCGTCTTTCAAGTGTCGCGCCTGGTCGGCCATCTTTTGTAAATCCTCGAGTTTTGATTGCAATTCCAACAACTCTTTCTCTTGCATTTCAAGTTTGGAGCGGTAATCATCTCGAGCTATGGAAAATAAGTTTGTCAAATCTAATTATACCTGAAAGTATTCACCTAAAAGTTGAATAAGGTGAGGAATCCAAGTCAAGCCGAGATGCTAGATGGAACAAAGTCCCGGCAATATTGTCAAGTAAAAACCAATAAAAGTCATCATGTTTATCACACTTGGCTATCAATTGGAGTGATACTTGTTACGTTACAAATTTTCAGTCACAAACCTTAGTATTGTAACTTTGTAAGTCGAATATTGCACAAAAATTGCATTAATACAAGCTCCAAATCAAATTTATCAGCTTAATTAGAACGGGCAGATCACTCACATGTCTCCAATTTGAAAATTTCTTCTTTCAGACTATCGAGCTGTTTCCGTAGCTCCTTTTGCCGATGGCCACTCCCCGACGTTGGATCTTCCGAGTGCTCAAACTCTCTCAGCCTTTCTTGAAGTCGGCGGTTTTCTACAAAGCCACTAGCCTTTTCTTCTTGGAGCAAAGTTACTTGCATGTCAAGTTCATGACATCTCTGAGCCATCTGATCTCTCGCTTCTGTCGCTGCCTCGAGTTGAGCGAGCAAACGAGAGTCCTCGACTTCCAGGGCCAAAGATGCCCCGAAACTTGATGCGCCACCCCCTGGACCATGGCTACTATTCTCCAAGTCCTGGATTGATTGCATGATTACTTGCTGGACAGATTCTTCCATTGCCATAATTCTTGTAATGTAGCCTGCAAAAAATTCAAAAGTTTTTGTTTTAACATTTACTTGAATGTGGTATTTATTTGATTGGTTTATGTTGTGTTTATGTGGTATTTTATGGGTTAATGTGGTTTTTGATGGTTTTATGTGGTATTTGATAGGCTTTGATAAGTTTATGTGGTGCAAGATCCGATTTACTTTCAACATTTACAGTGGGATACTACTTAAGCTTACCTTGTTTATGATTGCAGTTAATTGCACATCCCAAAATGAGCTGGAGCAGCTTGCCCAACTCCGCTTCATCGTATTTTTCTCCTTCAGTGAGACAAATTATAATTTATATATTAGTTATTTGATATAAGTGTTGCAAAAAATTAATTTGAAAATTTTAGCTAGTTGAACCACATGATTAGGAAACAGTGAATCTAGTAAAAATATAAAATGTATTTTACCAATTCTAACGACATCTGGTTTGTTGATGTCAGCCAATTGTTGGTTTAAGCTCTCGTGATAAAAGTCGACAATGCTCTCCATGATCTTTTTAAGATTGCTAACCTTTAAGAAACAATACAAATTGGAGCATTAAAGATAATGTTTTGTAAACAAATTATTTCGATACCCTAATGAGTTGGAACATACTTTTAAACGCCAGTTGTTTCCTGCTACCGGTTTTATTTTTGACATCCACGAGTCACCAAACCATTCTGGAGCGCTAAATCGGCGACGGAACAAAATTTACATTATAAAATTGTAATTTTGCAGACATTTATTGCAGAAAGAAGAAGAGAGGGAAATAAGGGTACGTTAAATTATTAAATTTAAAGAGCCAGTTATTAACTGATGCAGATACGAAAGGTTGTAGTTAAAGCCCGACGCACTTACATCTGGTTAAGTGCTTCTGCCATCGCAACACCATCGCTGACATCTTCGACATTTGCGTGTGGTGCTTCCAAGTCAAATGTTTGCAACTAATAACAAATATGTTAATCAATAGACATTTGAGCATAAACCTGGGATTTCACAATTGAGTAATCTACCTAACCCCAAAATACTAAAAACTTACTGGCTACTGAATATATCAACAAGTTTGCCTTATTAATATCAAAACCATCAAATAATACACTTTTATAGATAACAGGAGGAACTATTATGAAGATAAAATTGGTCGAATATAGATATATATATATATATTTATATTTATATAACCTAGATGGTTGGCCTATTTCCTTACCCATCTCATGAGACTTTCACACGGTTGAGTTTTCTCCATTTTTCTGTAATTTTCTATAATAATGTCATCGTGAAATCTCTAAGACCTGGAATACAGGTAACAAAAAGTGTCGTGGAGATCCGTTATCTTATCTTTTAATCACACAACAGCGTAATCTCATTTAAAAGGCTCTAACACTGACAGCGAATTTCCGATCTCGTCCAGTTCACACTGACAGCAGGTTTACGTTGCCCTTATTCGGAAAGAGCATCTCGATATCCGAACATGTGCGAGGTGAGCCGAGCCCTCGCCAATGACGTTTCATCGCCAATTCTGCTCGATTCAAAAATGTTTTTTACTTGAAACGAAATATCTAAGAAGCAAATACATCAGAATATGCGATGCACTGATTACACGTATGAAATAAAAATTGTTAAGAATACCTCTGTATTCCAATACCAAATGCAAATCGAATTAAATGTGGATGCACACGATCCATCCTCTGCAGTGCATTTTAGCGCCTGATTTCCAGCATCCCGCTGTACATTAATCTGTCGTTTTCATCACTGATTTGATGTGTGGGGGGGGGGGGGGGGTTAAGAGTGCAGCGCACCTTTCATTACATGCCGCGAGGGTGGAGTGCATTTATTCGTGATGACGTTTTATTGATACCATGAGCATTCCGTAACAGGAAAGATATTCGGAATTTAGACTCCAAAAGGCTTGGGCGGCACTAAAAATATTCAATCGTATTTAAGAGTCAAATTCGATGTAATCTTAGTATAAGTAAAGTAATATTTTTTGCCGCCTTCTGGCCATGATCGTTGTATTGTTTTGTATTGTTTTGTATTGTTTTGTATTGTTTTGTATTGTTTTGTATTGTTTTGTATTGTTTTGTATTGTTTTGTATTGTTTTGTATTGTTTTGTATTGTTTTGTATTGTTTCGTATTGTTCATTTGGCTTCTGACATACTAAATTGTTAATGTATGAGCCTTAGAACTAGAAGACTAATTAGATATATACCTACATGAGTAATAGTATAATAATATAAATAGTTTATTCAAGGTAGGCGATTTACAATTCCAGTTGTGCAAAGTTTCAAGTTTGAGCTCTCGCCAGCTATAAATATGTCGCTAGGAATCTAAATTGAAATTAAACATAGAAATCAGTGAAAAAGTGTAAGAAATCTGTGCCTCGATAATGTATAAAACAGTCGGTACTAGTCGTGGAGCATGCACCGGATCAGGTAAACTGCAAGCAAACATCCACCACACTTGATATGTCGTCATCATCGTCAAGTATTGTGCGATATCACTATCAGTGCTATTTTTTCCCAACTAAGGTTTTCTGTTGGTAACTGGAATAGCAAGATTTCACGTTCCATGAGTGATTTGGTGATGCATTTCCAGACACCTGTAGGCCAGGAGAAGTGTGAATCTGTTCACAAATGATGACGGCGTGAAATAGGGAAGGTGGGGAACCTTCTTAGGCAGGAGTGGTAGGAGCCAGTTCCGAACAAAAAAACATATCACAATTGTAATTTTTGGAGCGCATCTTCTTGTTTGAAGTCAAAAATGCACGCTGAGGTACAGCTGCATGTTTGGAGTCTGGACATGGATTCGCCGGGTTTATCAAGGATGTAAGAGGGAGGGAGGGCAATTAAAACATGGCACAGATACAAATATCAGGCGCAAAAATGATAGAATTTTTACACTAAAAAATATCATTGGTTGCAAGTCGAGATGATGATCTAAGCCGCGAAAATATAATCTCACTGCAATACTTTCCCAGTATAAGAAGCAGATTTATTTTTTAGATTTGAAGTGCATTAGACAATAAAGAGAGAGTTTCGCGAACAGAGTACAGAAAATAACATTAAGTAATACGCACTACACCTACAAATCACTCCAGGAATCCTTGCAGATTTCTTCATGTTTCATCCACTCATTGACGGAAACTTGGCAGCCACATTCCTGACAACTCACTCTCATCGAATTCCACACTTTTTCTAGTGCAAAATGTCTGGTAGAGAATGGGCCCATGCATTTCGCTTTTGGACACATGGTCAAAAGTAGTTGACAATTTGCACAAGCAGAATGCCCGGAAGGACAGGAGAAGATCGGAGGCTGCATCCAATTGCTACAGATCGGACACTTAAGTGCTTGCTTGGCATGTGGATCGTTTTCCAAAAAGTCACTTATAACTCGTGGGAGCTGTGAAAATAAATTCGGAATAAGGACTGGTTTTGAAAAATTCAAAAATTTTTCCTAAGATTCTGAGTGGTTATTTATAGAAGTAATTTATTTTCATTCCAGATATATAATTTGGGCGATTCAAGAGGGTTTGGAACTGTGGGGTATAATTCTCCCAAAAGACCCCCCCCCCCTACCCTCAAGCCACCCTCAGAGCAAATCAGGGGTTGAAAATAAAAAAAATGGTGTGCAGATTTTAGAAATAGTTTCTAGAGTTTACCCAATATTCGGCCATGTAGCTAAAAGCATCCCCACTTAAAAATAATTCAGAATTTAGAAAAAAATATTTTAAATAGCTTAAATTAAATAAATAATTTCAAATAAGTTAAAGAACAGAGGTTGGTTTGCTAACAGACTGGCTTTTATCGTGAGATTACATCTGCTGGGTCAGAGATTGGATCAGAGATGAACCTGCATTCATTGCATTAAAATCAGTTTGCGAGAGAGCTTGGGATAACCCAACGTTGTACGTACAGTCACAGGGGTGTATCCTTGAACGTCTTGAGAATCCTCGGCGTCTTCACAGAGGCTTGGCACTGTTTCCAATGCTGATCTACCCATGTATTTGTAAAACGCAGGCTCTTCGACGGCACGATTTTCTGCTTCTTTTGCCGCATTTTCTTCGATTGCAAATTCAAGTTTCAATTTTCTTTTCAAGATCGCCTCGAGATTTACTTTCCGCTTGAATCTTGTGGATATCGGAGGTGGGGGTGGTGTTGTTGTTGGGGGAGCTGGTGGTGGAAGCTCGCTTTCGTCTGGCCTGTCTTGTCGGAACACACAGAAATGATTTTCAGCATACATGAGTGACACGTTATTGTGACAGTGATTGTCACCAATTTATTATTTAATTTATGGCGTGGGACTGATGTGCTTTTGGCAAGAAGATGCTCTGAAAAATATTTCATTACTCTTCTCTAAGCGTTTTTTGCGATATTTTGTAAAATTGAACGAAACCAAGTCATCTGCAATCAACGTTGTTTGTGTTATAGATTCAGAATGACCTTGTGAACGACGCTCCAAAAACACAATTGGCAAACATATTTCACTTGCAGCATTTCTCTCTTAGACACTAAAGGCACCCATGAAAATCTAAGGAAAATCATTTAAATTCACCCAAAATACTTACTCGTATCTTTCTCCATTCCACACTCTTATTATAACACTGTAGTAGGTACTAGAAAAGAACAGAATATATCTTGTCAAAGATATCTCTGACATTAAATCACTGCAGCCTCTCTCCTCAACTGCGCTTGATAAGAGCATGTGTGTGAATCTGGCAAATCGCAAGCACTTGTTTTGTGAGATAACTAGATAACCGCGGCGAAAGACGGTTGATAAGAGCTGGCATTGTGTGTCCATGCATTCTTTATTTCTTCCTTGGGATAGATAACCGCCAAATGACCACAGGGATCGTTCTTGTACCTTAACAATTGCAACTCTTGGGAATATCGGAAATGAATCTGATTATTTCCCGATTTAAATTAATTAAACAGTTTTGTATCTTATTAACCAATAAATCAGTCTTGTTTTAATAATTTAGCTCACTAACGCGTGGTTAAGAACCACAGTATCAAGTAAAGTATTACTCACTTTACAAATTCTAAATTAACTTGTCAAATATTATTGCCAATTATTATTTTTCGCTTAGTGAGGTTATAAACTATTATACATGCTATTTATCTTCCTGTTGATAAGGATGCAGCCATAGAATAATGCAACTTCGAGACTATTTCCTATACCACCTATAAACTTCTTATTGTCAAGGCGGTGATTTTTGATTGAAGAGAGAAGAGAAACCAACCGAAATAAAGAAATCTTTACACTGTACCAGACCGATGGATGAATGGGGAATGAGTGAATGATTATTTGCTGTTTAATGATAAGGTATACCTTGCTCTATATTTCCAGCACACGCGGTGGTATGCGTTGCATTGCACTCCCTATACTTCTACACATCATTATCACAATTCACAATGTATTCGCGAAGAAGCCAAAGATTGACAATGGTCGTGGTGGAGAGGGGTAGTCACCCGGTTAGCTGGTTCATTTCAATCCATTAGGGAAGGTTTTAATCATTTCTTGGATAAGGCGAGTGAAAAATAAATGACAGATGGTGTGCCTTCTTGCTACATAAACAAATCGCATTCAAAATGATCATAATAGGAAAAAACAATAAGACACGGACAATTGAACAGGAGACCAATGTCTTTCACATGGAAGCATTAACTAATTATTCCTACAATTTTTTATATTTTTTATATTTTGTGAAAATTTTGTGTGGACCAAATTTTGATTGGGAATACAGACATCGCAATCAGTCTAATCATTACATACGTCTAATGAACGCGTGCCATTTATTAAATATTGTCAGTTTCTATCATCCACCCGTGATTTCTCTACCAATTTTTGAGTTCCGGCGATTTCCACCGTCTAAGCAACCACTTAAAGTTCTGGATGAGCTGAATTAGTTAATATCAAGCTTCCTCCTCGCTAGCTCAGTGGGATGAGCTGCTGTCAGCTGTTGGATTCAACAGAATAAGCTTGTTGGAGAGCTTCACCATGACTTCACCGTGAGCTTCTCATCGAGTCTCTGTGCATGGTCGCAATTCGATCGTTTGACAAACAAGCTCATAGCGAATACGAACTGCGTGCGTAAATAGTTCAGTTATAATTCGCATGCTATTTGATTCGGTGAAGTTACGATTTAGTGGTATCTGATATACCGGGAAAATCGATCTGGATTAAGGAAATCATTCGTCTGGGCCATCGACAGAAAATGGCCACTATCGAATCAGTGTGTGCTCTCTTCAGTATACTGGGTGCTAATGTTATTCTGCCACCACAATGCTGCCACCACAATGCTGCCACCACAATGCTGCCAGCATTGCCAGAAATTCAAATCAGCAGCAGCAGCAGCAGCAGCAATAGTAGTAGAATCAGCAGCAGAATAAACAGAAATAGCACCACAATGCTGCCAGCATTGCCAGAAATTCAAATCAGCAGCAGCAGCAGCAGCAACAGTAGCAGAATCAGCAGCAGAATCAACAGAAATAGCACCACAATGCTGCCAGCATTGCCAGAAATTCAAATCAGCAGCAGCAGCATCAACAGAAATAGCAGCAACGGCAGCAGCAGCAGCAGCAGCAGTAGCATCAGAAATAGCAGCAGCGGCAGCAGCACCAGAAATAGCAGCAACGGCAGCAGCAGCAGCAGCAGCAGCAACAGCAGCGGCCGCAGCAGCAGCAACAGCAGCGGCAGCAGCAGCGTCAGCGACGGAGCAACGAAGCAACGAAGCACCGCACATGCGACAAGCTCATACGATTAAGTCGCCAATTAACCGCATCCTGCGCGCTCCGGAACGACCCAGGAAATGTCTAATCTGTTTTCTATGAGAAAATTGTTTGTTTTTAGCGCTATGGTGCTAAAAATTGGTCAATCAGTGTCGGCTTCAATGTCTCTATATCTTTGCAGATAATCTGTAAGGATATCATTGGCACGGATAGAGCTAGCAGGAGTTGGTATACCTGGTGACTTCTGTGCAAGCTACGGAAGTAGTAATATAAATGTAACTAACGTCGAGTATACCATGATTGATACATGAGTCCGCGGATATCCGCAGGGGCGATTCAATTAAATCAGGATTAAAACATGCGTGCCTGATTGGTCAATGTATTCATTCACACATATTTTCTTTTCGAAACGCTCACGGGTTAATTTTCTGTATGTCTCCGTACATTGTCTGGTGTACGTGAAGCATCGTTGAAAATAAGGTTAACATGACGCATTTGCTATTTCCAAAGTCAAACAATATTTTCCAATGCGGTTTTTCCTTCGCCCCCGCCCCTGCCCGGTCCGGCTGGCATGATACTCTTCGCGTAATGAGAAAGTGCACGTACAGAAAGCATGGTGCAATGCGTGGTGTGCTGTGTGCTTGCTCGGGGTTTGCTGAGAGGTGATAAATAGGGGTGGAGGAAGCGGTGGCCCGTCGCTCGTCAACTCGCTTGCGACAATACTAATTAAACAAGTGGCTTATGGTGACAAGCAAAGGGGCGGTGCATTGGATCCAACCTACTTCAGGGCAGCAGCAGCAGCGGCGGCGGCGGCGGCGGCGGCGGCGGCGGCGGCGGCGGCGGCGGCGGCGGCAGCATCAGCAGCAGCATCATTTAGATAGATGCCCAGTATGTTTGGGCAAACTTTCATCTGCGCACATCATGAAACACCACTATGACAATAGTGTTGTTTTAGTCAGTCGCAGGCAGCGAAGAAATATCAGTTTTCAAATGGGTTGTTACAGGATTTGTTCATCAGACAGCACGTGGGATGGTTAAGAAAACAGTGGTGCTAAAATATCACTTCGTGTAGAGAGATAGTATTTATTTACAAAAGTTTTTGAGCAAATTTGTTTATGTCGTGTTATTTCGTTGCACTGCTCCGTTTAAACATCAAAAATGTAAGTCTGATAAAAAAAAATCATGTGAAACAAGCTAAGTGGTACACTGAGGTACGAAATAATATTTGTACTTGTGCTTGGCTGTATCCCCGCAATGATTACAGGAATTGGCAACAATGATAAGAAAATAAAAGCATCTAGGTGAGCATTATACCTGTTTGGCTGCTGGATCTCGGTGTGTTTGGAGGCTTGGTTGAGATGGAAGCGAGCGTGACTTTGTGGCAGTTTCTTCTTGAGCTGCTTTTGAACAATAAGAACACGAGTATCATCACATGGACCAACAACGACGGCGAGTTCAAGTTGGTGAACGCTGAAGAGGTTGCCCGGCTTTGGGGGCTTCGTAAGAACAAGACGAACATGAACTACGACAAGTTGAGCAGGGCACTGCGCTACTATTACGACAAGAACATTATTAAGAAAGTACTCGGACAAAAGTTTGTTTACAGGTAAAAACACACACGTTTTTTTTTTAAATTTAGTAATTCATTTAATTTATTTGGAGAATGCAGTGCGTTATAAGTACCAATAAAAAAGACGATTAAAATCAAATAAGCGATTCTCATTTTAATAGCAGAAGTATTCAACTATTCTTGTTGCCTTCCAATCAACCCCAATTGCATCAGTGCGTGCTAAGAAATTTGTAATTTGGTTTCATTCCATACTGAACTATTGCATGCTGGTAATTTGAACCGCTAAGTTTAGTACAGGTCAGTTTTTCAATTAAACCTCTGTATTGACAACGTAATCTATACGGATATAAACTATATCGGTTGCCTGATCAAAATTGACAACTAATGCGTTCAAACTCTGGGTTAATTTTACGTATCGATAATCAATCAAACCCACCACATGTATCATTTTTCTTGTACAAGGATGAGTAAGTTAACGTGTATTATTTAGTAATCAAGAAATTGGATTAAACTCCGCTTTAGGGAAGCTACTGCTGGAATTAAATTTTTGAACTGGGTGTGACTTAGTTTTCTTAGTTTTAGTTACTTAGTTTTGAGCCCAAGGCCAGTGTCATTGACTTATCTGACCAATAGGAAACTGTCTTTATTCTAATGAAGGTTTTAACAAATGTGTCAAAATTTCCTAAAACAACCATGTAAATTTCTTTTGTTTCCTAGGTTTGTGTCATTTCCCGAGATCGTGAAAATGGAAAACAAAGTGCCGTTCCGGGTGAAAATGGAAAGTCTGCAAAGTGCACCTGGGATGTTCTACTACGGAACTGCAGCTGGACTCAATCTGAGTGCATTCCAATCAAATTCAACGCATATTGCAGGTAATTGCATGAAATATCCGTTTATTTATCTCGCATATTATTATGCACATAATTATATAATGCACATTATTCGAAAATAATCTGAACAGAATGCAAAAAGCTAAACCAATAAAATCAATAAATGATCTATAACTATAAATATGACACGATATTGTTATATAACTACAGAATTTTAAAGGTACAACATTAATTATAGATTTAAATATCATCTTAGAAGTAAAATGCCGTTGAACTTATTCTTACTGAAACATTAAGATGGTAATTTCATTAGCTATACAGTTTTTTAAATAGTAGGTTAAACGACTTTGGCGTAATAGAACACATCACAAAGTGTTCTTCATAGAGTCTAAATACATTCTTATTTGAATTAGGTATCTGAGAGCAGCATTTTTAGTTCGAAAATAGGCCTTTTGGTTAGCTGTAGTTGCATTAACTAGATCACCTGACCAATATTTGTTTGCATGGAATATTGTAGCACGTACTACATAGCGCAATAATCGATAACATACAATACTGTAATCTTGAATATAAAGTATTTAAATTTTACTCACACAGGATTTATATAGGAAAGATTATTTTACAGAATAATTTTTGCTCAAGCAAAAACGTCAAGAAAATTAATCAGAACTATTTTCTAGTAGTTATAGCGTTCGATCATTAAACTTCTCTATCCTACAGATTTCATTAAAATCATTTAAAACCAATTTCCAACCAACAATTACAACATTTTCCTAGCCGACGACAAAGTTTAAAAACTCCCCAAAACTGTAAAATACCAACCATCACATCGCATTGCACCCAATCTGTCTTCCCTTAACAACAAAGATCATTTACCATCTTTCCACCAACATTAATATTTTAAACTTTAAACTTTAAATTGACATTAATGTGCGAGCTAAAACTATCAGCCATACATCTTTGTGTACGACTTGTGCGAAGAATCACTAATTATCATTGATCATACCATACAATTTCATCTTCGACTTTTTTTTAGGAAGCGCTGATGCTTGTCAATCATTCTCGCTGCCAACCCCATATCTGGGCATGTGGAAGAAACTACCGATGCCTCTGTCGGAAGCAAGCCCACACCAGGCCTTACACATGGACATCAACCGATACAATGAGTCGCGCGAAAGATTTCTCAACCACTCTCCTAATCAGTACCAACAGAACGCATCGTCTCGTTCTGTGGACCAGTTCTCGTCGAAAACGGCGTCGCCGGTACATTTTTGGGGCCCATTGCTACCAAACCCATCGATGAACCCTTACGCAGCATTTAGGTTTCCTTATCCTCTACCCCTTTTCCCTGGGTGTGGATTTTCGTCGAGTTCTCCCTCTGCGGTACCGCTTTCGCTAGTCACTGCAAACAAGAAAGCTGCTGCCAGCAATAACTAGAGTTAAGAAAACTCAAAACTAAAAGCATCTCCGAGAGATGGGAGTAGTTTGATCAGATTAGTTCAAAGAGTTCAGTTGAAGTTAGCAAGGGAATTCTCCTCTATTTTTGTTCATACTTGTGTACTGTAAGAAATGCAAAGTATATCGTTTCTTTTTTGTTAATTAGTATTTCTACTTGCGACTGTTTGCAAATTTGCAAAATTTAGCAAACAGATTTTTTTTTCACTGAACACAAGTTACATAATTATTCAAAGATTGCTCATAATTGATTGCACTAATTGATTCGAAAAACACACACAAGAAATGTAAATTATGTTTAAAATGCTTAGTGTAGTAACTGTTTCAAAATGTGAAGGCCAACTGGTTGAGGAGAATTCCCTCATAAATCTATCAGTCAGGCGGTGAATTGGGATTTTTTAGCTGCCCAAATAAACAAATTTCGCGTTATTTGGTTTTGATCCAAGCAGATTGTTGCACTGGCTCGACAAATCAGTCGATATTCCTTGAAAGACAATTAGCCAAAAGCAAAGCAACGTATTATTTTATCAACAATACTTCTCACTTGTTCTTCACTTGAATCGCACCTGGTATTTTGCTAAATGTGTTTAAAATCTACTATCATTAACACGTTAGATGTTGTTTATAATAAGGGTCTGTCCCAATTATGTAACCACAAACAATTTCCGATAAATAATACTCCTTGTTTCTTCTCTTCACTCTACTATAGTTTATTGATATTGTTGCTGTTGCTGATTTGTTGCTGTTACTGCTGCTGCTGAACCATATAATATATGTGTTTGTTCGAGAAATATTCTAATAAAATGATTAGCATCAGTGAATATTTATTGAAGCTGTAAAGTTAAAGTGTGTATTGTAGTTTTAGGTATATAGTGGCGTTGCTAACAGATAATTTGGCAAGTCAAATTTCTTTTGTAGCAATCGTATACATTGTATAAGTACTGACTGTTAATAATTTATATGTATTCAGCAAAAACGATCCAGTAGCTAGCATTGAGAACGGCGAAGAGAAGCGGGAAAAAAACGCGAGAAAAGCGGTCGATGTTGAGAGCACGGATGCGTTTGATTTGAGCGGTGGTTAGTCTTGGGGGTGCAGGAGGCTGGCCCGTCAGCAGTCGAGCGTTCTCCTGGGGAACAAGCAGCGTTCATTAGAACAAAATCAGCTGGCTGATTACCGACAAGTCCGTAGACATGCGGTGCAGATGGTTACCTTAGCAGCCAGGTCGAAGATTTTGTCAGGTTTTGGGGCATCGTTGGGGCCCTTTGGTCCTTCGTTATCTCCAAGAACGATGTTGACCAGGCAGTACTCCATGAGCGCCATGAACACGAACCTAAAGTCACACGAATATTACAAACGTTTTACAGTTAAATACTTAACATTTGTACAGGAACCCTCTAGCAGTTGTGAGCAATCCCATTTGAAAAACGGTGATACATAAAACTTGGTCAATTTCAGTTGGGTTCGAAGAGTCATTTTCTGACAGCTGAGTGTGAGACGAAATTTAACGTAAGGGGATGGCAATGGCAATGGGGTGACAATGGAGACATAATTTCTCTGGCATTGTTTTGAAATGTATTGAATTGTATAGCAACAAATGGATTTTTCCTAAAGAATTTTCGTGAATACTTCCCGGGCATTAACAAAAATTGTCTTCCTTATTTCGTTTTGATGGTGCCAGTGAACATGTTGCTTTTTTCGAAATTAAATGAAATTTCATTTAAATGGAAAAGGTGTAACATTTTTCTTACTTCCATACGTTTGTTCAAAATTCTAAAATTTATAGTAATTTCTTGCAACTGAAACAAAGCGTCCAAAGTCCAAGGCGCAGAGGTGGCCACAGATAATTTCTTTATTTGAAACGAAATTCCCAATCAAATATAATTATAAAAAATACACTCAAATATGCTTAATAATTATATCCGATAAATAATCTAAGAAATAAAATGTGTGTGGAGCAGTAGTTACTCGCTGTATCTGCAGATTTCAGTCAGAATTCACGTCTGGTTAGATGAACTCACATCATCAATTCAGAGTAAAAATCATCAAAAATACGCTTTTTCTACAACCTTGTCTGCAACCTTGTCTACAACCTTGTCTACAACCTTGTCTACAACCTTGTCTACAACCTTGTCTACAACCTTGTCTACAACCATGTCTTCAACCTTGTCTACAACCTTGTCTACAACCTTGTCTACAACCTTGTCTACAACCTTGTCTACAACCTTGTCTACAACCTTGTCTACAACCTTGTCTACAACCTTGTCTACAACCTTGTCTACAACCTTGTCTACAACCTTGTCTACAACCTTGTCTACAACCTTGTCTACAACCATGTCTTCAACGTTGTCTACAACCATGTCTTCAACCTTGTCTACAACCTTGTCTACAACCATGTCTACAACCATGTCTACAACCTTGTCTGCAACCTTGTCTACAACCATGCCTACACCCTTGTCTGCAACCTTGTCTACAACCTTGTCTACAACCTTGTCTACAACCTTGTCTACAACCTTGTCTACAACCTTGTCTACAACCTTGTCTACAACCTTGTCTACAACCTTGTCTACAACCTTGTCTACAACCTTGTCTAAAACCTTGTCTACAACCATGTCTTCAACGTTGTCTACAACCTTGTCTACAACCTTGTCTACAACCATGTCTACAACCTTGTCTACAACCTTGTCTACAACCTTGTCTACAACCTTGTCTACAACCTTGTCTACAACCTTGTCTACAACCTTGTCTACAACCTTGTCTACAACCTTGTCTACAACCTTGTCTACAACCTTGTCTACAACCATGTCTTCAACGTTGTCTACAACCTTGTCTACAACCTTGTCTACAACCTTGTCTACAACCTTGTCTACAACCTTGTCTACAACCTTGTCTACAACCTTGTCTACAATCTTGTCTACAACCTTGTCTACAACCTTGTCTACAACCTTGTCTGCAACGTTGTCTACAACCATGTCTTCAACCTTGTCTACAACCTTGTCTACAACCATGTCTACAACCATGTCTAAACCCTTGTCTGCAACCTTGTCTACAACCTTGTCTACAACCTTGTCTACAACCTTGTCTACAACCATGTCTTCAACCTTGTCTACAACCATGTCTACACCCTTGTCTGCAACCTTGTCTACAACCTTGTCTACAACCTTGTCTGCAACCTTGTCTACAACCTTGTCTACAACCTTGTCTGCAACCTTGTCTACAACCATGTCTACACCCTTGTCTGCAACCTTGTCTACAACCTTGTCTACAACCATGTCTTCAACGTTGTCTACAACCATGTCTTCAACCTTGTCTACAACCTTGTCTACAACCATGTCTACAACCATGTCTAAACCCTTGTCTGCAACCTTGTCTACAACCATGTCTACACCCTTGTCTGCAACCTTGTCTACAACCTTGTCTACAACCTTGTCTACAACCTTGTCTACAACCATGTCTTCAACGTTGTCTACAACCTTGTCTACAACCTTGTCTACAACCTTGTCTACAACCTTGTCTACAACCTTGTCTACAACCTTGTCTACAACCTTGTCTACAACCATGTCTTCAACGTTGTCTACAACCTTGTCTACAACCTTGTCTACAACCATGTCTTCAACGTTGTCTACAACCTTGTCTACAACCTTGTCTACAACCTTGTCTACAACCTTGTCTACAACCTTGTCTACAACCTTGTCTACAACCATGTCTTCAACGTTGTCTACAACCTTGTCTACAACCTTGTCTACAACCTTGTCTACAACCTTGTCTACAACCTTGTCTACAACCTTGTCTACAACCTTGTCTACAACCTTGTCTACAATCTTGTCTTCAACCTTGTCTACAACCTTGTCTACAACCATGTCTTCAACGTTGTCTACAACCATGTCTTCAACCTTGTCTACAACCTTGTCTACAACCATGTCTACAACCATGTCTAAACCCTTGTCTGCAACCTTGTCTACAACCATGTCTACACCCTTGTCTGCAACCTTGTCTACAACCTTGTCTTCAACCTACGTACACTGTGCACACCGACATGAACGCGTCGACAGCTTTCAGGTAGGAAACAGGCGGCAAGGCGGCTTGAGATTACAACTACAACCTGTCTACAACCTTGTCTACAACCTTGTCTACAACCTTGTCTACAACCTTGTCTACAACCTTGTCTACAACCTTGTCTACAACCTTGTCTACAACCTTGTCTACAACCTTGTCTACAATCTTGTCTACAACCTTGTCTACAACCTTGTCTACAACCTTGTCTGCAACGTTGTCTACAACCATGTCTTCAACCTTGTCTACAACCTTGTCTACAACCATGTCTACAACCATGTCTAAACCCTTGTCTGCAACCTTGTCTACAACCTTGTCTACAACCTTGTCTTTAACCTTGTCTACAACCATGTCTTCAACCTTGTCTACAACCATGTCTACACCCTTGTCTGCAACCTTGTCTACAACCTTGTCTACAACCTTGTCTGCAACCTTGTCTACAACCTTGTCTACAACCTTGTCTGCAACCTTGTCTACAACCATGTCTACACCCTTGTCTGCAACCTTGTCTACAACCTTGTCTACAACCATGTCTTCAACGTTGTCTACAACCATGTCTTCAACCTTGTCTACAACCTTGTCTACAACCATGTCTACAACCATGTCTAAACCCTTGTCTGCAACCTTGTCTACAACCATGTCTACACCCTTGTCTGCAACCTTGTCTACAACCTTGTCTACAACCTTGTCTACAACCTTGTCTACAACCATGTCTTCAACGTTGTCTACAACCTTGTCTACAACCTTGTCTACAACCTTGTCTACAACCTTGTCTACAACCTTGTCTACAACCATGTCTTCAACGTTGTCTACAACCTTGTCTACAACCTTGTCTACAACCATGTCTTCAACGTTGTCTACAACGTTGTCTACAACCTTGTCTACAACCTTGTCTACAACCTTGTCTACAACCTTGTCTACAACCTTGTCTACAACCATGTCTTCAACGTTGTCTACAACCTTGTCTACAACCTTGTCTACAACCTTGTCTACAACCTTGTCTACAACCTTGTCTACAACCTTGTCTACAACCTTGTCTACAATCTTGTCTACAACCTTGTCTACAACCATGTCTTCAACGTTGTCTACAACCATGTCTTCAACCTTGTCTACAACCTTGTCTACAACCATGTCTACAACCATGTCTAAACCCTTGTCTGCAACCTTGTCTACAACCATGTCTACACCCTTGTCTGCAACCTTGTCTACAACCTTGTCTTCAACCTACGTACACTGTGCACACCGACATGAACGCGTCGACAGCTTTCAGGTAGGAAACAGGCGGCAAGGCGGCTTGAGATTTCGCATGTTGAGTCGACAAGGTCAGCAACGAGGTCACGCCGAGGGTCACTCGAGCGGGGGCGGCCTCCGGTTTGATCCAAAATGACACCCACTGTAACAGACACATT
The DNA here is from genome assembly GCA_921293315.2 of Nemurella pictetii. Classification (NCBI taxonomy): domain Eukaryota; kingdom Metazoa; phylum Arthropoda; class Insecta; order Plecoptera; family Nemouridae; genus Nemurella; species Nemurella pictetii. The sequence goes on along the minus strand of OV121116.1, from coordinate 9,024,783 downwards.
TTTATCAAGGACCGCCAACAATCAGATCAGATGTAAAATACAATTAGGTTGTCTTCATTGCATTTGTCGCTTGGATAACGCTGGTAAATGAATAACCAGATTAAAAAATATGTATATTATTTACGTCATGGCAAAAGTTTTCAGTTTCCCCCAGTTCCCGAGGTGTCGCGAATCTTATTGCTGTCTGTCAAAATCTAGTTTGGGCCCTTTGTCGACGGCGTTGGCGATTAAAACGGCCGATTTTTTCTAGACTCGTTAATTAATAGACGATCTGTTAACGCAGTCCCACGTCATCTGAATGGTTAAACGGACTGTTAAAAATAAGATGCAGACCACTGAAAGTCGGTTCCAAAATCTAAGGACCAAGAATCTAATAATTTATAGGAGAATTCGTACGCCCGAACGAATTTATCTAAAAGTCATGTTTTCGCGAAAAATGTCTCGTAGTGGTAGTCTGTGTCCAAAATAAGTCAGAAATTGCGGAAAAATTGCAACACTCTGCCAGTTAACAGCCCCAGTGGCTAACGGTCTGGTACAGAAATTTTCCCCCCTTCGAATAGAGACAAGATTTCTCTGAACACTTGCCGGTATCTTATCAATTTATCATCTTGTTGATACATAAGATTAAGAATTAACATATTAATATATGTGGTATTTTAATAACAGTATATATCGTTTGATCCACAACAAAAACTACCTACCTACCAGTGGAAGTGAACGCAACCTGCAGGGTAGTTTAAGGCGGACAATGTTGAGATTGACACGTACCTTTTCTAGTGCAAACAGACATATCTCCCCACGATTCTATGATCGAAGTTGCATTACGTTTACCGGCGGCTTACGAGTTCTGATCGTGCAAACACTTACCGACATGATCACGATCAGGCAAGTGGGGATGTAAGTGTGGAAGAGGTAGTAGCCCAGGCGTCGCTTCAGCACGAATACCACCTCGAGGCACGTGAAGTTGCCTGGGGGTAACAGCAGAACTTATGCTAAGACAAAACCTAGAGCTGGAATCAGAACAAAATCTGACTGGTTGTCGTGCATTCTGCACCCTGTGTCGGTGCGTAATGCGTATATTGCGTCCCCACGCTGGTTGTATGGGTCACCGGTCTGGGACGTGCAGAAATGTTTATAGGAAAGGATGGGGTTAAATTTTGATAGGATAGGATATGGAAAGAGTGATCCTCATTTTGATATGAATCCCAGTTTCCGCCCGGAGAAAACGGATTAACTTCCGGCCCTCCGAGGACATCAACCTGAAGCGAACCATTTATCAGTGCAATTATTTTATTTTTGTAGTAATAAAAAAACTTGAGATTTTTAAGCAAAACGTAATTAGGAGTCTTGATAATGCTAGAAAGAACTTGTTAAAAAAAGCTTGCTGTGGCAAACAAGATTAATTGATTGTTAAATAATAGCAAAGCGACATAAGGAATGAAATGATCACAGCATGATATCTGAGAATGAGACCGTGAGACGAATGATAACATCTTGATGCATACCGGTAGAGTATACTTGCGTGCAGTCGGCAGTTGAGTTGTTGACCAACTGCAGTTGAGGTAACTCAATGTTTTCATCGACGACTAGGGGCACGTCTGGATCCCATTGGAAAATCATGTCATCGGTTGTATGGGAAACTGTAAACAATAGCGAGTTGATTGTGATTTGCAGGTAGGGCAGACAGAAAGGTAAAGTCTGTCGTCAAAGTTCTTGGAAGCAGACCCCCTACCCCCTGGGCTCACTGCTGGCACAATTTTTTTCTGAAGTTTATAAAAAAGGCCTATAAATTCAGAAATTAGCTTCTGAGCGGAAGCTAGCTTTGTTCGTGACAGAAGTTAGCGCCTAAACGGTTGATAAAAAGGCATTAATCGATATTATCCAACTAGAATTAAAGTTGGATTTTGAAATAAAATGTCTATCGAAACTTATGAGGCAACTTTTATGTCTAAGATTAAATGCAGACCCACAAAAATCCTCAGCGATAATGAAAATACCACTAAAAAGGTAACCTTCTTCCATTAATGACCGAAATTGTACAAGCGTGTAAGGGGGAGGGGGGTAAGGGCGTCTGGGCCCAATCCAGCTTCATCCCAAATTCCAAACCCCAATATTCTTATAGCCTGAACGTGATCTCGATCAGCATCAACATCAGCATCAACATCAACACCAACATGTTAATTTCAGTCCAGGTATGTGCCCACTACAATAAACCACGTGAGAGAATCCTTAGATGCTTAGGAGGACCAATGGTATTTCACTTACGACTCTCCATTTGCAATTTACACTCCTGAGTATCATGAGGATAAATCATGAAGTTCATTGCACAGGATAGGGTCAGTGTCAACCTGTAATCAAAGACTTCGATGTTAACAAGTTACGATCAAACATCAACTTACTCAATTTGATAATATTTCCTTAACAAGCTTATATGTTAAATAGCTATATAGCTTAGGACATACTTGACCATATACAAGATCGTTTTATCCTTATAGAGCCAGAGATAATGATTTGGAATAGTCATGGTTTGAAAAGTGACTGCTTTAGCATTTTTGAAGAATGAATCCGGCCTCCACATATTTTTGAGCCACTCGACTTCGAGCAAGCTGAAAAATCGAATGGCAAAGTGTCACTTGAGGTCTGTGCTGGCTGGAGAGCAAAGATTTGATGAATTCGCACTTCGCACCGATATTCTGATGTCATGTTCTCGGGAAGTCGGAGGCGGTTATCTTTCCACGTCTGAGCAAAGAAAATGTCAGCTGCGTATGTCTGGAATGGATATTTGGTTATGCATGGTTATTCCGTGTGAAGCTGACCATTTGTAAAGTGGGAGCTGAGCGTCTTGAATAGGAATGGCGATCGATTACCATTGCGTTTTCGTCAATTGAATCGAGTCCCATCACTGTTACGTGGAAGTATACGACAGTTGGGCTTCCATCTTTTTTGGGAGGGCGCATCTTGTCGTAAGATTTTGTGTCTTCCGGCAAAATATCATTGAAAGTGAGACTTGTGGTTCTAAAACAAATATTATTCGATTGTACGCCTCTAGCAAATAGTTACTTATAAAATGGATGCTTGTGAAATTGAGCACTTACATTTCGGAGAGAACTAGTGTTGAAGACACCAGAATCAAGATGAACACTATGTATAGATTTCCCACATTTCTGCCGTGGATGTGTTCGAGTATTGGTTGCTGCTGATACATTATCTGCAAAATAATAGAATTGGTAATTAAATCGAGATAAAAATGTATGGCGGTACCAACTTGTTATGCAAACTAAATCATAATTTAGTTCATCAGCACAAATTCTTTTTAGAGGATCGATTTCCCAACTTTCCCAACAAAGATGTCAAGTTATGTTATAATGTCATAAACAGCCAACCGCACATAAAACGGACCTTGTGTTTGTTTTTCGAAAATTCTTTTAATTAATCCAGGACGAAAAATATTGTAGAATTCAGAAAAATATGAATCAATTAAAAGTTATCGTTCAATGTAATGTAAGCCAATAAAATAAAAAGTGTAGAGCCTGTTCTAACATATTTGTTACCGTCTAACGCTTCTATTATAAGAGCACGTATATTTTTCCTTGCCATAGAATTGAGCTTGGGGTAGAGTGAGATGATTTTTGCAATGTGGTGGGCTTTGGAAGCCGTCTGCAAGCAAATAGCAGCAGGCCATACAATGGATAATGGTACAAACCACGGGGGCAGCCACGAGTTTCTCGTCACCATAGAATGATGGAAATCAATGAACTCGGAGAAGATGATGAGACTGAGAGAGCAGAATCTGTTAAGCATGCTTGAAGAATAAAATTACAGAGGAGACTGGCTAACGCGTCAAAGAACTCAGCTTCAAAATTTTCAAAACCCCCTGAAAAATGTTACTTAGGTGTGCTCCTAAATGAATCTGTATCTCATATTTTGGTCTCCAGCGAGCTTATATAAATCAAGGGTTTGACGTTTCAACGTGTAAATATAATGATGCTTATAAACTCTAATTAGAAAAATGTCTCTTTACAAAAGACTCAGGTTACTTGTAGGCGTATTTTCGACTGGAGATTTTGTGGAGATGATGGATCGATATTGCTTGTAAAGGGGACTTGAGTATTGAGACAAGAAAGTTGTAACGAGCATGATGTTTCCATCGAAAGTGAGAAAAATTCTTTACGTGTGTGCATGCGATGATATTTAAATTAATTTCAACAAGATAATTCACGTTTTAGAATCAGCTCTCTGTATAGTAAGTGGTACGATATGGTTTTGCAATTGAAGATTGAGAATCTTCCAGAACTGCTTATACATTATTCTGATGCATCGGAGAGTTGCTAACATGTAATTATCATAGTTTAAAATTATATTTTAGGGCGCAACTCGGGGTTTTGTAAGAAAACTTGAATCCAACTCTATGAAGTGTCATAGTTTCATAGCGTCATAGCGTCATAGTGTCATAGCGTCATAGTGTCATAGCGTCATAGTGTCATAGTGTCATAGTGTCATTGTGTCATAGCTTAGCATTCAATAACATAGTTAAATAGTATTTCTGAGAACACTAAAACTTGATCATATTTTCGCCGATTTTACCGCCAGTACATACACATTGCACACAAGCAAAACAAAGCAAAACAAATCATTGCACAATGGCCACGTTTTGTTCTTCTGACAAGAATTGCCTTGAGGTTCGCTTCGCCCATCAAATAAAACTTTTATTCTTATCACAGAATGCCGCAGTCACTTCGAATGCATCTTAGATCGAAATTCGATTCCCCAGAGAGTGCAGTGGCGTCAACTGGAAGTGTCAATTCAGAAGAAAATGCGATTTTCAAACGGCGAAAAGTCCTCGTGGATTCACGATTGCAGGCTGCAACTTTCGAGTGAGATCTCTCAGAATCAAATGGAAGTTGATTGAATGGAATGCAGTATCCTGTACACTGTTTCCTGTACCCTGTACCCTATCCTATACCCTGCAGAAGTCGATTCATAAAGGATAGATACTGTGCGTTGTAGCATAGCGAATTTGATCATTGTGGTCGGTCTCATGTCTGTAAACTATCCAACCATATCCATATTTCAAGTAAGATGTTTTTTACCAGTCTCGCTTGGTGTTATTTGCAATTTTAGTTGGGTGAATATCTAATTGAAATCTAATGAGAAGACGAGAATACGGCTTCGCAAACATTTTTCTAGAAAATTAACTCAAGTACCTATGCAACTATAAACCTAATACAAATTAATCAAAATTAGATTAAGGAATGAAATAGATTTATTAATTTATAATTGTCGAATAATTTTGATTTTTATTTTAGCTGCAAGAATGCAATCGGAGGCAATCGATTGCAAATTCGTTCATTTGTTCCCCAGACATCCTTTCAATCTTCAAAATAATTTCCGCAAATTTCAAATTTCTCGGAACTGGGAGACCACAAGACCTCAAGACCACTCAAACCACTCAAAACACACGGACAAATAAGACTTAAACTTGCTTATCGCTTAGAAAAAGCAAGTCATCATTTTTGTTGGATTTTTGTTGAGTAAAGTCTTCGCTCACTCCCTTAGCATCTGCAATCAATGAAGCGAAATAAAAAGACTCGTAGTCGAGCTTTTGTTGATCTACTTATAAGTGAAATGTAACACAAACCCCAACCTCCCCTAATTACCCCTAATCACCTCTAATTAAGGATGTGTGACTGCGACGATGCAAGATGGCCTGGCTACATTAACTTTCAATGCAAATAGGGGGGGGGGGGGGGGGGGGGGGGGGGGGGGGGGGGGGCAAATAGTATACATATTTTAATAGTGTGCAATTATAGTGCAGCACTATTATTTGACGAAGTTGACAATTTAGAGCTTAATCCACAGCGTGGATGGGGAAGTAAGTTGGAATTCTTGCTTCGAAAAATGGGACGAGAAAATTGATGCCATTAATAAATGCCAGAATAAGTTAAATTATGTGATCAAGGTCTAGTTTTAGCAAAATAATATCATATCATATCACGAGCTTGAGGTTTTCCTTAATTTGAATTAATCTTCAAGGATTTTATCAGTAATTTATCAGTTCCTTTTCCATTAATTGAAAATTGCCCTTAAGTTTATTCATTAGGGTATCACTGGCCATAGGGTATCACTGGTCATATCATATTACTACATATCACTACATATCACGCTTCCACCATCACCTTCCATCATATCACCTTCCACCATTATGAAGCTAATATAACAAGTCACCTTTTGGTAGGAGGAAAAATATTTGCAACTTCAGCAATCCATTTCGTTCATCTTCAACGCGAACCACAAGCAGTGCTCCTCGAAGCAAATTGAGTCGGTTGAACAAATTTCCGAACTCCGAACGAATGTGTGAATTGGATAGCAAAACAGTAATGACTTTATAGGGCAAGTAAAATGAAAAAAAGCGGAAAAAGAAAACTAATACTTACGCAGCGAAATTTCAACTTTTCTAAAAATTAGAGAAAACTTCAATACGTTTGTGGTTACCGAAAAGTTTGCGCTTCTTGTCCACAGTTAACTTACGTATCACTCTCTCTCTCCCTCCCTCACACACACAAACACACACAAACACACACTCAAAACAAACAGATTTCTTTCAAAATATCGAAATCAATTTAAAAAAATTAAGATTTTTTCCTGACAATTCACACTGTAGTAACCAATAACATAACATGAAATTCAAAAATTGCCAACGTTACCTTACGATAACTATGATTCCAATGGCCGATTCCCGAGCAGTTTATTGGCTCACAGTTGAGATCGGTATGACCCGTGATCTATCGTTCCATCCACCTCAGCTTTCCACCCCTTCTGCTTTCTCCCGATGCCGACCCCCTCCACAAGGCACAAGCCCGTATAGCTACTGGCAATAACCACTAGCATGCACCAGCCGGGCAGCGATGGCTGCCGGCGACGCCGACGACGCCGACGACGCCGACTACGACGCCGCTGTACTGCAATCTAACTATAGCTAGAGCTAGAGTGTAAGGGTATGTAATGCCCACGTACCTATTACATGTACTGCAGTCTGCAGCATTCACTTGACAACGTTCGCGAGGGCATCGCAAGGGAAATCAATTTGCTCAAGTAGAAAATTGTAGCAGAGTGAGATGACACAAAACTACCCGATCAATCAGCACCCACTTACATGCTTTCTTCTCGAGGAGCACAATAGTGACTGCAAGCTCGTTATCTCATAGACAAAGGCTGATTGTGCAACTCTCATTACCCAGTTCTATCGATATCTAGGGGGTATTGGTACGTGGACGATTATGGCTGCCCGTAGTCTTCTGGTAGGGGTGTAATTTACAAGTTACATTCTATAGTTGATGAGATTTCGACTTCAAGCCAGGTTTACACCTGGAAAATTGTACCGCAACCGCAACATAGTGCGGTTAAACGGTATTTCTTTCACTTGACGTCATAGTTAGCGATCCCGATTTCAACAAAACAGTGTAACGTACTACATTTGAAACTATTCGGATGCTAATTCTAAATGCCAACCACCAAAAAAAAATTTTTTTTTTTTTTTAAACTTATGAGGTCTCAGCTCTTCCCCACACCCTTCAAAAAAAGGAATGTAAGAAACGTCTGTTTTCAAAATGTGTGAAATCGGTTGGTAGCTGAGGTCTTTTCGGGACATGCAAATACAGTCAAGACGCTTACTAGTCGTTAAACGTCCACTGTCCAGTGTATTTACCTACAGGATAAGGTAATTGGTCCACAATTATCGTTCTGAGCATGACGGAATTAGCTATTCAGGTAAAACATGAAACTAGTGATTAACAGTAAAACCCGTGTAAAGGGAATAATTCTGCCTATCATCCTCCGGCTCCATCCTTATGAAGATCTAATAAAACTAGGAGATCACTGTCGGGATCGAAGATGCCTCTTACCCCTTCCTCTCCCCTCTCCGGAGCACTGCCAGCACCAAGCAAGTACCAATAGCACACCACCTAGTCATATTATCGACGATAGCAATTGACTGAAAAGTGAATATCCAAAAATAGTCTTTTTTATCAGAGTAAAGGGGGTATGGGCAGGAGGTTTGTTTGTTGTCGACATCACCAAGCATCGGTGCACTCTTGAGGGTGGTGAGTTCAATTCGCCCAGCGTCGTGACGATGCTCTACAAGGGTTGAGAGGGGTGGAGGGTGGCAGGGGTGGCTGGGGGTGGGAGGGGTTGGAGTCTCTGCGCGCGGTACAGCACCTTTCTGCTGAGGAAAGCAACATCTTCACAGCTGCGATCTCAAGTATACTCAACACGAATTATTGCTGATTGGCAAGAAATCTTTTATAGAGTAGAGCCAGCAAAGAGGAAGAAATGCTGGGATTATGCTTAAAGACTAAAGAGTAGGGTGGTAGCTGATGGTGACGTGCTCCTCTTTAGTCTTTTGTTTTCGAATCCGTACTATTCTATTCAAGTGTGGAATAGATTTTTCTCCTGGCTCACGAATGTTATTTTATTTCTAGTTTATTATGTAATTGGAGAGATAGATGGATGGAAACAAACTCAAAAACGAAGTTAACTCGATCTCATTAAAAAGTTTGGTGGCGTGAGCTTTAATTAACATGTGATCTATAAAGTTAGCTGGTTTTTGAAGTTGATACAGAAAAAAACGCATTTGTATTGATTAAAAGCAAACAATTAGTTAGCACCAATGTTGAGCTAAGCAATGATCTCGTGAGTTTATGGAATACTGTAAAATGCTAGCTTATGATACAGGGCTGGACTTCACCAAGCCCCCTCCTCCCACTAAATCCCAAAAACATAGAAAATATTGGGGCTTATTTATTATGAATAAAATCAGACAAGATGAAACAAACTGATTTAATTCTGAGACCCCATCTCGTTTTTTTGCCTTGCCAAAAAAGGCAACACAAATGGTAACTTTACCCTTTAACTTTAACCCCTTTAGGGGTTTAAATTAATTGCATTGATTGAAGGGCTGTCAGCGCCCCTAGCCATGATCTACCTTGCTTTATGGTTATAGTAAATCTGGCACTTCATATGCAATGAAAAAAAGGTGATTATTTTGAAGACGTTTTTATTTTGAGCTTGTTTCCCTAAGACAGTATTTTTCGGTATTGTTCTTTCATTTTTAGATACCAATTTTTAAACATATGGACTTATCACCATAATACAATAGGTAATAATAATATTAAATCATAATAATGATGGTGAATAACATAAATCATATTATCTTCTACACTAGATTATGTTTTCTGTTATCACGTAAGTTTTGAACACTAGTACACCACAAGGTACCAAATAATTTAATAGTAGAAATCTCAATAATAGATATCTCAGTTATGATAAACCTAGAAATGAAGACAGTAGAATCAACTTCTTACATGCTTACTTACAGCACATTTCCTGGGCATTTTTACGATTTCTGCTAACTGGATGGTTTTAAATGTTTCGTACAGAATAAAGAGACATGCAAACAGTAACAAAACTATAAAAAATTGAACAACACTTTGAATAACTATTGAAAAACAAAAAAATATTAATCCTTGCTTGGTTCATTTCAAAACTTGGGTGGTTTTCAAACTCCTTGTACCAAAAGTTAGTAATCTATGGATAGTAGACAGCGCGTGAATAAATTATTATAAAAAATGACGATCGTAAATTAGTTATCAAAAAGTTGTGGGAGACCAGCCCTAAATTGTGTTGAATGCTTGAGATCTAAGTAAACCAACATAATTCCTGTTAACTATTATAGTTGTTTTCGATGATACGCTGAACTGTTCAACGCTAACAGTACCAACGGTTTCGGCAAACATCGTTCTTCTATCTTGAATCATGGAGCACCTTCCAAAGCTGCAGAAATTCATCTGACTAGAACTGAAATGAGACAAATACAGTAATTAGTAATGGAGTAATAGAAAAAATTCAAAATGTGGCATTGTAAAACTAACTCTGTAGTTAGTAAACTTACAAAGCAAACATAACTTTTCTCTGAAAGACTAGCCGAAACTTGCGAGCCAATCCGTGAAGCATTGCAAAAACCAAGCAATTCCTTCAAGCCTTGCCAAATAAATTATCCAGCTGGAAGATGGTTTCAGCTAATCTTTTCCGCATTGGCTGTTATAGGGATGTCTTAGTAAATTAGAAATTTTCCACCCAACTACATAATTAAATAAGGATTAAAATAAAATTGCCACCAAACACCTCCAATTTTTCATGACTAATACTGGCACTTGATCTGTTGATCTCGGCTGCCAGTGCTTTGCAACACCATTTATATGTGTAAATATTTGTTTGTTAATATGAGTTAAATGTGTTTACATGTGTGAAGATTTGTAGTTTTAACACAGGTCTACCATTACTGAATTAGGTATGTCTTTTACTTACTCTTTTAAGGAATTCCTCTGAGCAAATTCTTGCTCTTGCATTAGCTGCTAGTTTCATTTCACTGATTTCTTTATCAATTTCCTCCATAAAATGAATGACAAAATCTACCAGCTTATGCTTGTACATTTGCTCGGTATGGAAATTTGTAATCAGAAAACTGATGTCGTAACCCTGAAACAAGAAGAAAACAATGCTGTCAAAAAAATTTGGGAAATAAATGAGCGATTCAATCGAAATTATTTCCAGTTAGGTAACAGTTTTAGTTCGGAGAAAAAATTACATAATTTTTTTCCCTCCAGGTTAAACCTAGAATTTTCCAATTTTCTGCCAAAGGACCAGTAAATAAGGGGATAGACAGAGAAATGCTTAAACAATTTTCAGTCTACCTCTTTTCTTCTTGTCTATGCCTTTTTCCTTCCCTCATCGACTTAGTTATTTAAAGAATTGCAAGTGTTTGGTTTTGCTCTGTTATCACGTTGTGGCGGTCCTTTTAACGACATTGTCGAGTGTCAATGTTTCGTCCACGATGGCGTGGGCATCTTCAGATCTTCTTGTGGACGAAACGTCAACACTCGACATGGTCCTTTTAACGACCTTGTCGAGTGTCCATGTTTCGTCCACGATGGCGAGGACATCTTCAGATCTTCTTGTGGACGAAACGTCAACACTCGACATGGTCCTTTTAACGACCGCCACAACATTATAACAGAGCGAAACCGAACACTTGCAATTCTACAAACCACAGCCCTGAACCACTACGCCTTAGTTTTCTTTTAGTTGCCTATATTTAATTGATGAGCGAAACGAGCGAAGCGATTGAAGCGAAATCTCCAATTACACTTTACAGGTTTTAAAAAAATCCATGGTGTTTTTTTCTGTTTGTTTTTGTTTAGTTTTTTTTTGTGTGTTTGCGCTTTACAGGCCAAACGCCAAAAACGATTTTGATGAAAATTTATGTGGACCTACGTTTCCTCTGAAATTAGAGCTGCCACGTTTTTGAAGTAAAGTAAATTTAATGTATTTAGGTTTTTACGAAATTTTTCAGTTTTTCCTAAACACGTTTTGCACTTTTTAAGCGTTTTTGCAGTTTTTTTGGAACTAAAGCAACTTCATCTTCAACCGATTTTAACAGAATTTACTGTGTGCATTATAAATCTTAAGAATAAGATACCTACCGTGTTAATTTCAAGCAAATCAACTCGATAGTTTTTCTGTAACTCGATTTTTACGTTTTGAAATATTCAAATAATTTCATGACGACTACATCGTGATATTTCCAGGTAACGTATGTCATTGAGAAAGCTGCTTAATTGTCGCTGAACATTTTAAATTGATCATATAAGCCTCTAGGCTATGCGCACACACGATTACATGAGTGTTCGCACCGCCTAGTACGCTCATCCACAACACGATTACATGAGTGTTCGCACCGCCTAGTACGCTCATCCACAACACGATTACATGAGTGTTCGCATCGCCTAGTACGCTCATCCACAACACGATTACATGAGTGTTCGCATCGCCTAGTACGCTCATCCACAACACGATTACATGAGTGTTCGCACCGCCTAGTACGCTCATCCACAACACGATTACATGAGTGTTCGCACCGCCTAGTACGCTCATCCACAACACGATTACATGAGTGTTCGCATCGCCTAGTACGCTCATCCACAACACGATTACATGAGTGTTCGCACCGCCTAGTACGCTCATCCACAACACGATTACATGAGTGTTCGCACCGCCTAGTACGCTCATCCACAACACGATTACATGAGTGTTCGCATCGCCTAGTACGCTCATCCACAACACGATTACATGAGTGTTCGCACCGCCTAGTACGCTCATCCACAACACGATTACATGAGTGTTCGCATCGCCTAGTACGCTCATCCACAACACGATTACATGAGTGTTCGCATCGCCTAGTACGCTCATCCACAACACGATTACATGAGTGTTCGCACCGCCTAGTACGCTCATCCACAACACGATTACATGAGTGTTCGCATCGCCTAGTACGCTCATCCACAACACGATTACATGAGTGTTCGCACCGCCTAGTACGCTCATCCACAACACGATTACATGAGTGTTCGCATCGCCTAGTACGCTCATCCACAACACGATTACATGAGTGTTCGCATCGCCTAGTACGCTCATCCACAACACGATTACATGAGTGTTCGCACCGCCTAGTACGCTCATCCACAACACGATTACATGAGTGTTCGCATCGCCTAGTACGCTCATCCACAACACGATTACATGAGTGTTCGCATCGCCTAGTACGCTCATCCACAACACGATTACATGAGTGTTCGCATCGCCTAGTACGCTCATCCACAACACGATTACATGAGTGTTCGCATCGCCTAGTACGCTCATCCACAACACGATTACATGAGTGTTCGCCGCATCGCCGAGTTTGAATAGAATAGAAATGGGTGATTAACAAACCTCGACCGGTTTCCTTCTTAAGACAATGAAATTTTCTGCCCTCATCATCATGAATCTCATGAATTTGTGGCAGAGGATGCGTTCTATTTCATCGGCTTGCTTTACTGCGATGCTTATTCGCACAGAGTTGATGGATGTCTCGATCAACACTTTCTCTTTCTCGTTTCTGCTGATGACAACCGGTGTTAAAAGAAGCTCTTTACTCGTTCTGTAACAAACATGTTTAGAACTTATAAGTTTACTGCTCGACCATTGAACGGCTAGAAATCAAACAACGGCGGGGAGTTATTACTTGGAAACAAAATTTGCTAAGTCCTGCTCTGAAATATATAAAATATGATGTACTACAGAAATGAAATATGACCAATTCTGTGAATACTAAGAGATTTGCAGTTGGTTCCGATTACTATATAATAACGGAGGTTAGAGAGTGTCATCATCAATTCTCTTTAACTGTCTCACTACCACCTCTTATTGGTTGGAGCAAAAAATATGAAACTTTCAAGTACATTGTCCCAATTACTTAAATTAAGATTTAAAAAATAAAATGAAAACGAAATTATCTGTCAAATTTGAGGAAATATGGCTCATTTACGTAGTGGACAAAGGTATTCAAGGGTAGGCAGTAGAAAAAGTATCCTAGCTGTGAAAAAAGAAAGAAATTGATGTCGACTCTAGTGGAGATGGGTAGAAGGTTAAATGAACATTTATTTCCAATATACCGTCAAGATCAAATCTACACCAGTGTGCGGTAAAAACCAGAGTTTATATTCTTGATTTGATGCGCATTTCGACCGTAAACCAAGTTCGATAAAGAGATAAACTATACCAGCAAACCAGTGGCGGACTGGCTCAAAAGGGCCCGGGATGCTGGCCACTATTCAGGGCCCCTCTCCCCCCCACCCATGGGCTGGGCCCACCTTCAGGACTCCATCAGGGGCGGATCTAAGACTCAAAAGGCAGTCAGCAAACGGATCCAAGGGGCCCTCTTTGTTGGGTCTCCTAATATATTTTGTATACCACACATTTGAATGTGAATTACCATGTGATCACGAGGATGGGGGGGGGGGTCAGAACTTAGCAATATAACTGTGGAAAAAGGGGGAAAATTGGGGGTTTGGGGCGCAGCCCCAAGAAAAAAATGGGTTCAAGGTTAATTTTGGAGCAAATCTACGCGTTTGAGGTAAAATTGGCGCCTGAGAATGGTGTGTGCTGAACTAGATTTTCACGGAAATGATTTCGAAAAAATTTCGAATACATTTTGTCTACCTACATGCTAGGTTGTATTTTTCCTACGTAATCACAGCAAAAAATTGAATTTAATATGCTTTTAAAATTGAAAAGTACATCATTTTCTATAGATACAAATAAAAATGCTAAAATATTTCTAGGAAAATATTAATCTTATTAATCTTTCACCAACCACCACACAGACGAATCGACAACAGCAAGAGCAGCATCTCGACTGAATGAGTGAATGATATTGCTTTGCTGTCCACTGTTAATGTTTTATGTATTTTCTTAGGCATGTTATTGCATGTGTCTCAATTTCGTGAGAAAAAAGGATTTGCGGCTTACTACCCCAACCCATTCCGTTTACAAGTCATGGTATGACGCAAATACTCGGCACTAGCCTTACATATAGACGCATTCCATCTTCCAAGTATCTCGAAACTCGAAAGTATAGGAAATATTGTTTTGTTGGGTTGACAACCAAACCACTTCGGCCTCTGGACGAAAGCCGCCCTTGTGATATGCATACCGCAAGTGAAAATTCTACCTAAACATTTGTTTCGATTTGGTGTTCTAGTCATCAACGTTCGTTCTTTATAGATTTGACATTATTATTTTGTTTTAAATTTAAGAGTTCTCAATAAATGAACTATAGCACAAGGGAGATTTCGATCATAATGAGCAAGCGGTTAATCCGATTATTTTCTGCAGACAAAATATGTTTGTGCGAGCTTCGTAAAATTATAATTATTTATTTCAAAATTGCTTGTTTCGTAAAATATAACGTAGGAAAAATAGGGGCCCCAAATTGGCGAGGGCCCGGGATGCGATAGCATCCCCGCATCCCTGCCAGTCCGCCACTGCAGCAAACGCAAGCACATGATCGGCTCACATACCTCACTTCAACTTCTGGTTTATTGTGACGCTCTACAACTTGTGAGGAGAAGTTATCGAGGCACATGGCAGCTGTTAAAGTATGCCTCACAGCCGTCAGATATGGTCTTAAGGTAGCCGCCTGAAAAAATTAACAGAATTAACAGAACTAACAATAGGAATAATTTCTTACAAAGTACAAAGCTGGCAAACACTGCCAGAATAGCACCGCATTGATTATGGAGTTGCACGAATGACAATGAGAAAGAGTTAGAATGTATAACGTATACTTCGAAGCTGTAGGTAATCATGTTTTACAAATCTGTTACAATTAAATAATAATAATAATAAATAATAAAAAGTATACTTTAACATGGCTGTTTGATATTATATGCCACCGCAAGCCAAAGCCATGAAAATTATTTCTTTAGCACCGTCCTTTAACTAATAACAATAACAGGAATATCATTAGTTCTCGGCACAAATCATTAACATTGTGAAACGATGTGATAATTTTTATTTGTTCCGTTGACCGTATTGACCAAAGTGGTGTTATTGTGTTGTTTCAGAGTGAAACGTGTAATAGAATGGGAATGCTCATCACTGATAGAAGTCAGTGACTTGTAAAGGTAACAAGGTTAAGGCTTGTAGTTTCATAAAACTAAATTTTATCTATTACACTTGTCTATGGTAAAAGCTAGCTTCGAATACTCTTCAAATACTGTAATATAACTAGTAATAATTATGTTTTAAAGGTGCGCCGAGGGTAAATAACGTGATGACTAATGGCCATACCTAGGTATGACCTACGGTGTGAAGGTATGACCCAACTCAGGGGTAATGGGTATTAACAGGTTTTTAAATGAGTGGACCGCTTGAACAACCAGACTTGAGATTCTTTTACAGCTTGGCTGTTTAACTTAGTATATTGACAAAGCACCGCGGTAAATACACTTTGACACAATCTGTCATGGGCAGCCAACTGATCCATTCTTGGTATTCCTCTGTGCATGGAGCTGAGTAAAAGTGAAGAAATATACACAAGTTTTCTCGAATATACTGATAATAATGATAAAGTAAGCATTCCGAAATAAACATGCACCTTACATTTTCAGATTAATTTTGTTTTCTGAAATGACAGTTGAGTGGTGCAATTTAAGGGTTAGCTTACCATTATGAAAACGCCAAGAAAACAATATTTTATATGAAAAATTAGCCTAGTTATTCATAAACTTAGGAATGATAATAATTTTTAAACGAGTGATCGGAAGACGAGTTAAAGCAGGCGTTATCTCTCGTAACCTGAAGTTTAATCTTCTAAACAGGAACTTAAACTCCACCCAACCCACTTGAACGACCTTGAAATCGTAACGCTTGGGTTGCCAACATTGAAAATTACGATACTTTTTATAGTCTTTATTATTAGTGCATCAACACAGCTGCACAAAAATTAGGAAGTACAAAATGTTCTTAAAATACTAAATAGATTAATAAAAAACTAACTTTTTTAGGAGTCAGTTGAAGGCTAGTTGCGCCGTTCATGGAACTACAAATCATTTTTAATTTTGACTGTTGGCAGCTTAGACTGTCGGTGCGCTATAAACTTTTCCTTTCATGTTATTGTAAACATGTTTACCTACGGTGAAAACATAACAATAATAATCGGCTAAATATGTGAGTCTTTTAGCAGCTTGATAGGGTATACAGCGATCACAAAATCGACTAGCGAGTGCACCGAAGTACATCTCGATCATCGTCACGTGTGGTTTTTAAGTGAAAAGCACACTTAGTTAAAATGATAATAACAATAGATATTACCCTAATGGTAAGACTGATTGATTTCAAAATGGTCGCAAGCTATAATGCCCTAGGTAGCTGTTGAGTTAAATTTGGTAGTGGGTTTTCGCAAAGAATGCTTGTTATACTACACTGTGAACTAAGATAGAAAACAGGTTCTATTGTCAAGATTTCTTCGAGGCAGCACCTCCTTGCACTTATTCCTTCGGACACCTCGACTACTGCACTATTCCGCGAATGCCATGTGAGCGTAACTCGATTAGCCTACCTTCTAACTAGGATGGACGATTTCGACTTGAATTTGAGAATATACAAGGAAAACAGTCTTCCTTACAGTGATGGATGATATAATACAAACTTTTTTATGGTTGTCTTCCAATGCAGTGGACTTTCAGGTGGCTGTTTTGCCAATCTAATTTGGCAATGGTCAGTGTAATGGTACGAGTGCCTATTATTACATGGGGGTTAGCACCAGAGAGTTTCAAAATAGTAAGGTAACGCGATTTATCTTTAAAGACATCTCGTCTCTTCTACAGCAATTCATAACATTGATGAAGAAAGTGTCTGTGTTTTAAAGATCCCATGGTTAGAATTAACCGTACATTAGATACGTCTGCTATCTATTTGGGACTTTTTGCTAAAGTCATTTCAACAAGTGATACAGCATCTATGCAACAATGATTAAAGAAGGAAAAGAAAAGCGTGAAAAGAATGGAAGCGCGGTGATTAAGACAGAACCATCGGTATCTCAAGCAATACTTCCTGAAGCAACTGTCAAAGAGGAGCCGGGAACTGAATCACATGTAAACGGTAGTGAAGAAGGAAGTGCTAGTGGTGCTGCTGCTAGTAGTGGTGTTAGTAGCAATCACCTGGATCTAAAACCAAGTGGATTAATCGGCTCAACGAATGCTGGAACCCTCGGACCTGGAAGGGGGCATCCTGCGACCGCGACAGGAGATCCAAGTCTTAGTGTGGGAGACGTCACTCAAGAAAGTATGTATAACCATTGATTTATTTTCCAATTTGTAGTATCAAAGCTTGAATCTAATCTTTCGAAACTAAACCAAGTTAGATAAGTAAATGTTAAAAGTTTGGAACCTGCTGAAACCAAATTTAGTAGCTTGCGTAGCTGTTGTTAATCGGTTAACCTTGAAAAGAAAATACTTCATTAAGATGGTGCACACTTTTGCAAAGATAAAGTATAGCTAAGAACACCCTAAAAACTCAATAGACTTGAGTGGCATTAATACTTTTAAACACACGTAGTTAACACCATATATAATTTCCAGTTACCAGCTATAAGATATCAAACATGTCATTTGCTACTTGTTTGCTGGTTAGACATCTGGGTCTATTTAGCAAAACCCAGATTATTAAATTAGTTTGTAAATCTTAGGTCAAATATGAAACATCTTAAGCTTAGCTGCTGTATTAGCTGCTTAAGCTTCTGTATTTAGAGTCATGATTTAAGATTGAATTGGCAGGCTGTCAGATTCTCATAGAAAACTAAGAAAGCAACAGCAACAACGTTATCTCCCTAAGTTTTATTTAGTTAGTAAACTAAAAACTGAAGATTTTTACTCCTGGCTCCTTAACATGGGCTAGGCTGTCCTTGAAGAATATTTTTATTGGTAAAGGAATGCGCATTTGAAGGATATCATATATTGTGCCCTAAATGAATTTTGTCTGGGGAAAATTAATTACTGATAAGGGAGAATAGTTCTGTCATGCTTTGCAATGGGAATATTTAGGATTTGTTTGCTACCTTATAAAATATTTTGATTCCACAAAAGATTAATTAAATCTATTATTTTTATACTAAATTCTGGGTCAGAATTTTGAAATTCTGTCATCTTAAAGTGCCGAATACAATATTGGCATATATTCTCGAAAAATTCTTAAATTAAGTCATACAATTTGAAAGACAAATTGTTGTATATAGTGTTATTTCAAGAGGTTCTGGGGATTATAATAATTATTCAAGTAGCATTTACTTGATATTTCAATTCTAATCAATGGTTGTATTGTTCACGCAGCAAAACATGAAGAGAGTACCTCCCAAGACAAACCTCCACTGGCATGTGGTGTAGTCAAGACTGAGAGAAATGGAAGCAATAGCCATGAATTTTCTGGTAACAAATCCAAGCTATAAATAATATTTTAGATCTTATGAATGTTTTTAATTTAGAGTAGAGAAAAAACTACAGAAATACAAGATTCAAGTCTACATTGAAAGTCGTGTTGGTTCTTAGTGGTAATATTTAAAAAAAAACACTTCACCTTAGGTAGAGGTATGAGAATTTCACAAGAAATTTGAGCTCAAGAGACTCAAAAGAAATCAACTCATTTTCCATCTCTTTCTTGTTTCACTCAGGTTCTCCCATCATTCACTCCTTCCCCTCAAAAAAGGTAAACAACATCTCCCCTACATTTATGCAGCATCCATTCAGTCATCTGTTGCTATCTATTCATTAATTAATTATCAATGTACCTGTTCAGTTGAGGAGGCATGGTCAAACATTAACCAACATGATTTTTGATATAGGCTTTTATTTTGATAGAGGTGAGTTGCTAAAACTTTTTACAAATCAAATGTGGTTCATTGTACTAATTAAGTTGCTAAATAATAAATTAGTTAGTCGAGTGGAATTGACAAGTCTGGTAAATGTGGTGGTAAATCACAGTAGGCTACTTTTGTTGAGTACATAGCCGAATAAATAAATACCTAGGACAGATGCGGTGCATAAAACTGTGCACAAACTGGTTAATCAGGGGAATTATTCTTGTTGAGTGGGACAAAACAGAAACCCTAGGTTCTGACTAACATGTAAGGTTCTACAAGGACCGATGGCGTACGCATAAATCGGCGGGAAACAATATCCCAGGTAAATGTTCTAGTCGACCTGTGCGATGTCAACGGCAACATTGATGAAATTTACTTTCTCGCACTCAGATCGCTTGGAAAACTTGCCGAGCTCGTCAGGGCCACCTCCGAACGGCATCCAACCATTGCCGAGTAATGTCATAAACAAGCAGCCGGGAACAATGGAAGCGCAGTACATGCAACAACAAAGCCAGATATTTGTGTTTTCAACCTCGCTTGCCAATAAATCGGCTGAGGCTGTATTGCAAGGACAGTTCCCTTCTATTATTGCATACCACTGTGCTCAACCAGGAACTAAAAAATATTTAGAGGTGAGTTTTCTTAAGCACTGCTTTTTCTCAAATGTTGCCGAGCCAGATTTCTACAAACGGTAACAAAGTTGTGAACATTCTGTTCCGTGCCTCAGCATATATTACTACACTAAAAATGTTAAATCATCAAATGAAACTAATGTCAGTTCAAATATTTTTATTGATTGGGGACCAACAGTTCAAGGCCAAATACACATATTTAAATTGGTGCCTACCTCAATGAGAAGAATATAATTGTAGACTTCAGTAAATTTGTTTTCAAGCTACCCTTTCATTTATAATCTTGCCCAAAATGAATGTGCCAGGTACCAAAATTTTGTTTTTTTCCTTATAACATACTCGATCCTTCCAAGCATTAACCAACTAAAACTAGCTACCTAACCGCCAGTCTTGAAACGATGACCAGTCATTTTGCACCGATTACTTTTCCTCACAGAAACACCCTCTGAAAATGAATCAGTTTAACCGTCAAAACCCCGCTCAATGGCTGAACAATCTAGCTCAGATGAAACAGAAAATGATACCAAGCCCAGCCGCCATACTGAAGGGGCTGGATATGCCTGGGGGGTTTCAGGGGTCACCACATATGTTGCCCGAGGGGGCCCCCCCTGGTCCGGTCGGCCAAGACATGTGGAATCAGAACAATATGATAAACAGCGGGATGCCGCAGCAGCAGCAACAGCAACAACAACAGCAACAACAACAGCAGCAGCAACAACAGCAGCAACAGCAACAGCAAGGCTGCCCGGCTAATGCTAGTGCTCCGGCCGGGGCAAACTCGGCCTCCACCCCCAACACCATCAGTCAGGGTGAGCGACCGCGGCACGATCGAGCTGCCAGGACTCGGAACTGTGCACTGCGTTTTGTCCGTTTGCCATGTGTGCTGCGCATGTCGATTGAGTTTCGAGATTTTTCTCAGGATTTATTTGTTTTTGTGATGTTTTGCTTTTGGAGATCTGTGCTAAGACTTTTTGTTTTAGTTACCTACCTTGGAAAATGCTACTTTTTGGTCCATAGGTATCTACTTAGTGTTATTTCTTAAATTGACAGTCTGATCTGTTTCACAGAATATGGTTATGTAGATGCTGATGTTTTTTGTTTTGTTTTGAGTGAATGTGACTTTCTTCCTCAAATTGTAACATAAATTAATCCGATATAATTTGTGCTTGGTGAAATTATTAATGGTTTTATATCTTTTGTGCCTTGAAGTATTGAAATTTACCACCGTTATCGATAATTCTAGACCTATTCCAATCAAGTGAATGATAACGAACAGTACCTTATACACCCAGCTTATACACCCAAAGTGTGTAATTTTAGCCACCTCATACATTTTATTGTATTCAACCTTAGTGATATGGTGGTTGCAAAGTGGATAGGCATTGACGCTATCCTTTTCTTGTCTGGAATATGCCTATTACAAGCATGCGCATAGCGGGAATGTTTGCAAAAACAAATTACTGTAAGCATCTGTTTGATTTTGGCTCTGTTGAACTAATCACGACTTCTAAGATGCACGTGACTGGTTATTGAATGCACTCTGGACATAACTGTTTGATGCGGAAGACATCACTTCTTGTTACTTTCAAATTTATTTCTTAACTTTTGCTCTAGTTAACATTGTTGCATTTTTAATGGGTATATATATCAATGGAGACAGTGTGTGGCTAAGACTAAATTCCACCGGATGAAATCTGAATGTTGTGGTTTTATCTAGAAGAGGTTGGCCTCAGATCCTAACTCACTTGTGGCATCTTAGGCTAGTCGATAAATTGTACGTGAACAGCAACTGTATTGAACTTATTATGAAATGCAGTTGAGCAGAATTGCTGCAAAAAAATACAGGCTAGGCAATTAGTAGAAAATTTTATTTGGGAGTGTAAATTTAAAGTTTGGTCCACATACTCATTACTTTGACTGAAGTACAGATCACGAACAAGGAATATTTTAGTGCTTCTAGAAAGTTCCTCAATAAATCAAATAATTTTATATTGATGATTTTCTACATCATCGTAATTGTTTGGATGAAAAGAGAACGCATCTGACAAAACAAAAAAGGCCCAGTTCAACTTTCGGCGCAAACCGACACCTGTCGATAAGTACACTCGACAGAAAAAGCGTATCCGATGATGATACACCTTTTTTTAAGAATAACCCGATCCACTCAACGTTAGTAGTCGACATTCATACCAACATGATACGAAAGAAACTTGCATTCACAGTTGCATTAGTTGAAAACTGCAATAATAAAGTTCCTAGTAAAATGCTAAAAGGTGTGCGAGTGGTAAATAGAATGTTCACGTAATGTGTTAGTGTTATAACTTATATTTATATATTTTTAAAAATATTTTTAAAAATAATACCATGCAGATTTGGCATTGTGAGTAAGTTTTTTCTAAGTAGGACCTTATCTCGTGAAGACAATACGGAAGCTAGCTGATGAAAGTTGCTGTGGGTAGCAACACGAGGAATGAGAGTCGGTGTATTTTGACAGGGGACTCCCCTAATAGCATCCCCGGGGTGGCGACGATGCGGCCCCGGTCCAGACAGAGTCCTGGTGTTGAGCTAGCCGGAAGTCCCACCAACAGTCCGGGTATCCAGCCTGGGCCGTTGGCAGGTATGTCGGTCGTCCGTTAACTTCCTAGCCGTTCGCACGTTACCGACGTTGCCGACGCTCGCAGACCCCAACGGAAAACACACGCCCAACAAACCCGGTCGCCGATTTCCACACACAAGAGAACAGGCATATTCAACTGCTATTGCCTACGTGTCTTTTGTGATGATTATTATATTTCGTTGTTTGCACCCGATTTTCTGCCAGCTCCCGCAGGAAATTAACTTAAAATATGTGTGCATTACGAATATGCAGACTGCCACCATTTAGTAGACTGGCTCTGGGTTTTTTTTCGTAAGTAAAAACATTTTTACTGGTGGGAGCAAATAGTGGGAAAAATAGGGAAATTTACTTTCCTTTTCCACCTCAAACAAAATTTGGAGGGGAGGAGGTGCAGGAAAACAACCTGTGTAGGCGATTATACAAATGGACTCGAAAATCTTGTATAAAATCTTGCTATCCTGCGTAGACATCTTTCTGTTAAGATTTCCATGAGTTGTGCCAAGTATCTTCTAAGATTTCCTTGAATTCTTTTACAATTTTCTCAACTTGAGAACCGTGACAATTTTTGCTATCCTAATGATTATCATGTATAAAAATTTCAACGTTTTATAATACTGGGGCGGTGTCATGTATTTTTTTGGAATGGGTTAAATTGAAGCAACCCTGCCCGGCCACCACTTGAATATTTCTTTGTTAGAAAACATCAAGTTTGGGGATAAGTGGTTTTGTACACTTGATATAATATCTCCAACAACTTAAATATGGCTGAATGGTGGCAATGGAATATTAACTTTGGGCTGGTTAATCGACACTACGCGCATACGTTAAACATAACTTTCAAGCTGTTTAGTAAGTACAATCACGACTGGCACCATGTTGCAACCGTCAAGTCCCTTACGGCAGACAGTTGAATATGCCTCCTCTATCATTATTCATCACTGATTATTGCTTTAACTCAGTAAGCTTATTCAACTTCCTTCTAATACTACTGGCTCTTTTTACACAACTGACAAAATGATTGATTGCATTTTCAACTCTTTTACTAAGCATGGAAATAGTTTGCTATTACAATTAACACTAAACCATGTGCATCTTCCAATATTGATTAGCTTTTAGCCAGCCGGTAGGAAAGGAACAGTCGTTGACCAACGTGTGGTGCACCCGATTGCAGGAGTGAAGGTTCCCGACGAGAACCTGACCCCGCAGCAGCGGCAGCACCGAGAGGAACAGCTGGCGCGCCTTCGCAACATGCAGCAGATGCTCTTCCCGGAGCAGCAATCTCCCGGAGGCGGGCCGATGCCCGACGGTGGCCCCGGGGGCCCCGAGATGGGCCCCATGATGGCGCCCGCCGCCCAGATGATGACCCAGGGCCAGAAAGCAATGATGATGGCCGGTATACCAGGTTCGAATCAAATAACACCAACCTCAGTGGCAGCTCAAATCGAATGGCAAAAATTACAGCATCAGTTTTATGAAGAACGTAAGAAGAAAGGCCCTTCGGGTTTAGGGATGGGAGGCGTGGCAAGCCCGACGGGTAGCGGACAAGGGCGAGGGCGCGCGCAGGGCCCGCCGCCCCCGTACCACCCGACGCCGCGCTCTGCCAGCGTCCCGACGGCGATGCCCAGCCCGAACCCGGGCTCGCCGAACAACCCGACGTCGAACCTGTCGCTGCCGTCGCCCCGGGCCGCCCCCGCGCTGGACTCGCCGGCGGGCGGAGCCGCCGCCGCTGCCGCCGCCACTGCCGCGGGACCCAGTCCGACCTCGCAGGACTCGCCGGCACTCAACGCCAGCAACCCGGGGACGCCCGTCTCCGCAAGGCTATCGCCGTCGGCAACCAGGAAGGACGGGGCAGCCAGCGGTCAGCCCAACGCCAGCCAGCAGCCGCCAGGTGAATTATTCGCTGCGGAAAGTGTTTGCCGCGGAATGCGGGCGCGATTTATCGCGTTGAATGCTTGGCTTTGTCGGTTGTTGCAGTGGAAGACGTGGGCTTGCACTACAGTTTTCATATTTCAAATGTATCTACCACCTTTTCAACTCGGTAGCCTGGATTTCCTCATTCCATTTTAAGAATACTTCTTGGAGAATGGAGTCTTCGATTCTTTAAATAAATGCTGGAGTGTTCACTCTTTGCTGCATCCGTACTTAGTACACTTCTGGGGGTCAATTCACGAAGCAGAGTTAACGAGAATTAGCGAGAATTAGGCAGAGTTAACCGAATGGACAATTCTCGTACGTAATTCCCGCTAAAACCTGGGTGTAAATTTAGACCTGCTAGGTAGGGGGTTTAGGCGGTGGTAACTCTCAAGGTCAACGCTTTGAGAGCTGTATCAGTGTCAAATATTGTCGACTTCGTCCAAATTTCGCACTGTTTTATCTTCTCTCAATTAGCTGTTGGTTTTTCTGAAGTGTCAATAGTGTTTTATTAATGATTATCATTATCATAATGGTTTTAGCACAGATATAAGTTTAAGTGTTTTCTTCGTTTTATTGGTTGTTGGCGAGTAGTACATTGGCTAGATGAGTAAATTCGAAATATGTCAATTTTAACTTTCATTACTTGGTTTACACAACTTATCAGTATTATTTTAAATTTTAGTTGTAAACTGTTATTATTATTACTAAACATTAGATCAATCAATGATGCGTTATATTATATCTTTAATAAAAATTTTAATTAATCCAAGGAATCTGACAGTTCAAATGTCAAAACTGATTAATTATTGGAAAAAAACACGCTAAATACAAACACATCTATTATATTTCTGCAAACCATGTCATTATCGAGGTAAATTATTCCATAGAATATGGCGAAATTAGCTTTGGCGTTTATTAAATGTCGAAAATAAAATGTATCCTTGGCTTCTTCTTGCTTTTGACATTTGTGTCAAAGGCCTAAACTGAGCGAAAAATATGTTTTAAGATACTGCGCCCTCTCGAAAAAGATTCTTTTTGCGTCAAACGACAGAAGGCGGCAGTTTTTTTTAAATATTCAGCCGCAAAAAAAAATGGAACAGAGTCTCTGATTGGTAGATTAACTTTACGACGGTGGGCGGGCCTTAGACTCTAAAACCGTGCTAATTCTGTTTCGTGAATTGTCACAGGGGTAAAGTTAACTCCAGGGTCTAGCGAGGTTTTAGCTACACCCGGTGTTAGCGGGAATTAAGGAAATGTACGTGAATTGACCCCCTGGAGGATGCACTTCTCATTCCATGAGTGACTCAAAGAAGTGCATGGATTGGGTGGGATAGCAGTTTTTGCATTGAAAATATTTGTAGCAGAATGCAATTTCAGTCCTCTAACACATTTACTGATTCCATAATGTTTCCGATAACGTCAGCGGGTAGTATTTGATAACTGCGCTTTTGCCGAAACATTGATCAGGCAAACCACATTAGGATGTTATGAAAATTCCCTCAGTTTATCTTGAAAAGTATTTAGCAATGGCATGTAACTAATTCCTTGTGTGGTTCTTTCCGTTGCAGCAGATGGCATGTTTTGCCGTACCCTCCAATCAATGGCTCAGCAGAAACAGCTACAGCAGCCTCACCAGTCATCAAAAGAACCTAATTTAATGCCCGTGCCATCGCCTCAGCAAATACAGTACCTAAATACGTTTGAAGGACAAGAGCTTACCATTCAAAAGCAGCCCAACACTAGCCTGAAAGATGCTAATGCCCGACCACCATCGTGAGTACAATTGCCACTCGGAGATTTTACATTTTGATTCGTGTATGTCAGATCAATAAAATACAATAATTTTATAGTTTCACAAGATCGAGGCTGATGTTAAGTTTCTAATGTTTGGTCTAATTTGAGAGTCACATTGCTTACTGATAAACATTCGTCTTGACATTGACTCCCTTTGTCAAAGTGTGATCAACGAGCATATTCTGCAGAAAACACAACAAATCCCTTGTGTTGAGCTCGAAAGCATTGACGAAAGAAATTGTTGTTGCAGGGTCCCACCAGTCCCACCTTCAAGCTTGGACGGAAGCCTTCAAACCGCTAGCTCCGATCTGACCAACACGCGAATGTCCAGCTGCCCAGGTACACCACAGACACCCACTTCTCTTATCAACTACCCCCCTACTTCAAGTGATTTAACCAGGTTCCCAATCCCAAGCCCACTCACCCCAAACTCAGGCTCCAATGAAAATAAGGGACAACGCTTTCCTGGGCAAAGCCCACAGAGCCAAGGGTCCCGGACAACCAGTATGGAGTCTTCTCTCAATAAAACTCCGACAAATGAAGCTAGCGCACACTTTATTAGTACAAGTCCACAATTAGGAGATGGAATGGGACCCCCTAGATTTTCTGGGGGTGGAAGTGGATCCCCTGCAATGCTTGGACAGCCTTCTAATTTTATGGGTGGAATGGGAGGAATGACAGGAGCTCCACACTTTTTGGAAGTTTCCCCCGGCTCTGGACCAGCTCCCAATGCACCTCCCGGTGGTATGGATGTGTCGCCCACCGGTGCCGGTGGTTTTCCTCCCATGCGGACGGAGAACGTTCCGTTGAACCCCAATGGCACGATGGCATGCAATGGAAAGCCGGCGGCACATTTTGACCCGATAAGTTCGATGGCGCAGATGAGTCAACAATTAACTAGCAGTGTGACCAACTCTCCAGGTCCACACAGTTCTGGAGGTATGATGGGAGCAATGCCGGGACCGGGAGCAGGACCCTTGCCGGGCATGATGCCATTCAATGCTCCTGGCGGCATCCATCCCGGCATGCAGATGACCGGAATGGAAAGCTGTCAAGGGATACAAGACCCTGGGCAAGTTCCACAAGCAGGTCCTACAAACTTTGCCAACATGCAGATGCAGAATGTGCCGCAATCTCACTCCTATAGCCCGAACCCGAATGTCGGTGGAATGATTCCTTGTTCTATGAGCGGCAATGCGAACGTCAGTTCCAATCAGCCTTCCATCCACACCAACTGCACGTCACCGAAGCCAGGAAACATGATGATGGGCAATCCACAGCAGTTTCCTGGCGGGCCTCTCGGCCAGAGGATGATGAACATGATGGGAAGGCCGTCTGGTCCAAGTCCTTACAATGGAGCGAACGTCCAGGTAAAGGCTAGCGCTCCCAACACGATACAGTACCTGCCGGCGAAACCCCAGACGAGTAACTCTGGCCCTAGAGGACCTCCAAGCTTGGAGTTCTTGCAACGCTTCACAAATCCGTTGCCCAATCTCGACACGAAGGTGCCTACTCACAACTTGCAGTACTTTCCCAACAACAACCAACAAAACATGTCTGGGCATCCAGCGCAAATGAATAGACAACCGAATGGTATTATGGGCGGCATGAACAATCCACAAATGGTTGGTATGCCAGGAGGGCCGAATTGTCCTCCTGGACAGAATCACGGGGGTCATATGGGAGGCATGAATGGACCCATGATGGGGCCGAATGGCTCGATCGGGGGAGTGAACATGCCGATGTCTGGTGGGATGATAATGGGGCCAGGCGGGCCGGGAATAGGCCTGGCGCCGCTAAGAGGTAGCCTCAGGCCGGGCGGCATGATGAGAATGCAGCAAATGAGCGGTGGGATGTTCGGCGTCCCGCCAAACCAATCGGGAGGTCCCGAGCAGATGTTTGGAGTCGGGCCTAACCAAAATATGCCTGGCGGAAACTTTGTTCCTGGCTCGAAATCATCGCCGATGGGGTTAGGAAACGCGCCTGACGCAAGCCAACCCTTGCCTCCTTCGATGGGACAATCAAACAACTTTAAGAACTCGCCCTTTATTGGTCCTACCACTGCTGACCCCAACTACGCTCAGCAGTTTCACAACTTCCAGCAACAGTTATATGCCACAAATACAAGAAGCCAAATGAACAATCAAGCTATTGGTCCCAATCAATCATTTTTTGTTCCAAAATGAGTTTTGATTTTTGTTATAAGAGTTTATCTTACTTAGAATAACAACAGCTTTGAATCTTAATATTTTTTTAAGCCCGTTTTACCCACCAATCTATTCAGTCGGTGGATATGTGGAAGTTTTACCCACCAATCGATTCAGTCGTTGGATATGTGGAAAGTGAAACACATCAAGTGCAATAAAATGGTGTCATAAATTGAAATTCATTCAAAAACATACCTTGTTGTTGGTTACAAGATAACAATGGAAAGTTTGATGGTTTTGTTCACCATTATTTTGTATTTTTAAGTGCCACCAGTTGAACTACCTTGAGTCTTCGACTGATATTAATGTGCGTGTTCTCTTTTTTATTTTATTAAAATTGTACTGTACTGTAACAATGACTTACAATGTTAATATATAAACAAGTTTTTTAATTACTATTTGGCTGGTAATTTTTTCTGAAGTACCTTTAGTATAGTCATTAGTGAGTCCTATATTTGTAAATATCAGGTAAAATCCTAACGCAACTAAAACTTTTAAGTGATTGTTAAAATAATAATGTACCATTTTAATACTGTGTCCTTTTTTGTAATTAAACCAATGTGAACCGTTTCCTTTTTGTTATTGGGTTAGTATTGTTGTGAGGTATTGTTTACAAATTATTTTCAGTGGTGTCTGCGTGGGATGATTCTCCCATGACTGTTCTTCAAGCTCTGTTCAAAGGCACTGGCATAACCAACAGTAAGCCTAGGGTTGTTGTTTTTCATCTATCTGCATCAAGAACAAGTGTTCGGCTCTATTATATATTACTAGCATTGACGGTTTTCATCCATTTTGATACTTCTGGAATTGAGAAATCGGTGTTACTGGTGGAAGCTTACGCCAGTAGCCAATTGATGGTGGGTTAGCTGAACATTTTTTTTCCTGTTCAGCTAACCCACCACTTCTGGAATTGTTTTTCCTTTGCTATGGGTTGAAAGCAATTTTTATGACAGGAATTAATTCAATTGATTATTTAAGAGGTGTAAGGGCAACATTGTGCACCCAATGTTCTTCTATACCTATGGGTGCAATGCTATTTTACTTGTATTTCATTTGACTCACTTTCAATAGTTGAATTTAACTTGCATTTTCCCTAAAAAATCTAATTCCCAAAATTTAAACACTACTGTGAAAGTCTCGTCAAGCCATGCTGGTGCATTGAGCTTCAGCTATAACCGTAAGCGACTCAAAGCAGTGCTGTATGAAGGCGTGAGCATAATAACAATAAGTAGATACATGCAGATTTTTGTAAAATAGATTAGTAATTAATTAACCGAATGAAAAACTTTAATGTAACTCGTACCGTACCTGGGGAAAAAGTACAAGCTTTTTTTTATCGGTTTCCATGATCCTCGTCAGATGGAAGTGCTGATTTGGATTCATTTTCTACGAAGCACTTAAACTAGGACCTGCCGTTTTTTCTAGACAAGTCGGTCTAGAAGGGATCGTCAAAAGATATTGCTAATTAAGTGTTGATTAAGTACGGGCAAAGTTTGAGATGGAAGCAAAGCAACCAAAGAAGTTTACTTTGTCTGGTAACAAACGGGCAATGCAAAGTTTGAACTTGACCAGCTGATCCGGCTTAAATAGAACCACATCAGACACTTTAATTGAAACTTGGAAATCCTTTTACTGGAATTAAGGTTTTCATTTCTGGTGATGACCGTAAAAACTACTCCTACGATGCATTTTTATGAATTCCAAAAGCCCTGTATACCAGAATATAGACTAGGATAGGATGACTTCCCAGCATTAGATGGTTGACATTATTAATTGTGTTAAAATTACTGAAAATGCTGAAACAAATGGCTTGTTCGACTCAAAATTTAGAGGTTTAGACGAAACTTGTTGAGAAAGCAATTTTATTATTATTGCTATTAATAAAGTTACCGCTTAGGTACGTCATTAAACTTCGCAAAAACGAGAAATCGGGAAGGATGCAGCCTTTCTGAATTAGTAGCCTTTGAGCTGTAACATTGAGGTACCAAAGCTAAGCTAATTTGGACACAATGGGCGAAACGCTCCCGCACCAGCTATGGGCGGTGCTTAGCGCTGAGGTGGAGGTGGATTGGTAACTCCCATCACGTTTCTAAATACCCATGGTTGTATGGTTAGCTTGAATGTATTTATTGATAGTTATGACATCAAGGAGGACAAGTGCTTAAGGCCCATTTTCAACCAAATGTTGCTCTTTGACTTAGAATTGATGTAATAAGCATTTTTATCAGACCATGCAAACAAAGCTTGGGCGAAAGCGTACAAAGCACAACGTCAACCTTATGTTTGACCATGCCAAACTTGTAAGCTTGGCGTTAAGTTAACGACCAAGTTGGTGACCGATATGGACAATGAGCCGTTAAGCCGTGCATACTTATGGGTTTAGGGGTGCCTCAACCGATGTTATCTATCTAGTTTCTCTACTACCTATGGAGCCAGTCAGGTAGTTCTAGTTTTTTATAAAAAGACCAATCTTATTACATCAGAAAAGGATAAATGAAGCTTTATTTATCTTTGAAAGTGAGGCAAATTTAATTTTAAATGATTTAAATAATAGGTATCGACTGAATTGCTAATTTAAATGAAATTATAATATAAAATTTTAAATTAATTTAAAAAAATCGTTTGAAGAGTTTAAGATTTTTGTTCATTTACAAGCCTGCCACCAAGGCTAATTAATTAGGAAGAATTGTACATGCGTTTTTAAGATTTATAGCACCTTCTGAATGACGTTCATAACCGTGTCGTGTGGCATGCGATATTTGCTTTATTTAATTCTCCCGGTAAACATTTCATTGGACGAATCTAGGCTATGGATTACCCCCACTTTCTATGTGTTATGCTCAAAGAACCCATACGCCGCTGCTACTGCCAGCACCTTCCACAAGACACCACTTCAGTACCAGCTGTCTTCAGTTTGGGTACAGTTCATTTGGAAGCTGGAAGTGATATTTATACTAAATCATGGCTGATGCCGATGGAATTATGATCACAACGCTGAAGTCTAATCCAACCGTTGTTTCTGACAGTCCTATTACCGATCCAGGATCTATAGTTAAGGTAAGATCACTTTAGTTGATACGTCTTGGAGATCTTCAGCGGAGAGTACCACAAGAGAGAAATGACCTTGTTTTACCTACGTACCAGTAAATTAAGCTCCAGCAGGCTTTTAAGGTAGACTTGACTTACGTAGAATGTAAGTAGCACGCCGTTATGTTACGTAATAAATATTGCTTGGGAAATTAACCTGGCGAACAGTAAATGACAGTGGATCTGACAGAGCCGACATCTCAATGTTGATGGGGTGTCAAAGTTGCCCTCACAATTGTTATCTCTGTTTACCTAAATTTATTTTCTAGCTTCTCCTCATTTTACTTAATTTAATAGAAAAGAAAGTTTTAACAGCCAATTTTTCTAATCGTTTTTGTACCTGGTCAATGATCTTTGTTATTAAACCCAATATTTTGGTACACAGCCTAATAAGCAGTAGTACCTACCTGCTGTTAATGTAGCTGTTTACAAGTACTGGATAGTAGGTATATACAGCAATAATAACACTGTTGTTGTCCGTGACTGTGTACAATTTTATGATATTCAGTATAATTTAGAAGCAAGTGCTTGTTTTCTGCGTAGTCTACGAGAAGATGGGTTCTTGATAAACATATTACTTATTCAGTATTTTCATATCTGGAGATGGAAATGTATTGACTTTGAATAACCTGGTAGGTCTTTTGTTTCACATATCTGAACACACAGAATATTAAAACACATGTTTTCCTCCGTAGAGTTTGGATGGGACAAACGCTTTCGTTGGGCAAAGAACTAAACTGGTAAGATTTTTTTCATCTTTAAAAACATGAGTTGCATGTCCATGAGAAATAAGGAAAACTTCCTGGTCATAAGATTCCGTTTCAATCAACTAATGTCAACTCATGTGCACTTAATGAATGATGTCTGAATGTACATTTTAACAAGTGCACAGATTATATTACTTGTTAGTATTCAAAGCAATACTTCTTCATGCACATTAAAAAGCTTTGACATAATAACAGACCAGAGTACCTACCTAAATCAAGAGCTATCCTAACTACCATCTGGTTGTATAATTATGGTTCAGATTTAAACCTGGAAGCAAATTTCCAGCATCTGATAACCATGTTATACAAGACTCAAGAGCCTATTAATATCACCTACTTATATATCAGTACCAACAGACTATCCAATAAACTACATATTCTTTACTTCTGTGCACGTGCAGGCTTGCAGCACAAATTGAAGGCATGAACAGGTTGCTGATGCTTCATTCGTACAGTCCTACCTATAAATGCCCGGGCTGACGTTTCTATGTAGTTGATGGCTCTAGGTATTTCAATATAATATTATACATGACAAATAAAATCACAAAACTCTAAAAATTGCTTGAACTAAGTTTCAATCATCAATGCAACTAGCTAATTCGTTATTAGTCATTACGTACCTACTTGCAAAACCTCTACTAAAGCTTTTACTTCAGTTTTAAGTTAATTTTTTGTAAATTGTTTTGGATAGGTTAAATAGAAAATCCATCCTTTCCCCAATTTCTCTCATGATAATATACTAGTAGATGCAAGTCTATTGTGCATTCCAGACATTTTCTCCCATTTCTTAAACATTTTGCTTTTTGCAGATACGAGGTAATTGCAAGAAAGGTATCGTTTCATTATCTTAAACCTGTTTGTTTTACTTTCCTTTTGTGCTTTATTTTTTTCCAAATGCAAAATATATCGAGATGTATTGCACCCGTTAGAAAACTAACATCTTTTTGATTTAAAAACTAACAAAATTTGTCTGATATTGATTGTGTGTGCATGTGACCCTGATTGCTGATTGCTAGGATGCTAAGTCTTCCGGTGCCCTGAAGAAATCAAGTCGATACAGGAGCCGTTCGTTATCGGCTTCATCTACCGACTCTTACAGTTCAGGTACTTGCATACCTACCGTACTTCAACTTTGAAACAATATTGATCAATTGTAATTCCAAACCCATATTTTGTGTAAATGTATTTTCAGGTTAAATATTTTTATGTGAAAGCATTATAATGAGTGGTACATTTCACTTTCACCTCCATTGGCAATTCTTTATATTCACAATGAGTTACATCACCATGAAAAATTGATCATCTACAGTTAGAAAGACAGGAAAAGAAATTATGTGCCTGTTAGCTTGAGAACAAAATGTGAAAAAATGATTTAACTGCTTTAATTTCTTCTTGCCTAATTTAGATTTGCCCTTGTTAACTAGTTAGGTCAATCAGCTTTAAACTAACTAAATTGTCCATTATTGAGGGAGTCAAATTAAAGTTCTTGGAGTTTTTTCCCTTTCAAATTTCGGCCTTAGATATTTCCTGCGTGTGTAAAAAAAGCGGCGTCTGCCAACGGGACATTTGTTGCTTTGTTCCAGCTTCGTGCACTGGGAGCAGTTCCGATGGAGACGACAACGTCTCTCCTCGGGAGAAGAGCCAAAAGAACTCCACCGGATTTGCGGATTTCTGCATTCGAAATATAAACCAACATGCGTTCGGAAGGCGCGAAATCGAAATTGCTGAACAGGGTGAGAAGGCTACATTCATTTCCTGTTTCATCATCTCATGCTGAATTTGTTTGTATTTGAAGTGTGCTTGAACCAGTTTTACAATCATGATGCCGTGGCTGTAATTAGCTAATTAATTTCTTGATTTCAGAAATGCCTGGCATAATGGCTCTAAGAAAGCGAGCGGGAGACGATAAGCCTCTGAAAGCAGCCAAGATTGTGGGCTGCACTCACATAAATGCGCAAACCGCTGTAAGTTACGTGTAACAGCTCTGATCTATAGAGAGAATGTATTAGGCCGGTTAGCGCGGCCAATTTGCTTGCTATATCTCGTATTACTTGCAGGTGCTAATTGAAACGTTGGCTGAGCTCGGAGCCCAGGTTAGATGGGCTGCTTGCAACATTTATTCAACACAGGTGTGTATGCTTTGCTTATTTTTACGAAACCTGAAACCTGACTAACCCTGGTTTTCATTCCCTGCTCTTGTCATTTTTGATTGCATAATTTCAATATTCATTTGGCCAGATTATTTTTAGATAAGATAAGAAGTGATATATTAGACACCTTCATTAATTTGGTGAACAGTAAACATATTTGATTTGATAAAAAGTCTAGATAGGAGTTAAAGTTTCCAGAACTGTTTACTATTCAGAATTTGTGTTCTTATTTACAATGAAATATTAAATTTATATACTTATTATGTTCTTAATTTAAGAGGCCAAAATTGGATTTTAAAATTTTATCTGACCCTTTGCTAGCATTCTATTTCATATAGGAGTCATTCTCAGTCCTATTATAAGTTATGCAAAGTAAGTGACAGATATTGACAAATGACAGATATGGTTAAGATAGCATTAATGGTTGTTTGAGATTTAATGGGACTCCACATTGATTTTTCATTATAATGTACCTATAATCAGATCAATACTGATAGTGATAAGAGAAGAAATAATCAATAGTCAAATAAGCAAATCAGTAACATTCTTCAGCTACCTTTCAGGAATTGTTGAATTCACATTTTTCATCTTTGACACGCCTAAAAAATTCAATGGATTTTGCCAACGAAACATCAAAATTAATTGGTAGACTTGTATTTTATCTCCTTGGCCATAGGCCAAAAGATTTACTCAGACCTTTCCCGAATAATGTGATTAGATACAGAATTCGTATCACCTGAAATAACACCAACAACAGAACTTACATTCTGGCCCAAATCCAGCTGAAAATCTTTCTGATTTTGTAAAGTGCCATGGGTTTCTTGTAAATCATTGCTCAAACAGTTCTTTGTGTCAGTTACTGGGCTGCCTGATTAATAAGTAGTATCATGCTACCTCTTGGTAGCCTCGTTCAGGATAGTTGTAATTAGCATTGAGCACCTGCTGTAATTTCTTTATGTTTGCTGTTTCTAGAACGAGGTAGGGGCTGCTCTTGCCGAAGCTGGTTTCTCCATATTTTCCTGGCGTGGAGAAACGGAAGAGGATTTCTGGTGGTGCATCGACATGTGTGTTAATGCAGAGAACTGGCAGCCTAATATGATTCTTGACGATGGAGGCGATGCGACTCATCTAATGCTTAAAAAATATCCGGCCATGTTTAAAATGATCAAAGGTGAGCGTATTTTCCATCATTTTAATCAGTTGAGTTTGTGTTGTTGGACATGAGTGTAGTGTGTGCCGGTACTTTTTTTTAATGGCCTGCTGGTAAATTTATCTGTCTCTGAGCCTGCGTTTGATATATCAATACCATCTGAAATTTGACACAAACTTTATATTTAGGTATTGTGGAAGAAAGTGTCACTGGAGTTCATAGACTCTATCAACTTTCAAAGGCTGGTAAACTCTCCGTTCCCGCGATGAATGTCAATGATTCCGTTACGAAAACAAAGTTCGATAACTTGTATAGTTGTCGTGAATCGATAATTGACAGGTAAATTTAAAAATTTAACAAGCTATCCTATCAATAATTATAATTCTATTTTCTACTGTTCAACAAAAGAAAAATAATACTAATTCAACCATTAATTTTTCCAGCCTGAAGCGGTCTACAGATGTGATGTTTGGTGGGAAGCAGGTTGTTGTTTGCGGCTACGGAGAGGTCGGAAAAGGATGCTGTCAAGCTTTGAAAGGACTCGGTTGTGTTGTTTACATTACAGAAATAGACCCGATTTGTGCACTGCAGGCTTGGTAAGTATTCTTTGCAGAAAGTGGAAACCAGATTTTATCGCTTTAAGTTGCTTTATTTTTATCAAATATTTTTCTCTTCTTCAGTATGGATGGCTTCCGCATTGTAAAGCTGAACGAAGTAATCCGTAACGTTGACATAGTCATAACTGCTACCGGCAACAAGAACGTCGTGTCCAGAGATCATATGGACAAGATGAAGAATGGATGTGTTGTGTGCAACATGGGCCATTCAAACACAGAAATCGATGTTGTGAGTTAATCATTCTTGGATACTTATTAGGATGCATAGCTCTGGTATCAGTATGCTTTTTAGATGTTTTTTGCTGCTTTTAATAATAAAATAAAATTGAAGACTCGGAGAGTTCGGAACTGCAATCGATATTTTCAGTATCCGTATCTCAGTATCGGTTAGGGAAGCCATCGTGAGATCACCTTACGGAAGCTCAAGGTGCAGTTCCAGCATAGACAGACACCCAGCATCTAAAATAAGAAACAGAAACGAGTTTTGTGTGTAGATTACTCTAATATGCCTGGCGATGATGTTGCCAGGAACTGTTGGCAGCGCTAAAAGTTAATCCTATTGACAAGAGATTGGAAATGCTAAAACGCCAGTGAAACTAAGTTTGGAAAGTAGACTTTATCTCGTCTGTCACATTTTCCAGTTGGTCAGTCTTGCCGATTAGCTGGGATGGTGTCCGACGTGGAATGTGATAGTGAAGGTCGCGTCCCCGCGTTTTCTTGCAGAACAGCCTCCGCACGCCCGACTTGACTTGGGAGAAGGTGCGCTCGCAAGTGGACCACGTGATCTGGCCGGACGGCAAGCGCATCATCCTCCTGGCCGAGGGCCGCCTCGTCAATCTCAGCTGCTCAAGTCTTCCGTCGTTTGTTGTTTCCATCACCGCTGCCACCCAGGCACTTGCCCTTATCGAGCTATTCAATGCTCCCCAGGGCCGTTATAAGTCTGACGTCTACTTATTACCTAAAAAGATGGGTGAGTGATGCCAACGATTTTGAACCGGGTAGCGAAACGGGGAGCGGAACGGGGAGCGGGCGATGAGTGCATTGGTGTTGCATGGGCTCGAGTTGCTCTGCAGGGCTTGAGGCTCGAACGTGGGTTTTTAGGCAAATACGTGCCGTTTTATGAATCTAAGAATTACCGTCAACTCGATTGTTCATTGACATTGTTAATTAACTTGAATTTTCCTGAATAAGTTGCCATGCCCTGTTGTTGGTGTTCTCAAATAAAGTACCACATGATCATGAATCAACTCTCACATGGCATAGACAAGAAATTTAAAGTTAAATTTTATGGGATCTTCAAACATTTGAAATTACCATATAAACATTGAATGACCATGATTCCTTTATTGATATTTAAAATGTGTAGGCTTAATTGCTTTTCCTTGGTTTTCAGATGAATACGTAGCAAGCCTCCATCTTCCAACATTCGATGCTCATCTGACTGAGCTCTCCGATGAACAAGCAAAGTACATGGGGCTCAATAAGGCTGGGCCTTTCAAGCCTAATTACTACAGGTAGCTGGAATTTCAGAATAATGCTTTCCATTTGGGTCATTTCTTAAAGAAGCTCTCCGATTTGATTATTAAATTTTATATAGTGTCGAGTATACCAATCAAAGTGACGTTTCGTTTAAATTTTATTTAAAAAAAATTCTGGGGCCAAAGATCGCACAATTTCTATATGGCGCGAAGCCTCTTGTGTGAGGTCACCGCAGGGACGGCTGCAGCACGCGCTCGGTTGCTCAGCCGCTTGCCAAGGCTGCGGAACGTTAGTATGCGCGATACTTTCTTGTCAGTAGGTTCTTTTCTGTCTTGTGTATCAGTAATACCATGTTCAGTAATACACTCGCCTTCCTGGCATAACGCTCGTATTTGGGTTGGCTCTTTACAGCAATGCGATGTCATGTCATTGTCCATTGAGATGCAGTTGCCACAAGTGCACCACAAGGTATTTCCTGTCCTTCCTTGAAATGTTTCTTCTCTCCTTCTTTCTTGGGCAAGCCTCAAAACATTTTCAGTAATTTCACTTTGAGCAAACTTCGGATCCAAACTATATGGATGCCCCGCCATATTCACGCTGATAAGTTGATAAGATTGCGAGCGCTCGAGGCCTGGCACTAGACTAGCAGACTTGGCTTACGACTACGCACCCGTCCCTGCGGTCAAGTCACGCAAGAGGCTTCGCGCCAAAGAGAAAATGTGCGATCATTTGGCCCCAGATTAAAAAAAAAATGAAATTTAAACGGAATGTCACTTTGATTGGTATACTCGACAATATATTAAATCTAATAATCAAATCGGTGAGCTCCTTTAACTCTTCCTATGTAGTCAATTGGTCAGCCACAACACCACACTTTGTTCGTCCATAAGCTGCAAGCTGCTCTGTCATGCTGGACCAGGGTTGCTTTGGGGGGACTACGAGGGTCGACGGAGTATACCCACCTTTCCCTCCCAAATCTAGCGAATACCCACTTCTGATTAAAAGAAATACGCTTCTATCCGGCAATGACTGGTACCTAGCAGTAATCTTTTTTGGAAATAATTAAATTCAACTAATGCTTACTCAGAATTTCGTCTGCGTGATAACATTTGTAACATCGTAGGTTTCGATGGATTGGCTGCCACCAGTTGCTGCATGAATTTGGAAGTTAAGCTAAACTTACCCACAGCATAGCACGCTATAAGCAAATTGTGGGAAAAATAATTACAATTGCCAAGAGATTAGTGGTGCTGAGCCTTTTTAGTTTATCGTAAAATATGAGTCAAAAGTGGCAGTCAACAATGTTTGATGTGTGGAAATTTAAAGAAAATAAGTAATATGACTGAAAAAGAGGGAAATTAATTAAATTAGAGTAGTAAAAGCGATCAAGAATTCGATATCCCTGCTGCTGCACCAGCATAGAGTAAATAAAAAAATTAATTATGTGTTTTTTCATCAACCCCCCTTCCTCCCAGGCCAGCCATGGAAAAAATCACTCTATATGGCAGATACCCACATTCTTTTCTAGCAAAATGCCACTGGCTGTACCGTTTATTATCCATGGAAAGGGAAAGGAATCGAAGAAATGGTTAGCATGGCATTGGCTGTGATGAACACTGGGAGCGTAGTTTCTAACTTGCTATAAAAAAAACAACAATAATTTTATATTTAATTTTGGGTGTTCAGAATGGGGTTAGAAGGTAAAGGCAGAATTTTATGCGGCAATTGTGACATAGTTCTCCCTCAGTGACATTTTCTCTCTTTTTTGCAGGTATTAATGCATATTGCATTCCTGGAGAGAGGAGAGTGGTTATTTAGTGAATCGTCTTGTAATCGACCATCGAGTACCATACGTTATATTAATAATTGAATAAAAAACAAATGATATAATATATCTATGTGCTTTGCAAGTGTCTTGTTATGAAAGCGTAGTATTGATGTATGCACTTATAAATAAATATGTGTATTAGGAGGGAATCTTTTTTCTTAGTAATAATCTTAATTTATCAGGTATCAGTATCACTCGGGCATGGGCTAGGATGCCCCCATTGGGCATGTAACGTCATGGAAACTTGAGTCGTGTGTTATCTAAAAAAATCTGTTATTTTTGAGGTGATAAATATTTAAAAATTAACATGAACTAATTCGTGTGTAGCTAAAAAAATAATATAGTATAATTATTCCCGTTTCTTCAGTCAAAATCAAATGCCCACAGGGCAGAATGTGGTGGGTGTGTGCATTTGGTTCACATTATTTTGTATTGTGGCGGTATTACCAGTCAAGTTAGTATGCAGCATCATTGTTTTCCTATTTAGGGTTTCCACCTTTTCAAATTGGAAAGGATGATGGTAAAATCAAGAGGCTTGCGCATACTCAATGCTTGCGGCATTTAGGTTGTTCGGAGATAATAGTGATCGCCAGTATCGCTGGAATTGATCGGGTGAGTATCGAGCCGAGATATGGCGCAGAGTTTGAATGACCAGCACGAAAACACGGCGGCGAGACGTTGCTGTGAGTGAAGCGCTGTTCTTTCCGCTCGCTTCGGAATTGCTTGTAAAGATACGAACGACGCAGATGTGTATGCTGACCATTCGTGTTTTCGTGCTGGTCATTCAAACAGTTCAAATTCGGCGCTATACCTCGGCTCGAAACTCACCAGATCGATTCTAGCGATCCTGGCGGCCACCATTATCTCCGAGCAACTTGCTTGCCGTTGGCCGTTGGCGCTACGACTCAATGACGTAATCATTGAGTAAGAATACTAGTCAGAGTCTTGGCGCTTATGGGAGGCTGCTCGCTCGGAAAAATAAACCCCCGATAGCGGCGCTAGTGTAGAATCGCACCTCGGCATCCCTCGGAAAGAGCCGAGATGCGCGGCGACTTTGAACCGTTTGAACGAACAGCACGAAAACACATCAGCGAGACTCGAGACCAACTCGAGACGGTGCTGAGGGTGAAGCGCTGTTCTTTCCGCACGCTTCGGAATTGCGTGAATACGTATAAGAAGCAGTTGTTATGCTTACCATTGATATTGCCTTGGATAAGAGATGTAAAAAATGATTTTGGGAAATATTGATGCCCAAATGATTTACAAAACCTAAAACTAGTACGGATGAAGTCAGTAAACATCGATGGCTTATAAAAGATAACGAATTGTGCGAAGAGTGTTTTCGTATGCATGTCTGAAAGGTTGTTTATTTGATAATCATCCAAGCAGCTACTGCAATTTCTTTGCGCGGTCACGCAAATAGAATGCCACGCTTATTGGACAGATTATTATTTCATAGGTTAGTATAAAAGATGGGGAAACAGAATATGACAGCAAATCCGGAAATAAGAAATTACTACTTAGTTACAAGCACTCAAATCTGCAAGCCATCAAAACTGTTAAAAGGGTTTTCTGATCTGACTTTGATATCTTGTTGACATAATTAGCTAACCAAATGGGATTATAGGTCTGCAGGAAGCATGAATCATCGTCATGTGAGGGGAAGTGCTCATTTTTACAACTTTCCTCGCTGTGGTCACTGCAGCAGGTATACTCGGGAGGGTTGATGTTTCGATGCCAGCGAACCTTGCTTCTGTCCGGCTGACTCATGGACGGACAGAAGCAATAACAAAGGGACATTCCCATGTATTGCAAAGATTTTATTTTTCTACCTATATCTGCCGGTGATCTGAGTCTTAGCGGCCAGCTGGCTGGCCGAACTCGGAAAAAAAAATTTCACGTTCTTGCCCGACGATTCGAAGATTGTTTCGAACAGATCAATTAGACGTTTGGAAGGCTTGATAATATGTAAATGAAACCAAGCCAACCAAACGAGCAAAACGACCTGTTCTATCACCTGCATGCAACCACTGCAGGCTTGGGCTAGGTCAGGGCCTCTTGAAAAAGAACGCATGGAAATGGATCAAGCGATACAAGGACACACAATACATCAAAACAATAGAATCAAGAATGAAAACTATACATGGAAAAATATTGCCTATGTCTATCATTTTCTACAAGCTCTTTGGTCTCTCATAAAGAGCACATGTCAACTATAATAATCGATTATCTATTATCTACACAAAAAATATACTAAACATAATAATTAAGTCTCTAGGCATGTCATCAATTAACACGCAAGTCCTACGTTTAAGGGAAAAAAGTTTCATAGATATTTAACAGCATTTATAATTTAACTATTAACATACATCAAGTATACCTCATACTACTTATCTATTTACAAGCTTTTGGCACATCATGAATTAACGGGCAAGTCCTATAAATTAATTATATTTAATTGATAAATAAGATTGATCGGAGTACTAGACATAACTAGAATAATATTTACGTATTTATATTGATATTGACAAGTGCGACATTCATAATACATAATCTGGTAAAATTATTTAAAATTATTGTTTGTACAATCAAAACTTAAGATAAGGCAAATATGAACAATAAATATCTACAGAAGAACGTTTCGTAAATAGATTGTAAATAGATAAGTAGTATGAGGTATACTTGATGTATGTTAATAGTTAAATTATAAATGCTGTTAAATATCTATGAAACTTTTTTCCCTTAAACGTAGGACTTGCGTGTTAATTGATGACATGCCTAGAGACTTAATTATTATGTTTAGTATATTTTTTGTGTAGATAATAGATAATCGATTATTATAGTTGACATGTGCTCTTTATGAGAGACCAAAGAGCTTGTAGAAAATGATAGACATAGGCAATATTTTTCCATGTAAAGTTTTCATTCTTGATTCTATTGTTTTGATGTATTGTGTGTCCTTGTATCGCTTGATCCATTTCCATGCGTTCTTTTTCAAGAGGCCCTGACCTAGCCCAAGCCTGCAGTGGTTGCATGCAGGTGATAGAACAGGTCGTTTTGCTCGTTTGGTTGGCTTGGTTTCATTTACATATTATCAAGCCTTCCAAACGTCTAATTGATCTGTTCGAAACAATCTTCGAATCGTCGGGCAAGAACGTGAAATTTTTTTTTCCGAGTTCGGCCAGCCAGCTGGCCGCTAAGACTCAGATCACCGGCAGATATAGGTAGAAAAATAAAATCTTTGCAATACATGGGAATGTCCCTTTGTTATTGCTTCTGTCCGTCCATGAGTCAGCCGGACAGAAGCAAGGTTCGCTGGCATCGAAACATCAACCCTCCCGAGTATACCTGCTGCAGTGACCACAGCGAGGAAAGTTGTAAAAATGAGCACTTCCCCTCACATGACGATGATTCATGCTTCCTGCAGACCTATAATCCCATTTGGTTAGCTAATTATGTCAACAAGATATCAAAGTCAGATCAGAAAACCCTTTTAACAGTTTTGATGGCTTGCAGATTTGAGTGCTTGTACCCTGCTTAAAATTCTGACTAGCTTTCTGACTAGAAATATCTAGCAAGAATTGACTAGAAAACCTCTTATCAGAAACAGTCAGAATAGAGTGGTTTATGAAACACGTTGACTAGAAATCTTTTAAGCTAGAAATAGTCAGAAACAGGTAGAATTAATGGTGAGAATTGACTAGAAACAACTAGAAACAACTAGAAATTGTTAATTAATTTTAGCTAGAAATTGTCAGAAAATGGTAGAAACAGACAGAAACTTTGATCAGAATTGACTAGAAACAACTAGAAACAACCAGAAATTTATTTTTATTTTAGCTAGAAATTGGTAGAAATTGTTAGAAACAGACAGAAACTTTGATCAGAATTGACTAGAAACAACTAGAAACAACCAGAAATTTATTTTTATTTTAGCTAGAAACTGGTAGAAATTGTTAGAAACAGACAGAAACTTTGATCAGAATTGACTAGAAACAACTAGAAACAACTAGAAATTTATTTTTATTTTAGCTAGAAATTGGTAGAAATTGTTAGAAACAGACAGAAACTTTGATCAGAATTGACTAGAAACAACTAGAAACAACTAGAAACAACTAGAAATTGATATTAATTTTAGCTAGAAATTGTCAGAAAATGGTAGAAACTTTGATCAGAATTGACTAGAAACAACTAGAAACAACTAGAAATTGATATTAATTTTAGCTAGAAATTGGTAGAGATTGATAGAAACAGACAGAAGCTTTGATCAGAATTGACTAGAAACAACTAGAAACAACTAGAAATTGTTTCTTATTTTAGCTACAAATTGGTAGAAATTGATAGAAACAGACAGAAACTTTGATCAGAATTGACTAGAAACAACTAGAAACAACTAGGTAGAAACAACTAGAAATTGTTACTTATTTTAGCTACTAATTGGTAGAAACAGATAGAACCTTTGATTAGAATTGACTAGAAATAACTAGAAAGTGGTACAAATTTTAGCTAGAAATTGACAGAAAACAGAGCAGATAGAAACTTTGATTAGAATCGACTAGAAACAACTATAGAAACAACTGGTTATTAGTATTAGTTTTGGCTAGAAATTGACAGAAGAAAGTAGCAAAAGATTTGATTTTAGTTATAATTTTGATTGAAAATTGGTACACCCGATTAAAATGAGCCTCGGAGTCGGATGCATTTCATGTTCTGCCGCAGCGGCCATGGTGACAAAAAGCTTACCCCTTGCAAAAAGGTGGAAAGAGGTCAAACAT
Organism: Nemurella pictetii; assembly: GCA_921293315.2. NCBI lineage: Eukaryota > Metazoa > Arthropoda > Insecta > Plecoptera > Nemouridae > Nemurella > Nemurella pictetii. The sequence goes on along the minus strand of OV121116.1, from coordinate 8,980,475 downwards.
TATCGTAACAACTCTGATCATGGTTGGGCAAACTTACTTTGCTTGGTACAGGTAACTGCGTACCCAAGTTTCCAGCGATATTAATTATGAAGTTCATCATTCTCGGCCTCCGCAAGTTGGGCGTTGCCTAAGTAAAACATCTGATACCAGTGTATGGCAACAAGAAACCTAAGAAGTGGAAACTTATAAAGGAAGCCATGATGGTCAATTTTAGTAATCTGCCATTTGGTCAGTTGGTGACCACTTGGCAATCTGCCATCTCATACCAATTGGTCAATTGATGACCTGGCATTCTGTAGGTACCAATTGGTCATTCGACCGGTTGGCCAAGTGTCGGGGATTGGGTAGGCACAACTTCTTACCTGTGATAACATCAAACTGTCAGATTAGGCTGGCAGGCAGCTGTTTGATGCGCACCGGGACCCGGGACCCGAGAGCGATAAGAGACATTCGGAAGCTGAAGGCACTGATGTTGCACTTGTACGATGTCACGCCAGATGAACGTGCAGCTATCGCTCTTGGTTCCTCCCGGTGCGCGCCACCAGCGCTTGCTGAGGAAAAGAAATAAGCACACATTAATAGTGGCATCATTTACACCGGTAGGTACGTTGAAAGCTGTTCTTTGAAATGGAAATTGCCCTGGGATTGAAAGAAATATTAGTGACTCTGCAATGCATTTGAATAGGTACAATTTAATTGCCACTAAATATACCTAAAAATACAAAGTAGACAATCAGTGAAAATGTTATGTAAGTTAGTAGGTACTGCAATTGAATTTCATTTATCCAGCGTCTGTGTGATGAGGATAATTCCGTTCCGTTCTGTTCGGGATACTTGACGAGCAAGTCTTCAGCACCTACAAAACAAACATTACTTTTATTTGCAATGCGAATAGGTACAATTAATCATGTAAGCTACTAAAATATTGAGAATGACCATTGCATACTGGTATCTCCATTGCAGATCTCACCAGTTTTCTCTGGCTTCCCGTGCCCGTAAGATGCAATCTTTCCGTTGATAATCACTTTGCACGGAGCCAACTTCCTTGTTCAGAATATCGCTGTCCAAGATTTGTCCGGCAATCGAAGACGTAACCGATCTGCAGTTAACCAATATGCATAGTTTGTTATTGAAGCATGAGACCATTGAGTTTGGAGTGGGAGACATTAAAATATATAAATATATCAACGAACTGAAACAAAATTGCTTGATGACAATTGACTGACACAGCAAAGCAATGGGTACCTAGCAAAGTTTAAGTGTAATACATACCTTAGAAAAATACGATCCACGTCGCAAACTATTCACGGAATATGTATCACAACATAAATTTGACGAGTAAAGATATTACGCGGCGAGAACGCGGTGTGTTTTGACTTGAATGTAAATTTCATTTTCACGCGAATACAAGTCGGCGTCATAACTTCTGTGCGTCCGCCATATTGGTTTTGACTCAATAATGGCGCTGTGATGGACGTGTTCAAATAATAGCGCTAATATTATTTGCGCATTAAAGACGAATGCAAATTGAGTATAAACTCAGCAAAGAATTGTTGTTTCAATCAATAATTGATTTTATCAAGCCAGTACATACTTTTCCGTTATCACAACATAGAAACAAAGTCAAATAAGCACATTTTATTTTATATTTTCCGAACTTTCCAAACGATTTTCTTCAAATTATAACAAAATCTGCCACATCACTTTATGGATGCACCTTCCAAATTTCAGCTTGATCGGATCAACACTTATCGAGTGATAACCGATAAGGTGGTTTTTATTTATTTGTTGCCAAATTTTCCGAACGAATTTTCCGACAAATTAATTTTAAGTTAACCCACCTATTTTAAATTCCCAGTTAAAATTTTGTTCAATTCTGTTGTAAACTTTAGAAGTAGTTTTCGTAAAATCGAGATAATCGTCAACACATAGGTTAAATGATGGGGGTAACATAGGCGTGAAGAAACTTCGGAGACTTGAAAACGTTTTTTTTTTTTTAAATTTTTCCCGATGATGGATTTAAATGAAATTGCAAAACCGGACAACTCTAGTGGTCTGTTATCTATGTTAGAAATTTGAAACAAATCTAACCTTAATTTTTCTTTGTATGGCAATTTTAAGTTTTTTGGTACTTTGAAATCGTTGTAACTTTGGAAAATTCAATTTCCCAAGGAAAATCTACTCTATATAAAAGATGCACATTCACCGGGAATATCCATAAATATGTATTTAGATACTCCGCAAATGTCCCCCCATCCGAACTTTGCAATTTTACGGTACTCCCGTAAGCCACCATGTTAAATGACTTAGCCGAAATTTCAACAAAAGCACTAAATCGTGAATAACTTTCTTAAATTCAATTTATAAGAAAAATGCAATCTAATATAAGAGATGCGCATTTACTGGGGCTATCCATTCGTATGTGATTTAACTCCCGACAAATGTTCCCACGCCCGCACTTTACCATTCCCCGCCGACTCCCGTAAGAGCCCATGTTAAATTACTTAGCCGCCGCAACTGACCAATTGTTGGTCAATTGAAGTCAATTGGTGGTCCCTTGAATTGGTGGTCCCTTGAATTGGTGGTCCCTTGAATTGGTGGTCAATTGAATAAAAATCTTTGCCAATTGATACCAATTGGTGGCCATTTGAAGTCAATAATTGGCGGTCAATTGATCTCAATTGATGTCAATTGATATCATTTGGTTTACCAATAGACGTACAGGTCGAGATTTTTACAAGGGTAATTTTCTTGTCTTGGATTAAATTCAGAATGAAATTGAATTTCAAGGTGAGGAGGAGTAACTTTTATAGTTAAATCTCTCTCATTTCAGTCAATTTCTAGCATTTTTGTAACGAATATTAATTCTGTCTTTTTCTAGTCATTTCTAGTCACTTCTGACTTGGATATACTCTGTTTATTTCTGTCAACTTCTAACATTTTCTAATGAACATTAATTCTGTCTTTTTCTAGTCATTTCTAGTCACTTCTGACTTGGAGCATTTTCTAATGAATATTAATTCTGTCTTTTTCTAGTCATTTCTAGTCACTTCTGACTTGGATATACTCTGTTTATTTCTGTCAACTTCTAACATTTTCTAATGAACATTAATTCTGTCTTTTTCTAGTCATTTCTAGTCACTTCTGACTTGGAGCATTTTCTAATGAATATTAATTCTGTCTTTTTCTAGTCATTTCTAGTCGCTTCTGACTTGGATATACTCTGTTTATTTCTGTCAACTTCTAACATTTTCTAATGAACATTAATTCTGTCTTTTTCTAGTCATTTCTAGTCACTTCTGACTGGGATATAATCTGTTTATTTCTGTCAACTTCTAACATTTTCTAATGAACATTAATTCTGTCTTTTTCTAGTCATTTCTAGTCACTTCTGACTTGGATATACTCTGTTTATTTCTGTCAACTTCTAACATTTTCTAATGAACATTAATTCTGTCTTTTTCTAGTCATTTCTAGTCACTTCTGACTTGGAGCATTTTCTAATGAATATTAATTCTGTCTTTTTCTAGTCATTTCTAGTCACTTCTGACTGGGATATAATCTGTTTATTTCTGTCAACTTCTAACATTTTCTAATGAACATTAATTCTGTCTTTTTCTAGTCATTTCTAGTCACTTCTGACTTGGATATACTCTGTTTATTTCTGTCAACTTCTAACATTTTCTAATGAACATTAATTCTGTCTTTTTCTAGTCATTTCTAGTCACTTCTGACTTGGAGCATTTTCTAATGAATATTAATTCTGTCTTTTTCTAGTCATTTCTAGTCACTTCTGACTTGGATATACTCTGTTTATTTCTGTCAACTTCTAACATTTTCTAATGAACATTAATTCTGTCTTTTTCTAGTCATTTCTAGTCACTTCTGACTTGGAGCATTTTCTAATGAACATTAATTCTGTCTTTTTCTAGTCATTTCTAGTCACTTCTGACTTGGATATACTCTGTTTATTTCTGTCAACTTCTAACATTTTCTAATGAACATTAATTCTGTCTTTTTCTAGTCATTTCTGTTAACATCTGGCTAGATGTATTCTGTTAATTTCTTTCAATTTCTAGCATTTTCTGATCAAAGATATTTTTCTGACTGTTTCAAGTAATTTCTGGTCAAGTCTGACTAGAAATTTTCTATCAATATCTGATGTTTTCTAGCATTTTCTACTTTTCGCATTATTTCTAGTCAAGTCAAGCCACATCTGGCTTGTTCTGATTCAATTTTTCTGGCTAGTTCTAGTCAGGCTGGACTTTCTGATATTTTCTGACCAAATCTAGTTAAAATCCAACAAGAAATGGACAGAACTGACAAGAATTTTAAGCAGGGTAACTAAGTAGTAATTTCTTATTTCCGGATTTGCTGTCATATTCTGTTTCCCCATCTTTTATACTAACCTATGAAATAATAATCTGTCCAATAAGCGTGGCATTCTATTTGCGTGACCGCGCAAAGAAATTGCAGTAGCTGCTTGGATGATTATCAAATAAACAACCTTTCAGACATGCATACGAAAACACTCTTCGCACAATTCGTTATCTTTTATAAGCCATCGATGTTTACTGACTTCATCCGTACTAGTTTTAGGTTTTGTAAATCATTTGGGCATCAATATTTCCCAAAATCATTTTTTACATCTCTTATCCAAGGCAATATCAATGGTAAGCATAACAACTGCTTCTTATACGTATTCACGCAATTCCGAAGCGTGCGGAAAGAACAGCGCTTCACCCTCAGCACCGTCTCGAGTTGGTCTCGAGTCTCGCTGATGTGTTTTCGTGCTGTTCGTTCAAACGGTTCAAAGTCGCCGCGCATCTCGGCTCTTTCCGAGGGATGCCGAGGTGCGATTCTACACTAGCGCCGCTATCGGGGGTTTATTTTTCCGAGCGAGCAGCCTCCCATAAGCGCCAAGACTCTGACTAGTATTCTTACTCAATGACGTAATCAGTGAGTTTCGTGACCATCGTGACCAACGGGCTGAAACTAGAATAGGGCGCCTCGTAGAACTCTTTGTATGTCAGGGTTTCAGAATATGGGTGGCGCTGTCGTCGAAAACAGTTGTCACGATTTATTCCGCGTTTCTGATTGGCCGAGGTTTGGCTGGGTTTCGAAGCGAAGTGAGCGTCACTTGGAGAAAAACATGGCCGTTGTTGTTGACGCGAAGCCTGTTCGGCGGTGTGTGGAAGAAAAATGCTCTGAATGAATGTAAGTACGATTACATACATGTCGTTACTGATTCAATTGTAGCTTTGTCTGTTTCTAGACTCTTTGTGGAGTATTATAAAGGTGTTAGTGTTGTAATTTCTCTATCATCGTCATATCAAGTTCCTTGTGCATGCTTGCACAACAAACTTGATACACAGAAATTATGTTATTTCCCTTAGTTCATATAAATCCCATGATAACACCTCTTTTCTCCATGAATTCTGAATTTATCTTAATCAATTGTTCAGGCATGGCTCATTGGTCAGACATCAATTTAATCTATTATCAACTCTTTGCAGATTGTGTCCAGAGCCCCTCCCGAAGAAAAGATGCAAGGCGCCGCTGTTCTGTGATCAAGGGCAGTGATCGAGAGCGAGTGGTCAAGATCGAGTGCTGAAAGCAAAGTGACAGCTCCTCTCTCAAGTAAGTCTCTTCCCACCTTTGCACTTCTATGGGGCTGGCTGCACCAAACAGCAATATGGGCACCTTGTGTTCTCAACTTGGAGAAGAGGATTGAACAGAAAATCACTTCAAAAGTTTATTTCCCAATGGCCTGACTATGAAGACAATTACAAAATCGTTGTTAAGTCTAGAGGGAGTTAGGGGATTTGTGGTAAACGTGAGCAGTTAGCTTTGAGCTCCAGATGGCCTTTCAGAGCTTCAGTAGTGGATGCGATGTGACTTGAGCCAAGATGCAATGCCGAGTTTGAATGGCCAGCATGAAACCACGGCAACGTTTCCATATACCGTTACATTAAATCAATCAATTATTTATCAATTACATCTGCGTAGTACTAATTATTCTGTGTACTCGCAGCAATGTCTTGCGCCGTGCTTTTGTGCTGGTTGTTGAATCTTTGCCCAAAATCTCAGCTCGAGCCTCATCACTTCTACTACTAGTGATCTTAATAGTTATCTGAAGCTCAGAGCCAAGTGCTTGTCGTTGCTGCTATTTCGCTACCTCCATTCAAACTCAATGATACCTTCCTGGTTTAGGTGATCACTGCTGTGCCGTGTCACAACCCATCACTTGTTAAAAGCTCAGGCGCTCACTGAGACAGGAGTTGGTTTTGAAAAAGTCATCTGCTTCAAAGCCAACCTTTCAATAGAACAGGATAAGGAAATTCCTCCACAAGTAGGCGTTTTGCAGAATATTGAAAACTTATTCCAAATGTCTTGTTTCAGACCTGGCTCCTACATCGACTTCACTGGCCTAGATTGCACACCTGACTGCGACACCACCCGGATGCTACTAAGGATTTGATTTTATTCTGAAATATATATTTCTGTATTTATTTGCTCTGCTTGGAATCAGTTAGAACATTTTATTTTATTACTTAAATAAATGTATGTTCATTTAATTTAAAATTTTGTTTGGCTTATTGTTACTTAGTCGTAAAGTACTTATTTGTTTTTCTCAAGTGACTTTCTGAATGTATCTCTTGAAAATACTTTAAAATCATTGTTTTAACTTTTAAAAACAATGATTTTAATGTGTTTTCAAAAGATGAATTCAGCAAGTCACTTGGAAAAACAACTATCAGAAGAATGCGAGGGGAATGGTACCTATCCCCATTCAAAATTCCCGGAAAAAAAGGTTTCGAATTGCAGAGCCGATGAAAGTCAGAGTAGCAAAGAGTTCTTCAGTTTGCTACTAGGAGTCGCATATCTTAGCCGAAGGCTACTAATACCAGTATCTTTGATCGTGACCGATCGTGACAGCGCGCGCTGCTTTGTTTATAACCTCTGTGTCAAAGGATACCTCTCAATGATTTTCCACAACGAATATGTTTCTTGCCTTCTCCTGCTCGAAGCATAAGTCATGTTACATGCATAATTAGTATTCGCCGTCAATCATTAAATAAAAGGCATGAATCGAGAAACTAAGGTGGTGAGTTTAAAAGAGTTAATTACATTGCCAATGATAGTGGGATTATGAGTTAGATGACACAAGTTAGATAGGATTTATAGTAATTGGCATATTTTGTTGTTCTATTTGATCAAATTGGACGTTATGATGAGAGGAACACATTGCCAGTCAAGCCTTTATGAAAGATCTCATTAATTTTCTCTTAAGTTTTCATGTGATATTTCAAACAATTTAAAGACATAGGTATACATTAGCACTTAGCAGTGGCAATGCCACTGCCATAGCAACTGTCAACACCAACCAATTTTTCCATCAAACAGTAGTCAGGACCTTAATTAATCTGATTGAACCCGAATTAACATTCTATAACGGATCAGAACTAGTATTAGTCTGTGTATGTCTGTATGGCGATTTGAATGATTCAGAATAAAAATCGTCCCAAATCAGATGATGAATCAGATCAGCATCTGAAAATGCTACTATAAATCTCCTTCGATTGTGCAAGCCCTTGGATCTACACTAAAATATCTTTTAAATGATATACATTTTTGGATAGAAGAACATGCATTAGTTATAAAATTGGGAGTGGAAAAATAATAAAACATTTTTACCTTTATTCAAATCATTGAAATTTTTGCAACCACACAGATTTTTCAACTGAGGTACACTCCTGGACACTGAATACCGTCCACTAGAAATTTATACAAGTCCCGATGAAGGTTGGCTTGAAAAATAGTGTAGTTAAGTCGTGTAAACACCATGCTGTATGCCATGTGCTATGTAGACCCAAACCTTGTTATGATAAACCAGTTTTCCTTATCAGTTGGTGCCCAGTGAAATGAGGATACAAATATGATATCTCGTGAGTTTTTCTGATCATTTTAGCACCCAACACTGACCTATAGCTCGTAATTTTGGAGATGCAGAAATAATTCGAAAACTTCCTGCATCTACTCTTTACAGCAAACACGTTTATCTCATCACTTCCTCGGTTCCATGGGTTCCATGGTACAATTTAATTTCTCTCCCTTTAACTGCTTCTATTATCTTTGGATCAAGTCGATGGTTAGCTCCGAGACCCAACCTTTTTGATGGCTGTAGGCTACCTTGGCCTGGCGGTTCGGATATATTATATAAAATTCGGGAGATTAGATAACAAACGATGTCTATTATTACGATGCAGCGAAGGAAATTCAAAGGGTTGTAATTTTTAGTATTTTTACCATTGAATTAATATTTTTTTACTTTTAATAGGTCAATAGTTACAGCAAGTTACAGTAGTTACAGCAAGGGAATTGAAATTCGTCCAAACCGTGTAAATCTTCCCCGGCAACTCTGTGACATTCTGTAGCTCGATCATGGCCAAAACGGCTTCTCTGGTGAACTAATATTCTAAATGCACGGTTGATATGATTTGTTTGAAGCCCCACTGATAAGAAAAATGGTTTTCCATCATTAGGCAGCCTCCCAAGCAAGTAGTTTCCTATGCCATGTGCTCAGCCTCTACCTGGCTACCTATAGGTACTTTTTTCAAGCAAGCCTTCATTGGGACTTGTTTAAATTTCAGGTGGACGGTTTTTAGTGTCCAGAAGTGTACATATTCTCAGAAGGCCTTAAACCATTGACCTGTTACTAATAATATGTGAAATGCAACATAATTTTCATTTCAGAATGGCTCTTGTGAGCGATTTACTTTCCTGGTTCTGTGGCAAGACATTGAATCATCACTGGGTAGGAAGTTTACTCTCCACTGTTATTTTGATGGCAGTATCGAGCTGGTAATTATCACATTTTTAACTTGGTTTGAGCTACCCTCTCCCAACAAGTGGACGGTTTTCACTGTCCATAATTGTACCGCTGCCTTTAGATTTTTCATGACATTTGCGGACTTTACAGAAGGCATGTGAATCTCTGTAAAAATAGTTTTTTTCTATCAATTTTCTGAAAATTTGTAAAATTAAGATATCAACGTAGTGTTCAAAATTTAAACACAACTATGGGGAAGAAATCTAAACCCTGCCACGGTTTACTGAGCTAAGGGGTCTCATCACACCACATAGTCATTAAACATAGTATTGTTGGTACTACAACTGTAATTTTACTTTTTAATTATTTTATCTATTGAATTCTCTTTGTAGATTGACATGAAGAATTCCAAGGTGTTTTTAAGAAGAGTTGTCTGTGATGGTGTGAAAATAAGCAATATATCTGTGGGAGATGTAGTGGATATTTATTCTAGACGCATGGAAGTTTTATCGTATGGTGATTTATTTACCAAGAATGCACTTGAATCGATGACAGAAAAGTAACAGTTTCCTTTCTATTGTTTTCGTTTAATATATCTTATATTTTAAAAATTCTATGGCACATAATATTTCTCTGTAACAAACACATTATACGATAATAATTCTTCTTTTACAGGACTGTTGCTTTGATTAAAGCAGATAATATGGTTGAAGCAGCAAATATTATTCAAACAATTCTTAATCAAGAATGTAAAATTACTAAGATGAGAATGATTCAAATGTCAAAAGATGATGCAAGCTATTTCTACCAAGATCTGGATAATGCCTCTGATCAAGAGTAAGTTATTTTCTTTAAGTAAATTTAAATAAAATTTAACTCTCCTTTGTAAAAAGACCCTAGTTTACAAGTAGATATGCATGAATGCCAAAATGCTGACAAATTTACTCAAATTGAAGCCCAGACAATAAATACTGTTTCTTTCTTGTAATTGATTCTGTTTAATGAACATTAAACCGAGAGTAACATATTGAATATTGAATTCATGGGCCAGAGTAGGCCCCCAAAGATCAACCAAATCTTGCCCTCTGATTAGTCGAAAATGAAAGTCGAAGGATATGGTCCAAACTTTTCTTTTCATCGCATTTATAAGCCACAAGCATGACCAAACCATGATTTTGATTAAACTTAGTCATCCACATGTGCAAAATAGGATCCACCAAATACCTGTTAATTCTCGGAATTATAATATTACAAATTATTTATTTATTAAATTACTTAGTTATGAATTATTATGCAACCATTCCCATGTAACCACCTGACCTTTTCCCCTAGTAACCTAAGTTGCAAATAAAAACACATAATCATATATTTCTGTTCAGGAAACGAGAGAAAGATCTAGTTGCTAGTCCTGTGATCGCCTTGGAAATAACAGGGAAGAATTCGATTGCCAAATGGCAACAAGTAATGGGTTGTGAGTTTCCAGAGGAAGCTCATGCCTTGGTATCCAATGATAAGAAAATTGCTCTATATGGATCATCTTCTACTCTAAAATATGAAAAGGTAAGCTACCAAAACTTGCATGTCAAACTGCATGGTTACAATGAACCTAACACGTTTACACATACAAAGGTATAGCACCACTTTCGGCATCCTCACAGTATATTGACACAGAACTATTGGTTGTATCAGTGTTTTGCATCTAGCCAACTTCATTCTATGCAAAGTTTTTGAAGGTTTGCACTCTAAAAACAAACACTGTGTTCTTTGTTGTCGGGTCTATCAAATGAACTGGTTAATTTTCCTCCAATTTCAGCTTATTGATTAATGGCGCATTCATTTTTTCAGGATAAGATACTGTTTTTTGTACCAAAGAATGTGACTTCAGCAATATCTCCCATGAAAACAGCATTGTTCAATGATTGTACTCTTGCAATTATCAAACCACATGCAGTCCTTGAAGGTAGTACAATAATGCTCATAAATTTATCTTTGTCATGAATAATTTTTGTCCAATAATTTTTATACTGCTCTATTCTTTAATAATTTATATCTTTTTCTTTTTCAGGACTCTATCCAAATATCATTTTAAAAATACAAAACATGAAATTCAAAATTACAGCTATCATGATGTACCACATGAACAGATCTGAGGCTGAAGAATTACTGGAAGTATATCGCGGAGTTTTACCCGAATTTCAGGTAAGAATCTGTATACACCAGGTTCTTACTCTGAAGTAATTGATTTAATTTTAAACCAAATGGCATGAGACATTGGATACCTTGACTTGTAATAAATTAGTGCTGGAAAATTCAAAAGGGGAAAGAGGAAAGCAGAGTGGCTCGACTTACCCATCAGGTGAGATAGGCCATGGTGATGACTGATGAGTAAATGTGTAGTAACATTTCAGAAGAGTGAATTGTCATCACTGGTAAATATGGCAAGCCAGACTACCTCTGCTCTTCATTCCCTTAATTAATTAACCAGCATTTTTGCATTGATAAGCACATGCTGGAACCGGCTTTTCTTATATAGATGCTGATTGACCAATTCGTGTCAGGCCCGTGCATTGGATTAGAAATCGTAGGCTTCGGATCCATGACCGTGTCGAAATTCCGTGAGATTGTGGGACCTAGGGATCCTGTAAGTACATCTTGTGTTACTTGCCAAGTGCTTCCTGCAAATTATTCATGTTTGCGGATCTTCAGTTCTTGTCAGCACCAGCTTTTATTACATGGGTTCAATCGTTTAGGATACGAGTGATACGAGAAAGCATTTCTAGAACCAGGGGCGCCGACTCCGCGGGTCCCCGGGTGCCAGGGCACCCCTCGGATTTTTCGTCATATTTTTTAATTTTTAGATTTTTTCATGTTTACTTGGCGCGGTTAGTCGCAAATAAGTACAGACATCGAGACACTGGTTCGTTTCGGACTCTATATTGACACATTAACAATTGAAATGTGTTGAAGCTACTAGTAGATCATAAGCTATCAGGCAGCAATCTATACGACACAATCTTCGTCACAGTGTTGATCTGGAAGCTTGATCTGAGCTGCATTGGTTTAACCTTGAACGACGTACGCGGCATCCCTTCGCTGAGAATCGAAGCCTCCACTAATTCCAAAAGCCACTACATGGATTCTGGGACTTGGATACGACGCCAAAGAACATGAATGCACTAGCACTTCTTACCATTCACCGAGAGATTACTGACGGTGTTGACTGTGATTTTATTGCGGATCAGTTTATCCTGAAAGCGGCAGTACGTCGCATCACATTTGCGATGCAGAGTTTGTGAATTTGCGATTGTGCAGAACTATTCCCCCCCCCCATTTGCAATTTTTGTATGGGCACCCCTCGGACTTTCTAGAACATCTAGAACGTCTAGCCCCTGTTGAGAACACTTTGCGGACCCTTCAACTTAAACGGAGCCGGTCAAAATTTCCAATGCAATTTTGCTGATATCAAGTTTTTAGAGGTTGTCGCTGTGGAACCATTGCAATTGTACACTAATAAAAATATCCTTTCAAGCTTGGCCATTAACACTTTGCAACTTGGCAACAAACTTTGTGTAGTATTTAAAATTTTAATTAGTTGGCTAATAATTTGGAAATACCTAAATTAAATTTTTAGCTTATAAAATTTTTAGAATTTTGTTAGATATTCATGTCAAATGTGGAATCACTTACAAGAAGGTTCAACTTGAAGGTATCTAACGAGGAAGAATAATGCCAGCACATGCAACCGATAAGAAAACGTGATAAAAACACCCCATTAAACAACTAGGCATTGGCATAAGGTTTGCCAAACTAGGTTTGGCATAAGAAATCTGATACTCTACCCTGGCACAATGCACAGTAAAAATTCACAATTTCAAACATTGGAAAAAACATATCTTCAGATTATATTGTATTCAAATTACAATAGATTAATTGACTATATGTAGTTCTGCATCCCATGACATTAATTTTCACTTATTAATTTGTATTTGTATTCTTCTGCATCTTCAGGATCAGGAAAATTATTTCTTACTTTGTATTTTTTTGTCCTCAGAATATTGCTAAGTTATTGAGACCCCAATCAATACGAGCAGCATTTGGATCCACAATTGCAAAGAATGTGATTTACTGCACAGATCTTGATACTGACGGGGTTGCTGAGTCCAATTATTTCTTTAACTATTTGCATGGTTAGCTACCGACACCAGTATCTTGCATTGTCATCAGAATATTGAAATTGTGTAGATATGCAGTTGAACCATTGGGAAACTGGAAATGAATTGTGAATTAAATCCTTTTCCTTGCTATTATAAAGAATGTAAGAATGTGTGTATGTGGATTGTGGAATCCTTTGATTCTATTGTGACATTGGTTTCACTGATAATGTTTCTGAAATATATGTGCTTTAAGGTAAATTAAATTTAGATCAAGTCCATTTTTAACTAACTGAATTTTTACTGAATTACTGAAAATTTTCCAATTACTGATGTCAATTCAGTGAAATTGGAAAGTTCTTATATCATGGAAAGATATATCACCCCTTAACAATTTCTGAAAAATACCGGCAAGCTGCAAGTATGGCTGTTCTCTCAATAGAACACACTGCTCCATTCAACAAATACAATAAAATTATACATTTTACAGAAAACACTCTGAAGAGAAAATAAAACAGATTTAAAAACTATAAAAAAATTTATTAATTTTTTTTAAAAATCTTAAACTGTAAAAAGTAAATTTGTTAAAGAAAAAGGTAAAAAATAAACATTGGTATAAATAAGGTGTAAAAAGTAAACATGGTTTTGAACGGTAAGATTTAAACAAGGGTATGAACTGTAAAATGTATAATATCAGCTGGTGTTATTTTTGTGATTGTTCCTTTGTATCTGCTGCATAATATGTGAGTGCCGAGAGGGGATATGAATGTTTCTGTGCCATGGGGCTAGAAATCTGAATCGGAGGACTGGACCCTGGGACGACGATTCTTTCGTGGTGGCAGCAAAATTGGATGCCAAACACCAGGGCGGCAAGGGGTAGGTGGGCATTCCAGGCCCGTCGACCTCGCAGCCGACTTTTCACGCATCAGCCGGCGGCCAGAACGCCGGCTGGAACGTTTCTGCAGTGGACTCTTCACTTCACCTTTCGTTGCCTGGATCCACTCTTGGTTATGTAGGTCTTCATAACTTGTAGGTGTTTGGACCCAGCGCAAGCTTCCACATCTCAGCCCCTTGCTTTCCTCTACCTCTTCTTCGCTTGATGTCTGTTCGTTGTTCAGGACATCATCCGCAGTCTGCCGAAATCGAATGTACCTTGCCAAAGACACGGTCACGCGATAGCAGTTGGTGTTGGGCTTTAGATCATATTGAGTCGGGTCGTCCTCGGAATATACTTCAGGGTATTTTTGCCAAAGAATCATCCCAACATCGCTGTCTCTATCGGGGACATCTGTTATAGACCAAAATGACGTTGGCTTTTCACTGTCAACCTTTAGGTTTACCCTATTTTTTCGTAGTCTTTCATCTTCTTCAACGTTTTTTTGCCAAATTGGCTCCCTTTTTCGCTGCAACCTTTTCTTTTCTGTTGGTTTATACCGGAATATTCCGTCTTCTTCTGTTTCGATCGCCTCTAGTGAGTTTACTAGAATGGTCATCACACGGACCAAGTTCTTTCGTTCCATAATAGCCCAGCCCTTATTTAACCTTAACCAGTCGAATATCTCTTTCATCGAAGCTGCTTGCTGATTTTGCCTAAAAATAACTTGCAACGCGTGAAGTACTTGAATTTTATCATCGTCCTTTGTGTCCCGAACGTGAAGTTCACGGAAAGGATTAATGGTGTTCTTCATTTTGACTATTATTGACGAGAAATTTAAATATAATCTTCTGTAAGGTTAAAAAAAATCGGAATACTTTTATGAGACAATAGTCGGTCGGTCCAATCTGATAGTTAGCCAGCGCTCCCTTGATTTGCTTCCTAGGCGTAAGTCAGTGCTACTTGGTAAAAGTAAAAATGAGCGATTTCTTGAATCATAATTTTGCGCGCGAGTTTCATCCCGCGAATTTTAAAGGGTTCCGAATATGATGTTAGATAAGCGGCAAATAAGCATAAAGGGCATGATAATTGAATGCAAAATAATGATTCATGGGTTTTCGGATTTTGCGCAGACAAGGGGTCGCGGACTCGAGTTAATGTTTGAGATAAGGGAAGTATTTAGAACGGAGGCGTATATGGGTAGGTTCGTCGGGGGGTAGTCCGATAAAGCAGAAACTCTCTCTTAAGGCTATTGATAGGGGAATATGCGCAAAAAAACCCGAACAGGAACCGATTTTTTTTGATAATATTTAGATGAAGTAGTTGTTTTCATCACATGGAAAAAATATTTCACCTCGCGGAAAATACCGGAAAATTGGTGGAAAACTAAAAAATGTATGTTACACTGCCCACCAGTATTCCAGGGAAAGTCGTCAAGGCAAGGCTGTCTATAGTATTGATTCTTAGGAGTAGGGTGTTTGTATTAATCCATTGACACCTTTTTATTTTTGTTTCTTACGCCCTTTTCGAAGATATAAATTAATAAATAAATTAGAATAAACATCACGAGCAGATAGGACGTCTGCGAAAAAGAATGTCTCGTTTGGCATGCTTGGTGAGGTGTCAAAAATTGACACAAGGACGCTAGAAATTCGATTCAAATTGATTCGAAATCTGTATCACATCACGAGTCCACTTCTGTCAAAAAAATCTCAAAATTTTAACGTCCCACCCTAACACCCTAAGCTTTTGCACTTTGCTTGGCCAAAGACATTCTTTTTCGAAGTCATCCTATCTGCTCGCGATGTTTATTCCGTGCGCGCTTACTGCTATAATCCGATATAAGTGAAGTAGGCAATATGAAGCAAAAGATCGATTAATTCGATTGATTTCCTTTATTTGGTGGAAATAATTTTGGTTTTCAACGCAAACATGCAGCTCTAATGTCTTTTTGAATGAACTTTCTAGCGTGAGTTGTGAGTTGTGAGTTGTGACCACTTGTGACGAATACATTGTGAGAGAAAACTTGTAGCCTGTGACAACTTTTCAAAGCAACAGAAATGAGTCAATGAAAAAATATTGCCGGAGGGGCTAAAATGAAAAACATATTGCAACCAGCATTATCTGATTTGACTTTATCTAAGGTAATTAGTTACATACATGCTCATCAAAGACAAGGGTGGTACTACTACTACGTGAAGGCAATTGGCGAAGTAACTTTTCATTCAAAATGTTCCACCAAAACTTTATGCTAAAAATTGTTGGTTTTGTAGCTTATTTGCACATGGTGCATCTATTTTTCTCTGCGTGTCATGTCATTTCATGTCATGTCATTTCAATGAATGTAAAACTGCATAATTTTTAAATAAAGATTTTACCTTGTGGCTAATAGCTAATAAATCGACAGATCTTCAATGTCGCACGTTCGTAACTGATACGGCCAAGATATCACAATAAAAGGAACCGCTCGTTTAGATGCAGCACGTGTCTCGGAAGACCAGAGTGCATGCAGGGAATTATGCAGATTGCAGATTTCACCTGACCCGATGCACACCCAATTGCATTTATATTTGAATTTGAAAGAATCTTGCGGCCAAGAACTAGGAAGGAGCGTACAGAGGCGTAGCAAGGGTTCACGGCGCCCGGGGCAAAAAAATCAAATTCGCCCCCCCCCCCCCCCCCCTCCTTCCACCGGGGAGGTGCGCACTTCACTCTATAGCACGGCCACGAACTTCTTAACTAATTACCAGCACACCTCTCCCACCTAGAGCTGGGCAGCAACTGACCTGCTGAAGAAAATGAATCACGATTGCACGTGAGGAAACCGTCATTTTCGTTTATGAGAAAATTTTCCAATTTCCAAGAAATGAGCCTTCGATTTGCTACGATTCGCATAACAAGTATATTCAGCCAAACAACTACAGATAATAACTAGTATAATGCAGAATTTCTTTCAATTTAAGGAAATTTCCAGTAAAAGCAGTAGTTACCTACATTCGATCATGGAAAGAAAACAAACTTCATGGAACAGGACGGTGGATTCCGAATCATTCGTGGATTTGAATTGTTGTCGCAAACTCATAGAAATGTGCGTCAAGGATTAGGCATGAAAAATTTCAAGGAAAATGAAGACGATTTTGGCGCCCCCAATAGACCGGCGCCCGGGGAATCTTGCCCCCATGCCCCCCCCCCCCCCCTCGCTACGCCTCTGGGAGCGTATATGTTTTAGAAACTGTGAGAGGAATTCAGTTCATTTCGTTTATCATAAGCTGTTGTAATATACAGATTTCAGCGCGTAGGGTTGTTTTTCGAGCGCTAAGCCGGAGATACCGGAGAGATTGTAGACACTAGCGGGCGAGTGAACGTACCAAGGTTACGTGAAATAAGTATTTCCAGACCAAGCACTTGACTGCTCCGACGCAAATTACGCCATCTGCTTTTGACAACCAGTGAAATGCAGACGTTTTTTTATGAAATATTTGACAAAGTAAAAAATTTATATCTTATATATATCTTTATATTGACTTATATCAATGGATTAATACAAACACCCTACTCCTAATAATCAATACTATAGACACCCTTGGTGACACCCCAGGTGTGAAAACAACTACTTCATCTAAATATTATCAAAAAAAAATCGGTTCCTGTGCGGGTTTTTTTGCGCATATTCCCCTATCAATAGCCTTAAGAGAGAGTTTCTGCTTTATCGGACTACCCCCCGACGAACCTACCCATATACGCCTCCGTTCTAAATACTTCCCTTATCTCAAATATTAACTCGAGTCCGCGACCCCTTGTCTGGGCAAAATCCGAAAACCCATGAATCATTATTTTGCATTCAATTATCATGCCCTTTATGCTTATTTGCCGCTTATCTAACATCTGACATTAGAGCTGCATGTTTGCGTTGAAAACCAAAATTATTTCCACCAAATAAAGGAAATCAATCGAATTAATCGATCTTTTGCTTCATATTGCCTACTTCACTTATATCGGATTATAGCAGTAAGCGCGCACGGAATAAACATCGCGAGCAGATAGGATGACTTCGAAAAAGAATGTCTTTGGCCAAGCAAAGTGCAAAAGCTTAGGGTGTTAGGGTGGGACGTTAAAATTTTGAGATTTTTTTGACAGAAGTGGACTCGTGATGTGATACAGATTTCGAATCAATTTGAATCGAATTTCTAGCGTCCTTGTGTCAATTTTTGACACCTCACCAAGCATGCCAAACGAGACATTCTTTTTCGCAGACGTCCTATCTGCTCGTGATGTTTATTCTAATTTATTTATTAATTTATATCTTCGAAAAGGGCGTAAGAAACAAAAATAAAAAGGTGTCAATGGATTAATACAAACACCCTACTCCTAAGAATCAATACTATAGACAGCCTTGCCTTGACGACTTTCCCTGGAATACTGGTGGGCAGTGTAACATACATTTTTTAGTTTTCCACCAATTTTCCGGTATTTTCCGCGAGGTGAAATATTTTTTCCATGTGATGAAAACAACTACTTCATCTAAATATTATCAAAAAAAATCGGTTCCTGTTCGGGTTTTTTTGCGCATATTCCCCTATCAATAGCCTTAAGAGAGAGTTTCTGCTTTATCGGACTACCCCCCGACGAACCTACCCATATACGCCTCCGTTCTAAATACTTCCCTTATCTCAAACATTAACTCGAGTCCGCGACCCCTTGTCTGCGCAAAATCCGAAAACCCATGAATCATTATTTTGCATTCAATTATCATGCCCTTTATGCTTATTTGCCGCTTATCTAACATCATATTCGGAACCCTTTAAAATTCGCGGGATGAAACTCGCGCGCAAAATTATGATTCAAGAAATCGCTCATTTTTACTTTTACCAAGTAGCACTGACTTACGCCTAGGAAGCAAATCAAGGGAGCGCTGGCTAACTATCAGATTGGACCGACCGACTATTGTCTCATAAAAGTATTCCGATTTTTTTTAACCTTACAGAAGATTATATTTAAATTTCTCGTCAATAATAGTCAAAATGAAGAACACCATTAATCCTTTCCGTGAACTTCACGTTCGGGACACAAAGGACGATGATAAAATTCAAGTACTTCACGCGTTGCAAGTTATTTTTAGGCAAAATCAGCAAGCAGCTTCGATGAAAGAGATATTCGACTGGTTAAGGTTAAATAAGGGCTGGGCTATTATGGAACGAAAGAACTTGGTCCGTGTGATGACCATTCTAGTAAACTCACTAGAGGCGATCGAAACAGAAGAAGACGGAATATTCCGGTATAAACCAACAGAAAAGAAAAGGTTGCAGCGAAAAAGGGAGCCAATTTGGCAAAAAAACGTTGAAGAAGATGAAAGACTACGAAAAAATAGGGTAAACCTAAAGGTTGACAGTGAAAAGCCAACGTCATTTTGGTCTATAACAGATGTCCCCGATAGAGACAGCGATGTTGGGATGATTCTTTGGCAAAAATACCCTGAAGTATATTCCGAGGACGACCCGACTCAATATGATCTAAAGCCCAACACCAACTGCTATCGCGTGACCGTGTCTTTGGCAAGGTACATTCGATTTCGGCAGACTGCGGATGATGTCCTGAACAACGAACAGACATCAAGCGAAGAAGAGGTAGAGGAAAGCAAGGGGCTGAGATGTGGAAGCTTGCGCTGGGTCCAAACACCTACAAGTTATGAAGACCTACATAACCAAGAGTGGATCCAGGCAACGAAAGGTGAAGTGAAGAGTCCACTGCAGAAACGTTCCAGCCGGCGTTCTGGCCGCCGGCTGATGCGTGAAAAGTCGGCTGCGAGGTCGACGGGCCTGGAATGCCCACCTACCCCTTGCCGCCCTGGTGTTTGGCATCCAATTTTGCTGCCACCACGAAAGAATCGTCGTCCCAGGGTCCAGTCCTCCGATTCAGATTTCTAGCCCCATGGCACAGAAACATTCATATCCCCTCTCGGCACTCACATATTATGCAGCAGATACAAAGGAACAATCACAAAAATAACACCAGCTGATATTATACATTTTACAGTTCATACCCTTGTTTAAATCTTACCGTTCAAAACCATGTTTACTTTTTACACCTTATTTATACCAATGTTTATTTTTTACCTTTTTCTTTAACAAATTTACTTTTTACAGTTTAAGATTTTTAAAAAAAATTAATAAATTTTTTTATAGTTTTTAAATCTGTTTTATTTTCTCTTCAGAGTGTTTTCTGTAAAATGTATAATTTTATTGTATTTGTTGAATGGAGCAGTGTATTCTATTGAGAGAACAGCCATGTAGCTTGCCGGTATTTTTGCAATATGCGTTGCACGTGGCTGCGAAAGAGCCGTAGCAAGACGCCGAAATCCAAAAATATAAGTAAAAGTAAATATAAGTAAATATAAGGTATGTTGACCCTCAAGATTCAATGTTTGTGTACAAATTTCATTGTTGTATGTTTGGCACTTTATGGCACTTTTATGTCACTTTTTAAGCGTTTCTACAGTTTTTTGCAACTAAAGCAACTTATAATCTTTAACCGATTTTAACAAAATTTACTGTGTGCATTATAAATCGCAATAAAATATACTGTGTTAATTTCAAGCAAATCTATTGATTAGTTTTCCTTTAAATCGATTTTTTCGTTTTGAAATGTTCAAATAATTTCACGATGACTACATCACGATATTTCCTGGAAACGAATGTCATTGAGAAAGCTGCTTAATTAACGCCGAACATTTTAAATTGATCATTTAAGCCTCTAGGCTATGCGCACACGCAATATAATCGCGTTGTGGGTTAAAGTAAATATTACTCTCATCCACAACACGATTATATGAGTGTTTGCATAGCCTAGTGTATTTACACATGTTAGACTAGGCCTAAAAATCTGGGCATAAAAGCAGCCCGCTAATTCAGTAGAAACCAGGGAGGAAGAAGGGGCGACTGCGATCTGTATCACTTGTATCCTAGATCTCGGTGCTAATTACTACGTGGCCCAGTGGCAAGTTGCTCTATAGAAATGATTACAGCATGCCCCCTATTTAGATAGGTCCATATGAAGGTCCTGAACACTAAAAGTTTTTGTGCTGGCCCATTGGCTAACGGCTCTTTCGGAGCTGTGTGACATTACTCATGACCTCGGTTTGCAAGTGAAAAGTTTTGTTTGACAGTCTACGTCAGTCGTCGACGTAAAATCTTTCTGAAGTATTGCGTCCTGTTCACCTGTATTCTATATTTCGGTACTTTTCTACAGCTCTTTCGCAACTCTGTAATTTACCCATACCTACAATACAAGTCTCATACACGATCTATTTATCATGGGTTTTCTGATTTTGCCCAGACAAGAGGAATAACCACCACGAGAGTCCGGTTAAGCACTCGAATAAATAATTGAGGTAGCGCTACCGCGCTTTACCCAGATTTGTAGGCTTTGATTAAGATGTGTGAATGCAAGTGTGTGAGTTTATGACCCTACTCATTCTAGATGTCAACTTAATGTTATTTGGTTGATTGATTGAACAGAAGCCTCCTTTCATGCAGACTATAAATCCAGGGGGTGATTTCGTTGAGAAGCAGTGTGGCTGTGCTTCCGGCACGGTGAACATCGTGGTCCGGCCGCCCAGTTGATCATATGTAGCGTGCATTAATTGACAGTCTGTCTGTCCTTTCATAGAAGCAAAGCTTTTTGAAAAAATCACAGTGGAAACCACAAACCCGCACTTGCGACGCAAATGCAATTGCGTTGTGATATTGTCGAGGCATTTGTTTCGTACTCAACGCTCATCGACTGCAGGACTCGAGGATATGACAACGCAATTGCATTTAACATCTACCAATACCGGATTAAATCTAGCCATTGCTGCTGAGGGAGTTGTAGGCGCTAGTTTTTTTCTTCCACTCTGATACTTTCTACGTTATCAGCTTCAATGAGAGAAAAACTTATCTCGCAAAATCTCCATACAGCATTTGATCGACTCGGCGGTACGAGCTCACCCCGAATATTTTAATTAGTACAAAAGGTAAACAAACCACTTGTAATTCATATACCTTAAAAATCTCCGTCACTTCATTGCGTCTCGGCAGCCGACTGGTTAATGATTGAGCCTGAGAACTCAGAGGTACCGGGTTCAAATCCCCTTTATTACAAAGACGTGAGACCTCTTTTGCGTTTAATTTAGGCGAACGTTATTAAAGTTAGTAGCAAAAATTTGAATCTTAGTCGCTTCGCGACCTCGATTTACATTTTTACTGAAAATTTAAACGTCCCACCCTAGCACCCTAAGCCATTCCACTTTGCTTGGCCCAAATTTTTGGTTCCAACTGCCACGAGTTTGGATAAATTTGATAGACAGCGCCATCTTGTAGATGAAATTGAAGAAATCAAAGACTTGTTATATTTTTTTCTGCATCACCTTACTACACCTTCGCGGCTTTGCACGATACATAAAACAACAAATTCAAATTAATTTTAAGTTCCAAAAAGCTGGATTGCACGGGATTCTAACCGGCGTCGCTAGATTACCAGCCAAGTGGGCTATCCAATGCACCACGCTGTCGATGTGTGATTTCCTCGAATTCTCTCTACTCATTGCACATGGTAAGCAGGTGTACTTTTTTTAGGCGATTGGCTTGTGTGTTTGACACTGCAGACGACCAGGTCCTATACTTCACTGTTAAACAGTGAATTTTCAGTATTTTGACAATGCCAGACATTGCCAAAATGCTTCACCTGGCCCTGGGATCGAACCCGGCTCGCATTGCACCGTCATTCGAAAGCCAACGTGAGACCCGCTGGACTAAGCTGTTGTTTTGGGTACAATGTGTTTATATTTCAAACCTACTCATTGCTATGAACCTAGAGGCTGTAATAAATTGAATGGCTTTGTTTTTCTCTGATGTCTCAGCTTGGCTCTTTGTGATGTAAGAACTGGCCAGCATCGTACAAAAACAACAAAAATCCATGCCGGCTTCGGGAATCAGACCCGGGAGATCTTGGTGGGAGACAGCGATGTTACGCACTCGACCACACAGCAGTTGACATGCAGGGGCGGATACAGAGGGGGGGGGGGTCAACGTGAAATTAAAAAAAAAAATGCGAAATACGGATAATTCAACTGCGATATTCGGTTGAAAGTGAATAAATGCGACATTGATTTAACTTCAATTTTGATTTAATTGAACAATGAGCAACTCTAGAGATCCAGAACAGTTGGTGTATTAATGATGTATTATTTAGACGACGATAAGAAAGTAAACAAATTTCCGATAATAAGCAGCGTTTTCGTGGTCAAATTTTCTTTTTTCGTTTGGTAGCTATACCGCCACTTGAACAAAATTCGAAGGAATACAAACTATTAGATATGATTGGCCTCGATTTTGAAACTCCGTCCAGTCATCCAAAATATTTCAAAATATTGACGTGTTCTAGACCAGTGGTTCTCAACCTTTACCCCGTCACGACCCACTATACGAATGGAGGTATGATCGCGACCCATTTTTCCGTGGGTGTTGAAAATTAGACGTTCAATTTTACAGAAAATTATGCACTGCTTGCTCCGTGCGTTTAATTGCCTCTAAATATTTCCAGACATTCCGTAAGGTTGCCTTCCTCACCGCATCCCTGGATGTGCAATCCTAGTGGGAGCCTTGGGCCTGGCAGTCTCCCGTCAGCTTGTCCCAATTTGTCACGATTTTTGTGATAGCGACGCGAAGTGCTGCACTGAAGTCCAGTCGGTTCCGCGATTTAGTTTTGATCGACGTCATTGCGGAGAACGCGCTTTATACGATGACGGAAATGGCAACAATTTTTTCACTGCCCGCGCACTCAATGTCGGGTATTCGGAATTCAGATTCATCCAGAACGTGGAAATATCTGCACTCTTAAAGTCTGCTTTCAAAGCTGCGTCGCAGCTCAACTCTATCAGCTTGTCCGAATCTGCTGGCGAGAGGTCGTTGTTGCCCTCCGTGGAGAAGGGGTTGATGATCCACATATTGCCTGTGCGCGGGTCGTCTTCGACAGGGAAATAGGATTCAAATTGCTGCCCTAGTTTTTCCATGTGCAACAACACCAACTTGGTCAAGTCCTCGGCGCAAAAGTCGGCGTTATCAGCTCTCTGGTCGGCGATGAAGGCATCAAGAGAAGGAAACATGTCAACATTGCCATATTGCCATTTAGCCGCGAAGCGTGGGATTGAAAGAATTAACAAAACTAATTCGCAGTTTCGAAGTAAAGTACGGACACGTGTTGTGTCTAGTCTCAGCTATGTCCTTGGGTTGGGGGAGGGGGGGGGGGGGGGGTCTGTCTTTTCCCGACAAAGAATGGTATAAAAATGTAAACACGTGTCAGAAGTAGGCAGGAAATATAACTTGGCAATTTGACATTTCAATCTCGGAACAGATACCTACTATTACTTATCAAAATCGAAATAACCTTGAAAAAAAAATATATCATCACTCTAGCTAGTTAGAATGCTTATGCTGACCACTTGCTGGCGACCCACCTGAAAACCTCTCGCGACCCAATAGTGGGTCGCGCCCCACAGGTTGAGAACCACTGTTCTAGACCACTGTTGTCTTACATGCCATTAAAAATTTTAATATATGAATTTTCTCTGGTAGTGGATCTCCGTGTATTAGTAAGGATGTAAGGTATTTCAGGCTGGTTACTTCAGATTACTTGCTACCCTGAGCCAACGAGGATCAAGATCCACATGCGGGTATTTGGGTCCCCTAATTGGAAACCCAAAAATCTGATGGGCTGAACACCCACGCTCCCAGTGTTTACCCCACTGACTGGGGTCAATGCTTGGTGGTGCAAAGTGCCAGGTTACATCCATTTCCCAAACGAATAGACAGATACTAGAATTTTACCTACATGCTTAGGCCGACCCATATAATTTCTGAAATGAGATCATCAATTCAAAAATCAGTCAGTTCATTTAAAAAAAGATGTTTACTGGAATCACATGACATGGAAATTAATACACAAGTGAAATGCCTATTTTAAGAAGTAAAGCTTTACAAAAATACTCTATTTACACTTTCACACATGCATTTCAGTTCCCTCCAACTGACCTAGCAATTTTGCACTTGAATCGTGCACTTGCATTCAATTAGGTTTCTGGCATTCGTCACAATTATCAGTCATGCATCAAGTCAATTGACAGCAAAGATCAAACATCACCATCATTATAAAACACACCACACTTTTGTACACTTGAAATGTGAATACAATTAGACTCTTAGCACATACATAATTTTACATTTACATTGCTGTCTCCAATGGTTGACTTTTGCTTCTATTGAAGGTGCTTCCTTCATGCGAAGGTTCCTTGAGATCTAGATTAGCTTCGAGAATCATTTCACTTTTTGAGCGAAATGGAGTAGTTGGTTCTCCATCAAAATTGGTGTGATGCAAGACACGACTCTTTGGTCTTTGGATTGGGGCATCGATATCAGTCTCCAGAAGATTGGCATCATAGCTATATTCTGATGTGGGGGTGTATGGTAAATATTCCACAGACTTGTTTGTTTCAGGGGCAGGAAGACCAATAGAGTGATAATTGTCTAGTGGTGGTTGCATACTATTGCCATCTGGGCCACCCAATTTCTGCGGTGCATAAGCAACGTGATGGTTTTCATACGCCAAGCCATGCTTCATCCCGAGAGTTGAATCTGTCATGGCAAGGCTGGTATCTAATGGGAGAGTGGATGCATTTTGTAAATAGTCGGGCGTACTAAGCCCGTCATTGTATTCGGAGTTTGTCGTGGATTGCCAGTTGTCTCTAGATGCAAACGTAGAATTGTCTCGGAAGCCGTCGTTTCTGTACGCCAGATCGAAGCTGGGATTCACCACTTCGTTAGCTACCTGATATCCTGGCGAGTAATTTAAATTTCTAGCCAAAGAGGTGTTGGGATTGTGGGCTTCATAGATGTCATAGCTTTGATTGTCTTCCACTGAAGAGTTGAATTGTGATTTGTCCATCGAATCTAGACTTCCATTCATCATCTTCTTATAGTCGGAACTCTTCATCATCGAAGGACTGGAGCGTTGGTTCTGAATTAAAAGAGAAAATTAGATCAGATTAAAAGAGAAAACTTAAGACAGAGGCAGAAATACATTATTGATGAGCGTAGCAAGCGAAGCATAATCTTCAACTTCACTAGCCCCAAAAAAAATACTTTGTGTGTGTGTTTTTTTTTGTGAGTGTGTGCGTGTGTACGATGTGTGCGTGTGTTCGTGTGTACGATGTGTGCGTGTGTGTTTTTGTGTTTGTGCGTGCTCTACAGGCCATACATGCACTGATTTCAATGAAATTTTCAGATGACCATTTTCTGTTTTCAAATTGGACCCCGTATGTTTTCAGCAATGATCCAACAAATAGTTTTTGTAGTAGTGTTCTAAATAGCTATTTACGAAGATTTGATGGTTAGTTAATGTTTGGGTAAGAATTTCCCCGTTGTATGATAAGCACTTTCTTTAAAATGGCGCTTTCATAATGCTTTTTTGAAAAAGTTTCAAGTTTGATTTCTTCCTCATCCCCATGGTGGCATAATTTAATGTTATCAACAATCACAACTGTGAATTAAAATTAGACTCAAGCGATGCAATAAATATAAGTTTGGAGATTTAAACCATTACACGAGACAGTTTGACAACGATTAAAAGTCACTTGAATCCACAACACGATATGGATAAGGGTTCGCAAGGCGCTAAGTTATCGTAACACGTAAATTGCTCTCAAAAATAGCCAAGATGCTGATGCGGAGCTTCCCAAATTATCTATGCGAGGAGCAATTGATGATTAACGCTGGCATATCCTATCCAGATATACCTGCAGAAATATCTCTCGTTATCGATAATTACTCACCGGAACAACATTCTTTCTACGGCTCCCGAATTCCGGGAATCCATTGGCCTGTGACGAGGCAAGACCAACCGAGCGCAAAGAATGTAGAGACTGCCTGATAGAGTTCCGTCTCTCGAGCCGCTCCACATGGCGGTGCCTGGATTTCGAGTACCAGAAGGCGGCAGCAATTGCAACGAGAAGGATAGCTAGACCTACGATCCCAATCACAGCCACTGACAGAACGTCGTCTTGCCAACCAAGAGGATCAATCAGTACTTTAGGATCTGAAACAAATAAGTACATTGTGAAAAAATCCAGCTACGGTATGCTCCTATCAGAGGTCAGTGAATTACAAGTGTCAAATGGTAAGCAGAGCGACTTCCTCAGTGGGAAATTCAGGTGACAGAGAAAATATTGAGCATCAAGTTTTGACATCAATTCTTCTCAGAGGGTCATGCTGCATATTGGCTCTGTTTTCTACTTGGTATTTCGTGTCACTCTGCTTGCCTCTTTTCTAATCAGTTACATTTAATGATCTCAAGTCCTAATTTAATTAGACGTAATTTGGGAAGATGTTGAAATACAATATTTCATAAATATGCATCGCAATTGAAATTATGTTGCTAGAGCGGAACATCCACTGCCGCCCAATTCCACAAGATATAGAAATAACTTCAAGAAATATACAAAAAAAAAATCTTAGTTAAGTTGTGATAATAGTGAATAAATTACCTGTTTCACATAGGAATGGGTTGAGCTGCCTGCAATCGTCGATATCGATTGTTTGGTAAGCAAACGCAGTGCATTTGTTGATCCTGTCAATATTCTGTACCCACACATGATCATAGTATTGATAGGTTTCTTGTTGTAGCCGAAGAAATTTGTACAAGTTCAGGTAGTTTCCTTGGACATATGGCATGGACGCATTGACAGACTGGAATAAATATCACCATCATTAATATTATGTCTTCAACAGCCAATTCAATAATTACATAATTTCACTACCTGCAAAGAAATCAATACCACTACCACTCCTACTGCTATTAACTACTACCACCTGATTAAGTACATACTAATTACTAAAACTCACTCGGCAAAATTGGCGAGCCTCGTGGAATGCCATCGGTGCCCCGATGTACATGTAGCAGGTGTCTCCGACCTGCATCCAGCCAGGCGGGCATTTGCCGCTTAAAATCGTCTCGTTGTTCATGAGGAACGGGCGGAAGTCGACCTCTAGCAAATCGGGCTCGTCTGTACGGTCCCGGATCCTGCCCGAAACGGCTAGCGATTCGTTGTAGCCCCAATAGTTGTGCTTTGCATCAATCGGTGTCTTCCAGAAGTTCCACGCTTGCTGGTTGCTGGAAATCGATTGATACTTTCTTAGGTGTGGTATTAGCGTAGGCAGAGGAAGACGCTATGCCTCTTCGACATTCAGCAGTTTGTAGTTCAATTGCAGCTTTGTCAGGAAAAATCAAATCCCCTGAAAGCTTGTTGATAGAATGATACTTACAGTGATGTGTTTACTGTAACAATCTCATAATCATTTTCTGGATTATACAGAATGTTATCTACGTAGTGTTGGCCAGCCGTTCCAGCAACGATGGTTCCTCTGGTGTCGCGGTCGGTGGCAAAGTTCTTGTAGAAGCCGTTGTGAGAAGTGGTTTGATAAATTGGAAGTCGTACTTTTTCAAACCCAGACACTTCCAAAATGTGAAGCCCAGTATTGTCTTGCACGTAGTTGTATGTGAAATTAGATACCACCTACAAAAAGACAACAAGGTTGCCAGTTACAGATTGTCGGTTACAGATGGTAGGTTACACATTGGCGGAATTCCGCACCTCTCCCCACTTATTTTGATTGAGATTGCATTGGTACATTTGAGAACTCAGCAAAAGGGCAAAGGATAAATAGAAAACAAGAATTTAATTGTTTTAACAGGGCCTATATCTCATGGGATTTGGTGAAACTGAGTTATCATAGATCATAGATCTGAGTTATTATAGAGTTATCTGTAGACATATTTTAGAACTCATTAGCTTACACACCTGCTTCAAGATGATGACATTGTCGTAAGGCACTTTGTTACGAGTAAAGAAGTTTCTGTAAATGATGACCTCTTGGTACGGGCTACTTTGCCGTCCCTCCACGGTGAGTGCAGGGTTGTTGACGTTATCAACAAACAGATTGTTGTGAAGCCATCCCTTGAGTGAAGTTGCCGACCCATGAGAATCGGCGCGAATAAACAAACCACCTTGATTTTCTCTTACGAGGTTGTTCTGAAATTAAATTGGGTATGTAAACAATTTATGCAAGAATTTTGAAAATGTTATAGAAAGAGTGAGATAATTTCTTAGAAATGATAAGTACCCTGAAGAATATGTTTTGTGTGTTCTGGATATCCATGTGAACGGCTGCTTTACAAGTCGTGAAGTTCCCATACAACTTCTGACAATTTCTGTTTATTTGATTCCACTCCATTGTGACGGTAGGATTTACTTCCCCTGCACTAGCGTAGCTGATCGCTCCTTCTCGATTCTCGGAAAGAACAGTAAATGAGATGTTGTGCTGAACGTCACGATCTAAGAACACAGAAAAATCACAATTTATATAAATTCCTCCGAAAAAATGGAATAAATGTTTAGAAAATTTTCCAGAGTCAACTTACTAAAACCAATGGCAGAGATAGGAAGAGTAACAATCTCTGCGATGAACCCGTGAACGTTACTCCCTCCATGAGCAAAGAGTTTTATGCTCATGCTGGGAAGCAGAGTCTTGAACAACTTATTTTCGTTTTTGCTTCCGACTTCAATGTGGCCAATAATCTTGGAAGACACGTTGTAGATATCACCGTCATATAAAGTAATACTGTCTGCTTTGCCAGGTTTACCAGTCGAGTTCAAAAGATTAAATTGCAGCAATCTGTGAAGTAGAAAATAGAAATGTAATAAAAACACAAAAATTTGTGAAATTTTCAATTGCAATAATAAAGATAATGTTGTGAAAGGTGTATGCTCTTACCGGAATCCAAATGGTTTTGAGTGGTAGACACTGTTGAATATTTTCACGCAATTCACGGGATTGTTATCGTACTTGTAATAAACAAGAACTCTCTCTTCAATTGTAATTTCCTTGGCCGTATCGCAAATGTCAATCAAGCTGAAGAGATGGTACGGCAGGCGTATTTCTTTCAACGGTGTGAACGAGCTTTCATCCGACTGCCGGCCTTCACCCGTCAACGAAAGGGCCGATATTCCCACGCCCAGCGTATTCTCGATGCTGGAACAATTTAGAAACCTTACATCAAGTTCGTGTCTCAAAAACTAGATTTCTCACTTTAAAGATAAGATGTGGGCTGCTTCAAATAAGTAAATCTATTTGCATAAAAGGAAATTAACCGCAGAAAAACTAATCCGTCTTCTGTTGTCAATCCAAAACAAAGTTTCCTATTCGAGATAGGTACTTATTAATATTTTCCTCTCCGATTTCTAACAATATTATAAAAAAGGGAACCTGAATCAATATTTAAATCGCATAATTACTAATTAGGCATTTCGGCCCCTACTGTTTTCTAGCTGACAATGATCTCGACGAAATTTTGGACAACTCGCCCAAATCGACTGTTTTCATACCAGGAAATGATGCACAGCTTTCCTGTAATTTACAGCAGACTTGCCTGTTGAATAACAGCCTGGTGGTGTCGGTAGGGGAAATCAGGTTGATGCCATGCGATGCGCATTGGCTGATGTTGACATTGCTGATGGAAGGCGATCGCACGATGCTTTGGATTGCCGGTGACTTCTCATTGTGCAGGATGCCAGCGCCTGTGATGTTCACAAACTCGAGTACAGACTCGGCCCTCTGCGAGGTCATGTGGGTCACTACGTCATGGATACGGTTCTCGTATGTGTTCTGCTCAAATTCTCCGTTTGCAAACCTGGACGAGAATAATTCATATTATTGAATGGACATGGGATGAGCGAAGGGCGTTCCGCTGATGCTGGGGAAATGATCTGAAAGAATCATCAATTTATGCTTGAAATCAATCTGTGGTGCAAAAAGGCTGGAAAAATTTAGTACGGAAACGAGGAAAGCAGAGCGGCACGGCTGAGAGTAAAAAAGGCAGATGATACTGACCAAGTGGATGGGTAAACGTTTTGGCAACTGGGGTAAGTGGATATAAGTGACGCCATCCCTGCTTTCCTATTTCCCCTACCTCAAATTTATCCAGCAAAATCACCTGATTCCACCCCAGTATTGTTGCGTGGGCTCTAGATTTGTCTCTCCACAGTGGATGAAGACAAACTGGTCGCTCCACGCACACTCGTGGTGGTGTCCGTAGAGTTGACCGTTGAGCCTGATCGGACAGTCGCTGAATCGGCCCTCCTCACCCGAGCACTGCAGAGGTTCGGGCCATGACCAAATGCGAGTCAGCGAATTCAAATGGTACTCGATGCGAGTGCCATGTGAGATGTACACATTCAGGGGGTTGAATCCTAATTCTCGACACACCACCTGCAAAGTAACAGAGCCTTGTTCTCATTTCTGAATCATAAAAGCCTTGTAAATTCAGCACAGTTTTCAATGAAACTCTGAGGATAATTTCGGGTTTGACTTACTTGAGCGTTACGTTCTGAGAAGTTATCATCGCAAATGGGCACCCACTGCATGGTTGTGTGATTGTAGTACTCCAAAAATCCCTCGTTCATTGTCGATGTTTCTGGAAATACGAGTTTATATTCTTATTAACAAAATATTTCATGCAGGTGATTGGCCCTCATAAATAAGATCACAAGTCTAATTTTAAGAGACCTCTGGATTGAAGCCACTGAAGGTAATTAACCTAGGGACAGTTCTTTTTCTACCTGTCAATAAAACTAAAATATATTTATGTATATTTTTTTTACCTAAAAATTGATCTGGCGTAAGTGCATATGTACAGTTCCTGCCAGTGCAAAGGCGAATCGATTCTGCCCCCATGATTCCTAGGTTTCGACCCATTCGTCTCCCCTCCACAGCAGCATCCTGAATGGGTCTCATGATGATCTCCTCGGTCCTCCGACCCTTTGCCATCAAAACCCCGAGGACAAGGATGCCAACATTCGGTGCAAATTCCATCACCACCCCGGGCGCTATCGACAGTGTTACCTGAAAACAAAACGACAGAGAATAATCAGAAAATTTCAAGAGATTTTTTTCGTGGTCAGTTATGTTTATTGTTTTTAATTATCTTCTTTGACAATTTGGGCATCTCGGCAGTATCCATTAAAGATGAGACAATTGCCATATTATCCAAATCGCTCCATATGAAAAATGGTAGTTATCAACAAAAATATTATTAAAAAACTAAAACAGCTGATCAGAGCTGGACTTACCCCAGGCATGACGGTAATATCAGCTCTAACAATGTACGGTCTACCCCGAGGCTGCAAGGTCAACGATGCTTTGAGACAGCCACCTAGATTGTCAAGATCAACCACAGATGGTTGTTCATGGGATCCAGAGACAGAGGAGTCGATTGAATCTTCCGTCAGATACGGCCGGAATTTAGCAATTGCATGATTGTTCCAATCGTCAAAGTCAAACAATCGCTTCTTGATTTCCGTCACATCCTTAGTGCCCCACCAATTTTCGGCGACATTGATGGTGTTATCCACCTTAGCCGTGCGAATGCCTGTAAAAAAGGACTGATTTATTGATGGCTGATCACAAAATCATAGGTGGCAATTAAATCCGACGGAGATTATAATTAGGGAAAAATTGAAGTGAAATTTTACCGGCTAACAGTTCGTAATCGAGCGCATTGTTTCCAAACAGGTTTCTATTTACGGAGACCTTCTGTATTCCATGGAAGCCGACAACAAACGACGGAGTTTTGTAGACTTGCTGGAATCCTTTGGTTTCGGCTTGAAATCTGTTGTTTTTTATTTCATTCTCAAACATTTTTGCTTCGACCTCGCCCAGAATTTCCGACTGGCTGTCTGCTTTGAATTCAATCATGTACATCCCTGTGTTGCGTTCAATTCGATTTTCATCGATCTTCATGCGCTTCTCCATGCCTCTTATCGATATCAATCCAGTTTTACATTTGTTGTCACTGAACACATTTCTAGTTATATTCAATTGAGCAAAGTGTCCATCGATGACAAATGCAAACTTTTCATTGCTACGCCACGTGTTGTTAGCCAAGTACAATGAATGTGTGAAATTTTCGTTGTATTGCCAAACATAAGGCAGAGAAACATCAAAGCCTCCTGCATTGTTTCTCTCGATGGTGTTATCTTGCAAAATCCAGTGAAAGAGGTTATTTGAGCTTCGTAAATCACGGCTGAACTGGTGTATTCCTCTACCGTTGTCGGTTATCAGCGAATTGTTAACCATAAAAGTAATTTCTGAGATGTTTGAATCATGAACATCCCAGAATGGGGAGTTGACTAGAATTGCTTCCTCTGTATTATGGGATATATCACAGCTAAACAACTGAATGGTTTCATTTGCTTTCCGTAAGTGATGGTCTTCTTCATCATTTAAATATCTAAAAATAAAATGATACGTGTTACTTGAAAGAGTCAGGCAAAAACTAGAACTGTTATGCAGATGATATTATTTCCGATCCTTTTCACATACCTGTTGTAATACGATGCCCAAATACCATGCTGGTTTCTTTTGATTCGTGAACCAATCACAGTCAGGGTTGGTACCGGACCGCGAACAATACGATTCTTGACATCCTGGACCGGGGCTGCAAATAGCACAAGATTAAGTTTCACACCATTTCCTATTTTCTGCATAGGCTAAGACTAGGAAGTAAAAAACAATAAGTTAGCAGTATTTCGTGCAACAACCAGTGGATCTGATCGCATCTGATAAACCAAACAATCTATTAAGAAATTCACTCATTTTTGAACATGAAACTGAGAAAGCACCAGGCTGTGCTATTGGATTAACTCTCATTTGACTGAAACAATTCAACAAGTAAAACTTATGATGATGTGTTTCCAGCTGATCCTGCTAATCTTTCATGTTTAAATCTTTCATTAAACTGAACTGACTCATAGCGCTGTGGTCCTTTTGCAACTCCTTGCTGGCAAATGGAAATAATTGAATCACACTCTACTCTGCCCTTGGGTCTAAATGGGAAACAGTGGATGCAAATCAAATAAAATACCTTGGATTGTAGAAATAACAATGACTACTCCACCCAGAGCAGTGTCTCCGCTTCGATACTCCAATACGACTCCAAACGAGCTACTGACAGTTGGGAAGACGACCAGATCCCTTCTCAGGTTCCACACTTGAGCATCTTGGCTCACGCTCTGAGAGTCGTAGATTAAAATCTGTTCTGTGCTGCGATTTTGAATAGGATTCAGCAGTTGTATTCCAATCACATAGCCAGGCTTACACTGAAACAGATTTGAGAAATTAACCAAGAAAAAAAAAACTGTGGCAAAAGATACATGAATAGTACAAATAGATTTGATTTCTTCTGATAACGGAAATGTAAGCTAATGGGATAAAGTGCTTGTTTACATTAATATCCAGCAAGTAACTGTAATTTAAATAAAATTACATCTGCCCAAGAAAACAAAAAAACAAACATAATTAGGCACAATTTCTACCTTAAGGAAGATGGTGTTGTGAACATCGTCCTCTTCAACGCGTCGCGTCACGAAATACTTGGTCTCGCCGTTTTCAAACGTGACTTCTTTGGATTTGGTTGGAATAAGTATCGGAGTGTAGGGGGAGTATTGCGAGACACGGGAGCCCCCTCCAGGCACAAACCAACCCGCTAGCTCTCGTTGCTCCTGGTTCGTTAGCGCTGGGTTGTGACGAATGCCAGCAACCTTGTTGTTTTCCAACTTCGACCCTGAAAACACAGATATGTTGAACCAGACATATTACACCGGTGAAATGAGATATATTTCAGAAAATGGGATTTGAATGGCAAAATAGTGGTAAATTCGATCTGGAAACCTAAGCAATCACACAACTGTTTTGTGAATGCACTGTCTACCAAATCTAACTTCTGCTAGTTTTTTGATTTAATTCAATAATTCAATAGTTGTATACTGCAGATAGCATATTGGCCACTTCATTTTAAAATTCTTAAGACAGCCATTTCCTTGTCAAATTCAATTTCCTCTTATTAGATATTTTTAAGAAACCATAGGACAAAATTTACCTGAAATCTTGAGGCCGAGTTGCTTGAAGCTGATCCCACTTCCTCTGTTGTTGCTAAACTCGCTGTTTTTCACAGTGTTAATGGCGCCCATCGAATACAGGTCGGAATAGATTATCCCCAAGCCATCTTGCAGATTGTCCACAACCCTCACGTTCTCCAAAGCATGTCGTGCAAAGTCAATCTGTAAAGCTGCAAACAAAAACCACTCATCAATCGCTAGCCATATGACACACGCTCTTGACGTTGCCACTTGACTGATTTGACAGCCTACAACCAGCACAGAGCTTAGGTTTACCAGGCTTGAACGTGTTGGTAGCGTAATCAAAGAGGCCAGCCTTCTCGACGGTGATGAATTGCAGGTCGGAACGCTCGGCGATGACTCCCAGCCGAACGCCCGCCCAGGAGGAATCGTAGCAGCGCAAGCCCACATCGTTGATGTGAGAGCACGAGTTCTCAAAGTCTTCGGTGCTTTCGTAGCGGCACTGGGTTATGTCGATGTCGTCTTCCGTGCAGCGAACGTTGCTGGAAGAAAAGAGTTGGTTAGATACACTGTCAAATCTCTGCTGAAATTGATGAAGTGGCAGTAAGTGATGGACGGAATGGAAACCAAGCCAGGAATATGTGTGATCGTACATGGATTTGAATTGGTGACCCCTTATACTTGCTGAATTCTATACCATGTGAGTAATCCAGGTGCTGGACTAAATGGCTTTGCAGGCGGGGAAAGGAGTAAGGACTGAAAAGAATGGCCCAAAAGCACAGTTGGAAAAGCACTTGACCGGAGAGCAACTGGTTCAGGGTTCATATGCCGGCACAATCAACTTAGAGCAACTTAGATAATCATCGAGACTTAAGAACAACTATCAAGAAAAATAAAAACAGCTTTTTTTGCGACGAGCATTTGTATTTACCTGAGAATGACATCTTCTGTGGTGCCTGCTGAAGGTAATTCCGATCGTTCCAACAGCCAGTCGTCGGGATTAAGTACAAGTCCCAGCTGGTGACAAACTAGTGCAGCAGGAACCATAGTCCATCCATAGTTGCACACGGTTCCCCATTTGTCTTTTATTCGTACCTGAATACAAAAACCTCCGTAAAAACTTTGTCTACTACCTGTAGCTCTAAGTTCAAACTGCCATCCTTATTAACTTTGTTTTAGATATTTTAAAAAAATGTATAGTTAAATCATCCAGTATAATGGTTAAATCATTCATATTAGTTTTACTTTTCTTAAAAGCCACAATTACCTGTAGCCGGCCCTCGTGGTGGGTTTTCCCTCCGAGCAGTCGAACGGGTATCTTGCTCTCTACCGGATCCGACGCCACGTCTGTCTCATTCGCTTGCATCACTTCAACCCTCTCCTCTTTGAGTGTAAGTCGGATATCGTTGGGTCCACGGCCTTTCGCTTCCAGCTTGCCAGCAATCATCATTCCGACGCCAGGAGGAAACCTCAGCGTGACGCCAGGCTGGAGAGTCAACCTCCCTCCGGGATGGACATTGATATCACGTTCCACAATGTATTCGCCTTCTCGTAAGCTTTCTTTACCGTCCACCTGGAAGGACCGGATAGCATTATCATACAAGTTTACATTGAGAAATATTTGGACGTTGCTCACACTTGTTCATTGAATAGTGCGTACCTCTCCTCCTACAACATTCGAGCCAGGTTCATTGAATTGAGGAACAAATTTTGGTTGGTCGATGTTTAGCGTTGAATCAGGATTGGAGCTGTGCAGTAGGTAAGGCAAATAGATGATCTTTGCCAAGTTGTAACGATCGTTTCTACAATCAGAAATCATCACAGCAAAATTAGTAATACTGCAATATTCATTTCATTTCAGTTTCAAAGAGCATAGCAATGGCAATTGCATTTCACAATCATTATCATGGCAGTTTGTAAGATTAAGAGTACAAAATATGCCTTCATGGAAAATAAACAATAACATGAAAATATCATGCATGGGCATGCAACTGAAGTGGTAAAAAATAGAAACACAAATGTTAGAATTTAATGCAGCTTATATGTGAGTTCCAAGAATATATACTCAACATAAAAAACTACATCTCATTATGATTTATATATAATAAAAAAAACTCTGATTGGTAATGAAAAAACTGAGAGCTTACCGATGGAACAGCCTGAAAAAGATTTGCTTTTCTTCGGAAAAGCCCAGCCAGTTGAATGTACAGTTGATCACTTTGCTCTGGTCTTCGAGGTGTGACCCGATTTCGTAGTTCGATTCGGGGTTGTGTAGAATGTTTCTGAACAGGTCGACGTTGCTGGAACTGATAACGACTGGAGCTGCTACCCTACTGCGGGGAACAAGTTTGGCGACACCCCCTTCTCCGTAGTCGAAAGGTTCCCGCACACGATTGTTTTGCACAAAATTACGAGTGAATAGAAGCTTCTGCACTTCACTGTACGGAGAAAGTCCCAAGTTCACTACGTAAACGCCTTGGTTTTCTCGGAATTCGTTGTATTCAATCGCAACGTTCGCCGGTAAAATGTCAAATTCTATTATCTGTTGATAATCCAACTGATTTTTCACAAGTATTGCCCCAAATTTATGTTCCTTAAAATGGTTATATTCAATCTTTGCATCAATGTTCAATGCCGGCTTAAGCTTCACACCGAGTTTGTTATTACGAATGAATATGTTGTGTCCTATTTGAACTTTCAAAATCCCATCAGCAACCTTCCAGCAAGATTGAATCTCCACTGCTGTCTCCAAACTATTATTAAACCAGTTGCCCGTAACATTCACCAACGCATTACCACAGAAGTTGCCGACAAACACTCCGATATCTTCGTTCTTGAAGATTTCCGTGAACGATACGACCGTTTCTTGAGTTAACGCCTTGAATTCCGAATCTCTGCTGTCGTTGAACCAAACGGCAATGCCGTAGCCTTTGTTGGATGACAAATAGCTTCTGGTAATGTTTCGATTTCCACCCAAGTAGGTGATGTTGATGCCGTCGCCTTGGTTGAATGCGATGCGGCTGTCGGAAACGTTGACGTCACCAGCTCCGTCTAACACGTGGATCCCAGCCACATGATTGTTGTTGGAGATGGAACTTTGATGGACATGAAGCAGGCTTCGGAGGCCTTCGATTGCCACTCCTCGTCCATTGTTATCGGCTAGCGTGGAGCCTGTGACATTCAGATCGTACGACTTGCCTGCAACAAACGGTCACCAAAATCAGACCACATTGTAAAATATCAACAGATCAACGCTTCTCTAGAATAACTGCCTAACCTTCCTTATTCTATCTCTATCCTATCTTATGTCTTCAACTTACAAACTATTATCCAAAACAGAATTGGCGGTGTAGATTCTAGAATTTTAGAATTTCTGAATTTTTATGTCTTCGTCCTCGTTTTGTATGTCCTCGTTGACTGCGTTCAAGTCCAATTAAACCAAAGTATTGCATTAACTTTGACAAATATTGGTTATTTTTAAACTAGACTGAATTTATATCTCTATCTCTATGTCATATATTAACCTACTGAAGTTGTATTTGTATTTGTATTGCATTTATCTGTATGTGGTTTTTAATTTTTATATTCACATCGGTGGAATTATTTCTGTTTGTGAATAAAGAAAGAAATAAAGAAATAAATACAAATGGACCAACTTTGAAAATCTAATTTAAGTAGTTGCTTGTTAGATTTTGTGACATTTGACTCATATTTTCATTCTTAAAGAAGATTGTTAATTGAAATCAAAATCATTCCACTGTTTGAACGTAATGACTAATGAGCAATTTTAACTTACTGTAACCAGAGGTGAGCCTCATAAATGCAAGCAACTGCGTTCTAGCCTCTACTTTGTATCGGACAAACACATTGTGATAAGTTGTCGTGATGCTCTGTGGCTTGGTGCTGTTTCGGATGCTGATCGATGCAAGCAGTCGGTCGTTGAGACTCGAACCGTCAAACAGTTCGATGGTTCCGCTATCGTTGCGATCCGTTACCATCGAAACAAAGTGCAGGGTCAAAACGTGGCCGGGTCTTGTGAAGAAGTTCTGGAAAAATACAATTACAATTGCTTTCATACATTGTAACTAGGTGATCTCAGTGTGTGGACAAGGGAAAAAAGTATTTGATAAATTGGAAAATGAAAAAGATTCGACTGCCCTAAAGATATGATTAGTAAAGATTGACCTTCCAGTCGATATTGATCTTGTAATCGATATACTACTAATTTGCCTACAGTTTTGTTCAAGAACTGCGCTGAAGGTCCAAATATACAAAAAACGGCACCAACATAAAATAAAACATACCTTTCTACAATCCTTGACGGTTGGCATGAACTTGTTTTGTTCAACGCTGATGGAAATGGGAAACGTCTGGCTGGCTGTAGTCGGGAAAGTGCAGAAGTCGAATATTTCCGATCTGTCGAGATGCTCGTCGGCGACTTCTTCGTGGTGGATGTAGCGCACTCCATCACCTCCGTTTTCCGTCACCATGCACCCATCGACGAGCGCAGCGCCCGACGTGCTGTTGATGTACAACCCGTAGCCTGCAACACCCAACACAAGCTATCAACCAACACCTCATTCGCTTACAACGTTTATCAATTGATCTTCAACAAGACTAAGCTGAAACAGAAACGAAATACGATACAACGAGAAAGTAAAATCGTTGCAGGTACCTCTGTTGCTTCGTAGCGTGCAATTGTTCAAGACGACGGGAGCGTTGGGCATCGTGACGTTGATCCCGTTGTACGCCGAGAATAGTACAGCGACGTTGTTCAGTTTTGGCGGCGTCCCTTGCACTTCGATGCCGGAGCTTGCGTTGTAGTCCCGGCCCGAGCCAGCGTAGAGCACGTCCACGAACGTCAGCTCCGACATGGACTGGCGCACGTACAGCGTGTTCTCTTGCGTTAGCGTGCGTTCCGAACGAGCGTTCTCAAACCGGATCCCTCGCCAGTGGTGGACCACGTTCGTCGAACTGATGTGTTGAGGAAGGCACTGTATTCCAAGGTCGGGATGATAATCTATAACAAACATTACCTATGTAAATAAACAATTACATTTATTTCTAAGCATTTGAGTAATGTTTTTTTTTTCAAATCATGTTAGCTAGCAATGTTAAAAATCATTACTCAACACTCATCAGTTATCAGTCACCGTCAATACTTACAATTTTCTTGCAATATGTAGCTAACTTTGCTAAAAATTTGATAGAATGTTATTACTTCTTGGGAAACGAGGGACTTCGAATGTCGAATGAAGAACGCCAATTTGCTAGTAAGATCTATTTGTCACAAAACTTACCGCAAACTCCAGCTCCAAGTTGTCGGCTGTTCCAGTTGCAATCGAATAGCGAGGTCTCGGTTCCGCGGCATTTGGGCTCCTCGTAGAGAATCTGGGGCTTGGTGCCCACCTGTCTGTCAACCCAGTTCCACCAAGCACCGCCTTGGAAGCCAAGTTGCCGGCACGCTGTTTCTAGATCCGACGTTGTCCAACTGTGAACACAAATCATCAGTAAGCATTATAGTTCTCACTAAAGCTATGGCTTTTAGCTTGTGTGCAGATCATTTTGCTAGATTTCAAGGGTCAAAATAAATTACAATTTAAGAAGTAATAGGGTTAACAAATAACAATACTAATAATAATAATAATAATAATAATAATAATAATAATAATAATAATAATAATAATACAACTAAATATGTGTTTCAGTTTAATGGATAAAAATAATGATCTACTCCTTAATTGTCAAAGCATTTGATTAATTCATTCTATTTTTCAGTAAAATTGAGAGATCATAAAGACTGGAATCGGTACACACATTGTTTCATCGTTTCTGATGAAGTATTTCAATTATGATACCTGAAATTGAAAGGCACAGTATGTGAATGGCACTAGGCTATTGGAATAAATTATACCACTCCAAACCCTTTAGCCAAAATGCAATTGCCCATTGCAATTAATGTAGCACCTGTGATTTTACAACTATTAGCATAAGGAGTTTCTGGTGAAAGATCGGACCAGTTAGTGATGGATGGAGGGCTAGCGACGCAGGAAAAATGTGTTACCAATCCGGATACGAACCCGGGACCTGTAGCTTGGTGGGACACAGCATGCTCGGACACAAGATCACAGCTTTGCTGAGTGAGAAAGTGCTTCCCGGCATTTGAAACGTAGATGAAAAAATGATAGGAAAAACTTACTTTCTTGAGTTGGAACATACGGATCGCCAGTGGTTGTTGTGAAAAATCTGCAGTCTTCCCGCAAGAATTGTGGGTCCGTCAACCAAGCGTAGTTTTGGCACTTGAGGTGTTGCACTGGGTTTGGAAGCACTGGTCAAAGTGATCCTCCCGTCTCCTGGAAGACCCTGGAATTGGCAAGAACATTGTTAGCTTCACTGGAATATTACTCAGCTAACAGTGTCAGTATGGCATCATGATCCATCTAATTACAATTATTTGGTGCAATTGCCACAGTGTAAAATGTTCATCAATCTGCATCCCATAATATCTCCAAAGATCGTAGGTCAATTTTCGAATTTTTTAGCGAGTAAAACTAACTTGGCAGAGTTAATTTGAGAGGGAGCTTATAGCAAAATTATTTTAAATTTCAACCCTAACAGACTTAAAGGTGCTTCTAACTCTTAATCAGTTCTTAACATCGGTATTATTATTTTGGACACCACCGGTCAACATCATGAAGCATATTAAGGTAAAATAATTCAATTTTTGTAAACAGTCAACAATATCTTTAATAATATATCCAGGTTAGCCAGGATTGCCATGATAAAAATAATGTATTTTAGTCCTCCTAAGCCGTCACTCATTTCACTGGCCCTTTACTGGCAACCTATTATCTTTCTCAACTCTCAATCATGCATGCTGCTTCCTAAATGGCATGTCTACTCGACTTGGCAATATCATTTTTCTTTCCTTTTTTTACCTAAATACGAAATAAATCGTATTATTAACCATGGCCACGTTGTGGCAACAAGCGCGTCACAGAGCGAAAACGAAGATACAAAAACAGGTAACAAAATAATGTGGACAGGTACACACACAGCCACAATTTACCATTAAAAGTTCTTCAACAGAAGTGTAAAAAATCAACTCATGCTAATTCCCAGAAAGCATACAAAATAAGAACATATTGTACTGTGGTCATGATTCAAGAGTGACAGATTGTTTCTCTTCCTCACTGTCGCTACTACATCTTTGCTAGGCGGAGCTTATCCTCCACGCTCTCCTTGCTGAAATCTTCCAAAAATTAAGAATAAATTCAAAATTGAGTTGAGAAAAGTGATGCTCGAAATAAATTCAAAATGCATCACGCACGGCTCGCTGCATTAACCGCTGCTTGTATGCTATAGGAGTGGAATGTCTATTCAGTGGTCATGTTTTCCCCTTGGCCAGAATCCACCCTCTGCGCCTAGGTGTGTAGACCTTGCATGCTATAGCTGTTGCAACCCATGCATGCCATTCTCAGTCTCACCATAGCTGGTACGTAGTCGAGCCATCACCCTTGTAAGCGAACCATGACCGTTGCAGGTGGGGTGGGGTCGTCAAATTCATGCTCGAACGTGACATTTCACGTGCTAGGTTCTAGTTTACATTTGATGAACAATATTCTGATTCATCCGCTTCCGCCTTTTAGTTTCAAAATTCTGTTCGAGCTGGGATGCATGGTGACAATACGTCCTTTGTTGCGATACATTCTTGGACAGAATTTACTATGGCTATGGTTATTATTTAGTTAAGTAGCTTTCATAACCTTTGCTAGCATGTACAGAACAGGTACGCACCAATTAAAATTTGACGTTTAAGTTTTTTTTGTGTTCCGGTATTACTTTCCAGGCGAATTCCAATATATGGGTTTCGAATACAAATTGACGATACGGATTATGTTTTGGAAATTAAGTTTCTTTTGGTATGAGACATTCCAATTATTGCATGCAATTGGCTCAAATAAAATGGGCAACATTTAATCTTTCCCTGGACCAATAATTGGGCTCAATAATTATTATTCACGTTCCAAAGCTCGCCTGCTCGAAAAGGCAACTCTGGTATTATTTTATTTTCTTTGTTCGTCAGAATTCCGATACTGGAGTTGTTCGCATTCCATCTTCTCCGTGGTCTTATAGTTCGTCCCGTAATATCCAGTAGCGCTGAATGAGTAACATTTCAGTGCCATCAGCGATGAGTAAAAATCTAATGAAAGAAAGTTGATTTTTCGTATTGATGGATGGATACTATAGCAAGAAAGTATCATGATCATTCCACAGGTTGCATTACTCAACACTATAATAATAGCGTGCCATATTGCTCTCACTTTCATTTTGCCTTGTCAGAAGCCATTTTCAATAACAGCTCC
The DNA here is from genome assembly GCA_921293315.2 of Nemurella pictetii. Taxonomy (NCBI): domain Eukaryota; kingdom Metazoa; phylum Arthropoda; class Insecta; order Plecoptera; family Nemouridae; genus Nemurella; species Nemurella pictetii. The sequence continues at coordinate 8,937,250 of OV121116.1, read as the reverse complement.
AAAAGGAGTCGTAAATCTTTCTCTCTGTTATGGGTCTAATGAACTGCAGTTTATGGACTTCTTCTACACAAGTAGGGCAATTGCGGGAAAAAGCACAGGCAAAACCAATACTATCATAACAATGGAACTGGCAGCAATTCTATTTGCTCAATGACCCATAAAAACGGCTTGTTCACCTTAGTACATAGACAATCTCGTAAACCTCGCGAAGACCGCAAGAGACGCGAGACTTGGTCGAGACTCAACGACTCAAGAGCAAGTGCATTGCATCCCGTCATTGTGAGATTGTGATACCATCATTGTGAGAGGCCAAACTTGTGCATTTCCTTGGGAAGTTCTTTAGTTACCTAGCCGATGTCCGCGGTCAGTTGAACCATGTTAAACTTGTTCCCACTGGCGTCTTCCTTGTTTAGAACTTGGAAATGCAACTTTTACAATCTATCGGTATGAGTGGCGTTCAGAGGAGACACGGAGAAATAACATTGCATCTTATTTATAAGTTGCACATCTTATAAAATGCACTAATCATTTCCTCTTGCGTACAACCATCGATCAAGGAGAGAGCGAGATAATCAGATTTGTCATTAAATTAATTAATTAAGTTGCTATTAAAATTAGACTGGTGATGGAGGCAGACGATGGAACGCAAAGATCGGGGTCAACGTACTATTTTTCTTAAAATAAATGGTAAGAGTGACAAGAGTAGCCCTTTGTCATAACAAAGGGCCCGTGCCATGCTTCTTGAACTCGTTACCTGATACAGAAAAATACAATATTTTCATCCATACTAATCTGATGATGAAGCATGCAAACAAAAGTCTGATTAAATCATCATTTTACGTTTAACTATTTCATCACCAGAAGAAGGGTGGATCGAATTATAATTTTAAGCAAATAAATTGGTGACATATGTGCTGCATGCTGCACTCATTAGAACCTGAGGTTACAAAGCTGACCCAATAAATTGACCCCTGATCTTCATTAACTCCAATGAAACCCTTGGTTTAACATGCACTTCACATTTGAGAAGGCATTAGGTTTGTCTTAGCACGGAGTCATGAGCAAAGATATTATCATGAGTACTCATGACCGTTAAAAAAGTGTCAACATTGAGCTGATCTGCTGTTAGGACCGCAGCAGCAGCAACAACAGCAGCAACAGCAGCAGCAACAGAACACAACGGATGCACCTTGCGTTTTCATGTCAAAACAGGATATGAGGCGACGCGGACAAGACTAATACCAATCAGTGCGAGCAGCGCCAGCTATAATTTGCCACAATTAAAATTGTATTCGAGTCGCGCAAGTCATAAGAAGTAACGACCAATTAAGCGATTTGTCACTTAGGCTGCAACCTATGCGTTTATCGAGCAACTTAATCATTACCGTGTATCGCGTATCATCTTTTTTCTATTTACCAACTAAATGTATACAATTTTTTTTTCAAATGCATCAAGTATTCTGCAGTCTCCTATATTTAATGATTATTTAAGTTCTTTTACTATTAGGTTCCGTAAACTGGTAAAAAAACTAACTATGAACTCAGCCACAAATCGATTTATCGATTTCACTCCCACCTGAACAAAAGCATGAGCCCATCCAACATAATATTTCCCGGTGCTGTGTCTGAGCTCAATGTAAACCAAGATGCAGCAATCTCGAATGAAAAACACCGAGTGTTGATAACTCAGTGTGTCAGGCAGGTCACAGCTGCGTTACGATGCGTTAAGCATGGGTATCAGGTGTAGTGATTGTTACATGTTACCCACGCGTTGCGTTATCTAATCAGTAGGTGGCATGCGACAGTGTTGCTTCATTACGTTATCTATAACACACAAAGCACACTCACTAATTAAACATATAGAGGAAATGCAGGTATTCTTCCAGTAATTAAAACCGGTGTGTTTAACACGTTAAGCCAGCCATACAAAAAATGTAGTTAGAGATGGGGGAAAATGTTTTGAAATATAATTTTATATCTAGAAGTCTGCACTGAGATGCGAGAGACTGGACGGTGACGGCGGAAAAGAAGCCCCAAAATTGAGATGTCAAGGTGTGACTCACAAGGATATGTAATCCTGCTATGACTAATAGTAATAGGTTTATAGGAGAATAGGAGTAATAGGAGAAATAGTTTTTAGTTCGTAGGTGTACCAAAAAATTGCTCCCAGGCAGATAAAGAAGTACTAAATAACACAAAAGACGGCCTGCCATCCGCTCAGGTCTCCATGGTCAAAAGCTCTCTAATTGAAATGACAATATAGACTATAGAGGACATAGAAACGAGGTCTTCTTCTTGCCCTATATGTTCAAATCTCCTAATTAGGCGTCAATATAGTCAAGATAGTCAACGCTATTAGGCTAGTCGCATAGAGTGCGTCATTGATGTTCAACGTAAGATAAATCATCTGCGAAAACGATTACGGAATGCAAGAATCAAGCTGGCTACTGATTACTGGCTACTGGTGATGACTAGCATGACCAGTGACCACTGACCGGATATGGAGAGTATGTGTATTGACTATCGAAAAACGACGAAATACAAGCGAGTGGCTGAGAGGAATCATTAGCAAGTTTACAAGCATCAACAGATGTCATTCGAAAGAAACAATTTGTTGACTGTTGTTTCTTGAAACAACGTGTTCACGAGAATCTAAATAAATATTTTGTATCATTTATACGCACGCCTAAATTTACCTGTGCATTAAAAGGTGATTGCAATAAAAGTAAGGATACGTAAAAATCGAATCTTTTAATCTAACGGTTGTGCTGTGATGCGTTTAGACAAATTTGTCAGGAAAGTGTGTTTGTGTGGGTTATCTTTTTACTCTACTTTTGGGGGTATCCTATTGCTTCGCCTTGGTCAAACATAATATTGGCATAGAGAAAAAACGGCATCATATCTGTACTAATTGAGATACTTTTGAATCGCAAGGAAATCTCGTGTCGATATGAAAAGTATGATAAATGATTAGATAAGATAGAGCTGTGACTGATCATCCTTATCCCATATATTATATTATCCCTATACTAATATAGAATAATGTTCTAATAAAGAATGGGCAAATCACTGATGATTCAGAGTTCTCAAAAAAAAAGAAAAATTATGTTTCCATTATTACAACCATTATTACAAATAAGAATTCTTATAAAAATATAATCTCACAAGGAAAGGTGATACTCTTCAAGTATTCATTCGATTCCGAGTAGTATATATATATATATATATACTACTCGGAATCGAATCTATATATATATATATATATATATATATATATATATATATATAAATATATATATATATATTTATATGCTTTGCTTCGATACAGATTAAGACAATGGCGGAAGGTGAAGCAATGCTATAAAGCGAAAAATAGCTCGAGGTAGATCTAGAACCCCTCTGAAAAAAGTCGTTTCCGTAGCAATGGATTGTAAGATAACCCGTGTAATCGCGTTTGCGTGAAAGATGAACTTTACTGGTGCTGAAAATCATTCCAAGCATGACGACTTTACTTTCGTTACAACGGTATGTACCGGAACGGGCATTGTCATGAACCTCGTCCGTTTCTGCCAGAAGGATTTCGTATTACGGAACTGAGTTCGACTTGAAGTGCATCAAGTAATTGCAATAGAATCATATTCGATACGATTGTGCTGATGGCTGTTGAGCGATTAGAATTGGGAAAGTTTCTCATTCTTCCATTGGTTCAATTCCACCGGTAACCATGCTGGCCAGGCGAAGATGTCAAAATATTATGATGCCTCGCCTGAATGAATCAGTGGTTTTTTGCACATTCAGACGAAGAAAGACAGCAGATCTTAAACAGGAGGTACCAGCCCCAAACGGTACTTTAAATGCGCTTGGGTGGGAGTAGACAGGTAATGTTTGACTGATTCTCTACGCATTTCCGTTATGTTGGGTTATCCTCCTACATTATATTATTAGATATATTCTGCGTTGTTTGAAGTAGATATTGAAAATCTCCCCATTCATTAATTGGAATATGGTTTTGTGGGCAAGAACTTGGTGTACACAGGGTTTTAATGCCTGTCTACTAAATTATAGTGAGATAAACTCTAATACAGATCACTCTAAGAATAATATGGGAAAATTCACTGGTAAATGTCTGAAATAAGTGCTAAATAGGCAAGAATAGCATGATTGATCTTCGATATAACAGAGCAATTCCATCTGATAAAACTGATACTGATATTGACTGCTAAAAACTAAAGACTCAGACAAGATAATGCGAATGAATTTAAATAAAGGCATGATTTGTGTGAAGGTATTTCCACTATGTTACAGCTTATATTATACAATCTGAAGAGTATCAGCATTATCATTTATCATGGCCATAATACTGTTGGGAAAAGTTGAATACCATCAGTAAGATGAACACCACCACCAAATGAATAGACTGTACACCAGCTATAATCTCTCATGCTTACAGACAGGTATGTAGGTAGGTTGGCACCTGGCTGCAGGCTGACTTACCCTTGCAGTAAACACCCCGCGTACAGTTAATCCCACCTGAGGCGAGAATCTCACTTCTACCCCCGGCTCGATCACCAACATTCCGGTCGTGTCCACTATTAAATCTTCCTTCAGGAGATAAGGACTGCGATTCTTCTCCAACCTTTGTTCTCGATTCGCGATCACACCTCCAGGGATTTCCGTAACACGGCCTGTTTGGCTCGTCGGTATCGAAACAAACTCCACATCACTGGAGTCCACATCACAATTTGTCAGATATAAAAGGCTTATTATAAAAAATAGTTGGAAGCACAGTGTTCTCTCCATTTTTGAAATAGTTGAAAACCGTTTGAAATCGTAAGTTGACACTTATTGGCGGCTGGTTTCAATTAAACCGGAATAAACGAACCCACTGTAACTCTTCTTCGCGGATAATACGAAATCGCAGCCGCACACGCTTCAAATTTCACAACGGCACACTCATGGTTGATAACTTATTAGTCATCGTAGATCGCAACAGGTAATTTCTTGGAGCTCAACACCTGAGGTACAAGCGAGCGTACTTTATACGGGGATCAGAATACTACCCGCACATCAAAGATATTTATATCAAGTTACGATCTCGAACCATTGTTAACACACGGGCCACTTCATTACAAACAAAATTATTCGCGGTCTTATATTATCGATCAATCATAATTCGTCACTGAAACAAATGTCAGCATTTTTTACCTATATTGCCGTAACCGTATTTGCCTTCCAAACTGCGAATTCCGCACTAGTCTCCTCTAACCGCTCTCCTCGACTACTGCTAGACGTGAATGCTATGCACTTTCGCTGTGGAACAAGTTCGGAGTCGACCACTTGTTTTATCCGTTTCTGATTGGTTGTTGTAGGTGCGGCTAGATGTTATTTTTCAAATATATTTTGTATTCACGTGACCAAGAGTAAACGTCACGACCTTGTTGGTATGGACAAGAGCGGTTGGAGCATGCGCAGGTAGGTGTCAGGTATACCAGGTAACCTGAGTTTAGGCAGGCGCATGCAACGCGACTAACGGACAACGGGATGAAAATTTAAACGATTTTTGTGTTAGATAAAATAACCGCAAAAAGATTTATATTGTTGACTAGCTACAAGGCAAAAATTGCTTTTTTTTCATAATAGAAGTTTACTTTGTATTTTATGTCTTACGAACAGCAACAGTTACGAAATTATTTATATGCATTTCTTAAAAGTAGGTAATAAACTGGCAGGCAATTTTAAATAAATATTTCAGTCGTTTATTGTATATATCTTTGATACACTCCAAAAATAGGATAGCTTAATCACAATCACCATTGACCATTGAGGGGTGGGATTTTTATCGAAAATAATCCACCCAGTCAACAAGTTTATAAAAATGTGAATTTTGATCTTCCATCAAACTGGCAGGGGTGTCGAATTCTAAGACTTTTCCTTCTTTCATTACTAAAATCCTGAAAGAAAAAGAGCAAAGGAATCAAAATACGATCGAATATTTCTAGCTACTCTAGCTACTTAAGCCTCTATAGCTAAGAAATCTGGGCCCTGGACAAAACAGGAATTACATTAGACTGGAATTTCTCCTTCTCTCCAGGGGAGTCAATTGGTATATGGGCGGTATTTCTAATTATTGATGAGCGTAACGAGCGTAGCGAGTGAAGCGAAATCTTCAATTACACTTACTGCAAAAAAGGTCACTTGTGTTTTTTTTTTGTGTTTTTTTGTGTGTTTGTTCGCGGTCTACAGGACAAACGCCAAAACGGATTTTGATGAAAATTTCTGTGAACTTTCATTTCTCTGAACTTAGATCTGCCACGTTTTTGAAGCAATTCTGACGGGTAAATTTTATGTTATTAAGTTTTTAAGAAATTTTTCAGTTTTTCCAAAACACGTTTTGCACTCTGGAGGCCAAGGATCTGAATATTATTTGGCGCAACTTTCCGGATAGGTTGACCTTCACGATTCAATGTTTGTGTACAAATTTCATTGTTGTATGTAAAGCGCTTTTCTTGAAAATGGCACTTTTACCACGCTTTTTTAGCAAATTTGCAGTTTTTTGCAACTAAATCAACTTCATCTTCAATATTTGTTGACAAATTTGTATGTGTGCGTTAAGTATCTTAAAAATAAGATACTGTGTAATTTTGAAGGAAATCCATTCAATATAGTTTTGCTTAAAATCGATTTTTAATTTTAAAATATTCAAATAATTTCACGACGACAAAATCATAATATTTTCAGCTAACGAATTTCATTGAGATAGCTGTAAAACTATAGCTGAACATTTTAAATTGATTATATAAGCCTCTAGACTTTACGTACACACAATATAATCGCGTTGAGGGTGAGCGTAATATTACGCTCATCCACAACACAATTATATGAGTGTTTGCATAGCCTAGTAAGCGAAATATTCAACTGAAAATGTAAGTCCAGACAGCAAAGTACCCCAGCAAGGTGGGATTTTGTACATTACAAATGCAAATGCAAATGCAAATGCAAACAAAATTAACTTCCACATAAAATACCAATGATCTATGAATGCATGTATATAAAGTACTAAATAAAACGAAATAAAATAAAACTCGATATCCAGGGTCGTTTTGGTCGGTGTGACCCAAGAGAAACTTGCACCGCAGGCAAAATTAATTTGAGCTTTGTGTAAATACTAGAGAACAGTTGAAACTTCTAGGTTCCAAGCGTCTTTAAAGAAGTTGGTTTATAAACCAAACCAATCCATTTACTGTTTGAAGGGGGGCAGGGGGGGGGGGGGGGGGGGGGGGGGGGGGGGGCTGAAATTGGATGGAAAAGTGACAGTTGCATGCAATCACTCATTGCTCTATGGACTTTTGAGGACTATATGACTATATGGGGTGACATATAGGACGATGAGCTCACGGGACAGATAAAATGGACTCGTGAGATGGGGGTGGCAAATGCATGGCCTTCAACAAAGGTGAGAAAAGAGATGCATCAGCAAACCTGTCATAGTCCATGATGGTGTTGGTACGATGAGCGATGGTGAAGACTGTGCTCTGAGGAAAAGACGTGTGCAACGTTTGTTGGATCAGCGTGTCTGTCTGCCTGTCAACGTTGGCAGTTGCTTCATCGATACAGATCACCTGTCAACAAAACAACAATCTTATGGTCTCATGTTCCCTTCATAGGAGGAGCATTGGGAGTCTAAGTTATGTATTATGATTTAGGAAGGGGGCATACTCTATAGTCTGCTCCCATGGCTTTAGGAGTTACATACTATTCACGGTTGATTATTGGTGTTTAACGACGCACTGTTTTGCACATTTTATTTTGAAGCATAATCCTTGATGTTTGGTTTTCTACCCAAACTCCATCACCAAACATGAAGTCATATCAAAATTCCACAAGTATTCTTAGTTGCAACAGAGTCTCAAACATTTTGTATTTTATATCATTGTTGCTTGACATTTTAGTATTTTTAGAATGATGAATAGGTGCTGCTAAATTGAATGTACCTAACGTTACCTTCTTTCGTTCACTCCTTTTTTCTGAAGTTACATCTTACAATGGGCAGAGAAAAGAAAAGTAGGAATTTCATTCTCATACGGTGAAACATTGCTAAGTCCTAGATGCCATTTTTACTTTCCAAATACACAAAATTTAGTTGTTTTATGATTTTAAAAAATTCCCACACAATGAAAATAAATCAATTATTACCTTGGCATTGTGAAGAAGGGCCCTGGCAAGACAGAAAAGTTGTCTTTGGCCCACGGATAGGTTTTGTCCGCCATACTCGAGTTTGTACGACAGTCCACCGAGATGACGAACAAACCCGTCTAATCGGCACCGAGCTAACGCATTCCAAATCTCTTCCTTACTGAACTTGTCCAGCGGATCCAAGTTTTCCTGGACACATCCCGAGAACAGAAATGGATCTTGCGGGATTATGGCAAGACGCGACCTGAAATCAGAAACAAGATTATTTCAAATTGTAAGAGAAAAGTTATCTTAAAAAAATTGGCAGAGCAACGAGTGATTGAAGGTAACTGTCAGATAAAAACAATTACCTCAGTCCCTTAATTCCGATTTTGCTGATATCCACCGAATCGATGGTGATATTCCCTTGAGCGATCTCTGTCAACCGAAACAGAGCGACGAGCAACGAGCTCTTGCCTGCGCCAGTGCGTCCCACAACTCCGATCTTCTCCGCAGGCCGTGTCGTGAACGAAACCCCGTCCAAAGACGGCGGCAAATGTCTTCGATACTTCAAGACGACATTGTCGAAACAAACCACTCCCTGGCTGGGCCAGGCATACGGGAGAAGAACTTCGTTGCTGGGTTCCATCTCCACCTCGCCGATGTACTGTTGGACGCGTTCAACCGCAATCATTTCCTTCTCGGTCTCCGTGAATGCGTTCACCACGCCGTTCAGCATACCTTCGTAAGGGAAATTAATTGTTGATCATTGCGGCACACAGCATATATTAGGACGGCAGAGCGCCACGGTTTACCGATACGGAAATGTGGCAGACCTTTGCGAAAATATTGAGGAAAATGTTTTGTAGATAAAAGCCTTCGTCGGTTGGAAATGAAAAGTCCAGCAGAAGTTTTCTTCAAAAACAGATCGGCTCAGGTCAAAATGTTAAATTTCGAAATATTTTCTCACATCTCTCACATTTTTGTTGGAACCGGAAGGAAAAATGTTTGCATTCAAACTCCTTTTACCAATAATTATCCAACAATTTTCTACTCGTTATTCTTGTTGCTTAGCACTTTTCATTTCTTATGATTTTCTCTAGGCAAAAGGTATATTCCAAGATATAAAGCATGTATCATTTTGCTTGTCATTATTCGTCATTACCCTGCACTTATTTATTTGCAAATCGACAGCACTGTCCAAAAAGGTACCTTTCTAATTTGAAACCCATTCCAACGAACGCAATTATAACATACAAGTCAGAGTCAACTAGTGCCCGATGAAAAACATACCTGTGATGGCTAATGAGTAGGAGATGGCCAAGCCAACGAGGCCTGGATTTGCGATGTCAAACTGGTGCTGCAAGACTGCAATGACGCACACTCCCGTCACGATTGCCACGCCAATAAACTGGAGTCGAAGGCCCAGCCACTGCGATGCCGCTTGACTGGCAAACTGACACTTCTGGTTCACTTCCACGTTCACATCATTTGACAATTTGAATCTGCAAATGAAATTAATGTTGCTTTCACAACTTAGTTGCGTTTATCCTCATGTTGGCCGTAGGGGCAGAATCATTAATCAATCTATATTCTAGAAAGCAAAATCTGCTGAATAATTGACCAAAAGTACCCATATCCTAGAAAGTGACACGCTTTCAGAGACGTAACTCTCTGCGTTGTCGGATTTGACGTCCTATCCTTGCATTTAGCTTTCATTAGGTTCAGAAATGTGTATATACAAACCGTGGTACTGCTTTGAAGGCACGAATTGTGGACAATCCCAACAATGTTTCGTTGAAATGGTTGTAGATGGGCGAGAGAGTGACACTTGACAGTCGTTTCAATTCTCGAGATGCAAGCCGGTAACGGTTTTGAAGATGATAGTAGATTGGCACCAGGGGAACGAGAACGACAACGAGCCACGGAAGGCCGTAGATCACGATGGCGAGAGTGCCGATGACGCTGAATACTTGAGCCAGGAGAATATTCAAGATAAACGGAAGGGAATCGTCAATGGTGCTGGTGTCAGAAGAGAATCGGTTCAGAATCCGTCCCATCGGTGTCGAATCAAAGAACGACGCTCGGGCTTTGATAATCGTTGTCAGCAAGACACGGTGTGTTTTCTGGGCAGCGTGGACACCGCCGTATGCAAATAAGAACGCTCTGAGCAGAGTGAATATCGAGTTTCCAGCTGCAATCATTCCATACACTGGCAGATAGTATCCTGTGTCGGTTGTGGAATTCGGAGCAACAGCTTCGTTTCGTCCGACCACCGTGACATTTCCCGGGGTTGGCGTCATATGCGTGACCCAATAACTTAGCCACCAATCAGTTAGATTTCTCGATGTTTGCATCAAAACAATCGAAGCCAATATACTGAAGCTAAGATAGAAGCCGATTGCTTTGCAGTATGACTTGTAAACGTCGAATCTCACAGTTCCGACTTCCGATGTTTCTACTTCTTCGTCTTCTTCATTGACGAGCGCGGTGGTTAAAGGCTCATCTTGACCAGAAGCATTACTTCCTACCGACGCGCTATCATTGTAAGATGTCGAGGAATTGGATTCATCAAATTCCGGTAGAACAACCGCTGGGGTTCCTAAGAGAAAAATAATCAATCAATGTTTTAATAACTTCATAGAAAGCAAAAGCAAGAACCGTTATTTTCGTAATAATGCATAGTAATTGAATTTTGTAGGAATTAGGCACCTTCTTTCCATATTTTCCCATCCTTCATAATAATAACGTGGTTCGCATTCTGCAAGAAGCGCGAGTCGTTGGTGCAGAGAATTCTGGTGGTCTTGACGAGCATTCCATTAATGCATTTCTTGTGGATCAACTGTGCCACTTGGACATCCACTGCAGACAAGATATCGTCCAAAAAGTAGATCTTGTGTTCTTGGTAGACGGCCCTTGCCAAGGCAACTCGTGCCTTCTGTCCCCCGCTTAGGGTTGTTCCTCCTTCGCCCACACCAGTCAAATCCCCGCGTGGAAATGTACGGATGTCTTCCACCAGACAGCACGCATCCAGTACCAACCTGAAGAAAAAAATAATGCTAACAGTTAGATTTACCTAGAAGCTTTTGTTAAACTACACAACTTATTGTTAGTAGACTTTTAAACAAAATACTGAGGTGTCTACTTCTGAAGTGACTGAAAAACAAAGTGGCTGACAAAATTAGGTTTCAAAGCATGAAGAAATCATAGGAACTATCAGTTTGAACTTTGAAGATAGTCCGTTTATATCCATTGCACTTCAAGTTTCCAAGTAAAAAGTACGCAAAGTAAAAACCATTAGAGCCAGAGCATACTTGTATCGTATTGGGTCAAAGGTCATTCCGAACACAATGTTTTCTCGAATGGTTCCCCGTTGTAGCCAAGGAACTTGGTTGACAAATCCATAGCCTAAACAGAGTGTATAAGGATTAAGAAGGAACTACAGCATGTTTAACAGATGGTAACAGACATTGTTTAGACAAACAAGCATGTCTACTCACCGTTGATTTGATCAACTAACGAAACTGAACCCGATGTCTTTTCTACCTCAGCCAGAATAGCAGCTAGGAGGGTAGATTTGCCACTACCTACATCTCCCATGATCCCAAACAAGTCACCCTGGGTAAAGAATACACCATTTATCAATCTGTCCAACAATCTACATCTTACGTACGCAAATCTCTGCAAATCTCTGCGCATGGACTGTATTATGTTTATTATTACAAAGACAATCGAAAGTTGTAGACGTCATTACTTCTTGGAAAGCTTGTGTATCATGTAGAAAGACGTACTTATGAACAATTGGTTATTTTTCAACGTCTGTGATTATCTTTATCCCAAACTAGCACCATGGATACCAAAGACTCAAATACGCTTAATTTATTTTGAAATCTGGTTTAGAAGCTGATTGGTTAGAGCAGTACTACCTTGGCAAAGCGGATGGTCAGTGTTCCGTCGTGAGAGGAACACTTTGTATACTGTAAATATCGTTTTCAATAAAAAGGATAGCGTCATTCCTTACTGTTGGAGATAACCATTTTCAGGTAGCTTACCCGTTTCACGCTCAGCTGGATATTTTGTAGAGTAGCAGACGGTAGTTCACCAGGATGTTTCCACGAAAAGGATGCATTTGCAAGGAGAACGTCTAGTCCTTCTGCGCTAGGAGACAATGGGGCATAGTACGCCTTGGTGTCAAGATCGGGCAAATCAAGCAATCTCTCCATGCGTTTCAATGACACCCAAGCCTCGACCAGCCCATTTAGCACCCATGGGAATGCATTCAACGGAGCAATCAGCATGTTGAGCAGCGCAATGCTGGTAAAAACCTACAAATTTACAAAAGCAGAAGTTCAATCAAAACGACAAATAAGATGTAACTATTCTTGAACGAACCGAAACTTGGTTAGGGATGGTTAAATGTCGATTCAAATCTTTAATAACTAATTTCACAAAAATACTGAGCAATAAGTGAAAAGATAGTGACTGAAAACTTTTTCACTTTTTCACTTTTCACGAGTATTTTATATATTATTTTTTAGTTTTTTTTTTTTAATGTGTTTATTATTAGTATAGCTAGTATAGGTATCGGTAAATGAATACCATCAAGTTCATTCAGGTCTCAAACACACAATTTTTAAAGTGCTAAGGTTGATGGCCTGCCAAGACTTCTTATACTACACACATTTCCTTGTCTGCACTTGGCTAAAAAACAGAATATTGCATACCATTGCTGCAGATAGCTGGTTTCCCAGTAGAATGTATGTGGTGAACGTGAGAATCGTGATCAGCACTGGCGTTGTAGCCCAGAAATAAACGCACAGAGCGTCCAGATACTTGCGTCCCCGTAAGTACTTCAATTCCATCACACGCAGACCTTAAATTCATTAATAAAATAGCATCGATAATTAATATCTGCACTCTGGTTAAGGTAATCAACACATTTTCTGTTAGTGGTTTGCTTTATTGGTATTTGCTATGGATTATTGGAGACTAGAGTATACATGCTTCAACAGCGTACTTCGAAATTCTCTTGTCCAAATATTGCAATTAATGTTGCATTGTGTGTTTTTTGTAAATAGTACAGAAGTAATTGCAATTGCAGCTACATAGAAAAAAAATCCGGTCATTTTGATTTATGTTGTTTAGTCAGAAACTTACCATCAATCAATTTATAAAAGTGACCTTCCCAAACATGAGCCTTTAGAACCCGAATTCCTCTCAACATTTCTGCAGTCATTTTCACCCTCTCATCTTTTCTGGACATCATCTTAGTACTGAGGCTTCCTGCAATATTGACCAAATTAGATTTACAATTGATGGGATGTATCACTAGGCCTTTGCAAACACTCAATCTCAACATAAAATCATATCATAAAAAATAAATGGATGAGCGTAAGTATTTACGCTCACCCACAACATGATTATATTGAGTGTGGGCAAAGCCCTAGAAGCTAGAAGCATAAAAGATAAATCTTAAGTGTTTGGCAATAATGTTTGAGAGCAGATTTCTTGATGGCATTCATTATCTGGAAATATCATGATTAAGTCGTCTAGAAAATTAACAAAAACTACTCAGTTGATTTTTTTCAAAATAACCCAGTATCTTTTTATTGAGATTTATAATGCACACTTTAAATTCTGTCAGCATCAGTTAAAGATAAAGTTACTTTAGTTGCAAAAAAACTGCAAAAACGCTTAAAAAGCATCTTTAAAGTGCCATTTTCAAGAAAAGTGCTTGTGTGAAAGAGTGCTTTGTAAAAGTTACAATCAAATTTTCACAAAATTAAAAAATAGTGAATATCTAGAAAGTTTAGCCAAATTATATTCATACGACTGGCTTCTAGAGAGTGAAACGCGATTTTGAAAAGATTAAAAATTTCGTAAAAAATGATTAACATGAAAACTAACCTACGGAATTCAAACAAAAAAAATATATGGGCAAAGTTTTTCAGCAGTAAAGTGTAACTGAAGATTTTGCTTTGCTCGTTAAGCTCATCAGTAAAATGACAGTATGACATTTACTCTTTGGTAGTACATTGCATTGGCCCTTTCTAGGGCTGCTAAAAACATTAGCTCCATTTGATTTTAATTTTTAAGTAACTCACCTATTTTTGAAGCAATTACTTTATTAATTGGGATCAGAACTAAAGTAAAGCCAACTCCAGCAAGGAATGCTATCCCAACCTGGTTGTACAACAAAAACAATGTGATCCCAATTTGTAACGGAATGCTCCATAACGAGTGGAAGCTGGGACAAGCATTCACAATGCGGTCTGTGTCGGTGCTCATAAAATTGACTATTTCACCAACGCTAAAAAAAAATTAAGTATAATTTAACATTAATATTAATAAAAAAACATAGAGTTGTTTTGTTGTTGTCTCATTGTTTCCACTTTCCACCAAGAATGAAGTTGTGTAGAGTGCACTTACTTGAACGCAGATATAGAAGCATGGCTGAGAGTCAGGGTCTTCCTGTATATTCGAGAAACGAGTGCAGCGCGTATCTTCATGCCCAAAACTGATACCAGGAAGTTGAAGTGTGACATGCAGAAAGCAGCTGAAATACAAGAGTAGGTACAAGAATGCATAAAAATATCTAGAACTTCAAATCCTCAGATCTGTAGAATAATTGATCTTACATATAAGTGTTACGAAGAAAAGGCCTGCCGCATACAGATAGCCATTAATTATCGGCTCGTTTCGCGTTTCAATAAATGTCACCAGCTTGTTAAGCAAAAGAGGTGCTCCAAAGTTGGCACAGTCAGCAATAAGCTTTAGCAATCCAACTGCATAGAAGCGAAATCCGAAACAAATATGTAGGGCTTTCAGCAATGACACTGGTGACACTTGCTCATACAATCTCATCAACGCTGATTCCGAAGACAAGTCAGTAGACGAACAATCATAATTTATCGGCTGCTGTTCTTCTAAGAATGGCAAATCTTCGTCTTGCTCTCGCTTTTGATTAATCGCAGTATTGAGTTGTTCGTAGAGATACCCAGGAGTCATATCAATCGGGAGATCGTAGAGATCGGCAGCAGACTTGAGTTTACACTCGGTACCTTTTTGCATCAAAGGATTTACCCAGCTAAAGAAGAGTTTTTGCAAGAACGATGTGGTTTCAAGTGCAACTCCAAGATCGTCTGGATCTCTCTCTTCTCGGAAACGGCTGTATACATTTCGGATGGACGAGTCTCCTAGAAAATGACAAGAAGATCCAGCCTATTGGTGACTTATCTAGGTGCTTGTTGGGCTTGCAATTTAATATGGGTCTGGCCCAGCCATTTTAATAAAAATCATTATGGTAGTTTGAACAGCTATGCTCACCTAACAACAATTGCTGTTCTCCATTTTGCACACCTCGGTTGCCCAAGGTTTGATTTCCATCACCACATTCAATGGCCGTTATTATAAACAAACTTTGAATTACAACAGTCATCAGACTGAACAACGTGAACAGTGAGATCAAGTTTGATGATTGATCCGTACGACGAAGGAGAAAGTATGATCGAAGGCAAATTGCAGAAAAGATTAAGCTGAAAGCCCACAAAATCCAAAGAAATGTTGGGCCAAATGGGCCATTTTCGGTATGATGCGTTTGGCTTGTTCGAATATATGCCAAGTACGTGAGCCATGAAATGCATTCCACACCAGCAATTATATAATCTATGTAGGCCGATGATCCAGGGAATATGGTTGTTGCAATACACATTCTAACAAATGGCAACAAAGCTAATACTGCCGTTATTAAGCTTCTGGCAAAAGTCTTCCAATTGTCCTGTCCTTCTGATCTCGCTTCAGTATTTGCTCTGCCACAAAAATAAGCCGAGAGTAGTGCAAGAAGAATAAATGTTGGAGTTTGCAGGCACAATTCTTGGAAACAGATGCCGAGATCATTGATTTCGGCAGACCAAATAGTTAAGCCTTGTGGTCCACAAATTGACTCCAGAATAACACTGGCGTTAAAAGTGTTCATAATATCCATTGCCATCCTCTCGATGATCAGATATCCTAATCTTCGAAATTTCCTGTGCAATATTCTAGACACCCATTTAAACCACTGCGTTCCCTAGGTTCAAACAGACAAAATTCCGTTTGATACTCTTCATGATCTCCCAAAATAATGACAGAACGACACCACTTTAACCCGAAGAGCATGTGGTATCCACGGGACACTGGACTGGACGGGACTCAAAAATGAAACCGGTGGCTTTAAATCTGACAGATGAACAGCTGATTAAGAGTACAGTCATGTACAGTCATGTACAGTGCATGAAACATCGCATAGAATTTTCCGGCGGTTTTATCAACTACGAGGCCTCAACAGCCAAGAACAGCGTTCTAGGTTTGAAAAAAGGTCGATCACTTACAGTCCGGCGACTGTGTTTAATTACCATTCTATTGTCATCGAATGATTTGGGTCTCGAGGATGAATTTTTATCTCATTGTTATCTTAGTGGGAGTAATCATTCGGAGTAGTTTTCGGCAAGCTTCGACTCAATTCAATATGAGTTATTGAGTAGATATGAGCAAACTTCTAAAATCGGAAATTTTAGACACAGATAAAAATCGTTTGCCAATAAGCATTTACCAAATGCTAATTTGGCGCATTTTGATGCAAACGCTGATAGTACCTACTATGTGACACCGTGTCAAATTTTTAGAAATTTTAGTAAAAAAATAAGAACATGATAATAAATTGCCAAATATAATTGGCATAGTAACGAAAGCGTGTCAATACAAGGTCTGTGGCATCTATTTTCCGCTTCTGCTGTTGAGCTGTATACTTCGGTGGTGTACATGGTGTCGGGTTGTAAAGGGTAGCTTGTACAGGCGGTGATTGCTGCTGGGGCCCCGAGCCAGTCCTGGGGCTCCGGTAGGGATGTCTTTTAAGCCAGGTTTTAAATATTTGACCCACAAATCAGGGCTTCAAGAATAAGTTTTAGATAATTTCTGAGATCATCGTACTAGTCGCCTTCAGAGCCGAAATTGCAATGTATGTTAACTAAAACCCTCTCATCTCCATGGGGACAACCTATCAGTTACATTCTGTTTTCTTCCTAACTGGAAGATAACTATTTAGCAGGCTGCAAAGCTGAATTTTAAGCCGAAAATGCAGAGGACCACGTTTTACCTTCTCCTGCCCCTAAAATTATTATTATTATTATTATATAACTATAAGAAATAATTTCTTCGAGATATGCCCCCCAACCAACCTATAATATGTTTGGACCACCTTTTCATGGCAAAGCCACACCAATGATAAGAAAATGGGAAATCCCAACATAGATATAAAAATGTGGCGTAGGGTCTTAGTGTGGGTGGGACTTTGAGACACAGACACACCTCCCCTGCCGCACCCCACCATTTTCGGGGTCTCCAAAAGTGCCATCGCCGCCGAAGAGGCATCTCGTCCGTCCGTCATCCAAATTTTATCAACAAGGCGAAGTTTACGCAGCTCAATATTCTGTTATTTCTTAGCCGGACTTCTGCTGTAATCAATGGAAGTAAATTAACAAAATCACTAAATATTAGTTCTTGGATTAGTAGATTATTTATTGATTTTATTGTTGCCAGTATGATTTCAACGGTATCCTTTTCTCTTCTTCAGTCTTTGATAACGCTAATTCTAACTAGTTTTCAGATTTCAGAGCCATTCAATCTCAGCTCACAACCAACACCAAAGTTTATTAATGAAATATATGTATTTCAACGCGCGATGCTCAGGTTCGTTTCCGCAGGCTTCTGATAGCCAGGGTTCTGTTATCACAGGGTCAAATCTGAGAGCCAGGGCAATTAGGAGACAACCGTCGACTTAATGACATAGGTAGACAGAATATCGACGCTAGCGTTCCTATCACATTATCATGAACATAATTATTACCGTACATAATTTTTGCCAAAATATATCGAAAATACCGAGGTCTACGAAATTCGTTCTCCTGAAGCCAATTTTAAAGATCATCAAATTCGGAAAAAAGGACCGAATTTTTAAAAGTGAGTGATAGGCGATTGCTTTTTAGATTTTGCGAAAGATTCTTGGGTTTCTGTAAATTAAATCGAGAAAATCACACATTTTTTTAAGTTAAAATTACGAGATGTTCACAAAAAAGTAAGAAACTGAAAAGCAAGCGCCTATCGTGACGTGGAAACGGTAAAGAAATGAGAGCAAATATTGCGAAATCCGTCCGTCCATAACGCTCTTAACGGCTACTAATCTCATAGAATAAAGACTATGCATATTCTCTGAATTCTATGCTAATACCAATACCACTAATACTAGTATATGGTATACAACTCGCGTGAATGACAAATTCAACACCTGGCAATTAGCAATTAATCCGAGAGTTGACAAAAGGTTGACTGAAATCAAAATTATTTTTTAATTGGACTCAAAAATTTCGTATGTATTGAGTTTATTTATATAATTCTAAGTTCAAACTTGATACATTAACGTGGTATTTGTTAACGATTCCCGATTTAAGAAACCTAACAATTTACCCTGTTAGATTCAACTGATAAACTATGGAATATTTTGTAGTTACTATAAAGTTTAAAAGTAGAAAAAAATCATAATATTATGATGACAAGTAGCGAGTGATTGTAAGACACAGCCATTGAGTTTGACACCAGCTTACACAAGTTTACTCGGGCATCCTAAAAACAATTTGAATGAGGGGTCAAGGAGAATGCGTAGAATGCTTGCAGGTCAAGGTATCGTGCTGAATATGAAAAGGCATTATAAAAACACTTTTGAGGCATAAAGATTTCCCAAAATAAAACTTTCATTAAATTGAGAATGCTTTTGGGAAATTTGATATCTCCCGCACTCCGCCAGAGGGCGTGCCCGGAGTTTTAAATACAAAATGGTACCCACTTCATGCTCGCCATCGCCGATATTGGCAGATATGTCGTTTGGAATTAAAATCTGTATTGGTTCTTAATTTACCTTCTCCCAACTATTTAATGGTGAAATTCATCCAAGTATAAATGATTTTAATATTTCGAGGAATATATTATACGTATTAATAATTAATATCTTAATATCTTTGCTATATAAATGATCTTGCAATAAAACGGAATTGTCACTGGTTTTTGAGGTTATGTAGAAATTTTGTGTGGTTATCTGATAATTTTAGTATTTTAGTTTCTTAAATACTATTGGACGAAATAGATTCTATAGAAAGCAGGCAGCATGGTTTTGTGAATCGTCTGGGGTGACGTGGGAAGCTTAGCATTCATTACCATAAGTTAGGCAAATAGTTTGTGTTCTAAACTACCAAGCTAATATTGTCCAATCTACTCAGATAATGTATGGTTTACCAAGTATTAGTTTAAGTTCTAGTACGGATATGTGTTGAATATCACAGTTTAAATACCTCTCTTTTAAACTTTTGTGCTAAGATAAGGCAAGATCCAAACTAAGAATAGAGAAACATGTAGGTACCAAGTGTTTATAACATGATTAGCCATAGTATCTGATAATTGAAATTCAATGACCAGATCATTGAATTTGGAGTTAATTCAATGACCTGATGGTATGAAAGAGTGAATCAGCATTCACATGATCATTCGAAGTTGAAGGAACAAGTACAAAAGCAAAAACGTGTGTAATCTGAAAATCCATGAATAACTGTAGCGAAGACATGGCTATTGAAGAAGTGCAAAACGACCAAATTCTGATCCATGCGGGTCCTGTAAAATGGATGACAAATGAGACAGAATCACAAGAAATGCTAGATCACTTATCTGTTAGTACAACAGCCCACTTCAAAAGCCAGCAAGTAAATGAACCAGAGCTAGATGCTGACCAAAAACGGGAAATTGCTTCAAAAGTTTTAACAGAAAACCCAGCAAAATTTTTGGCTCAATTTGGCCCACATTTGGAAGAGAAACATCTTTGCTACTTTACAAACAAAATAACCGCTGAAGATTATGAACTTGCATTTCATTTAAAAGAACTAAACAGATTTCACTCAAGAGATAAACAACAAGTGAGTAAATTGATGGTTGATGGTCATAGAAAGTAGTTAATGCAAGTTTAAAAACTGGTAAACCATAACGAAATGTGTTGCAGGTTGATGTGAAAAATCGACGATTTCAAGCGCTCAAGAAACTTCAAGATGAAGGAACATATTTCAGTGAAACTGTGATGAAGGAAAGAAACCCCTTACTTTACGAGCAGTTGGTCGGACAATACCTGACGCAACGTGAAATCGAGGAGCGTACACAAGAATCCATGCGTTCTAACTCAACGTAGGTATTCACTTTTATTTCATTTGTTGAGAAAAACTCAGATTAGATGTAGCAATGTAGTGGAGGTGTTATTTTTGAGTAGATAGGTTGAATAAATTCTTGTCGCTAATACCACTACATCTAGCACCACTAGCAACAGCACTAGGTACCACTAGCAACAACTCAATTATTGCCTAATATAAACTAAGATTAGCTTCTGTGTATGTTTATCTAAACTGATTTCTGCATCTCTTGTTTAGGCTTGTGGGTGTTCTGTTGGCTCAAATCGAACGTGACCAAACAAATACTTTACACCAACTTCAAAAAGACACGGAGGATGGGGCTCGTGAAGAGGTCGACACAAGTGACGAAGAATCTGAACCAGAAATGGTCACAGACGATGATGACTCATCGGAGGAGGATGATAAAAAACACAAAGAAAAGAAGATGAAGAAAAAGTCATTAACATATTCTGAAAAGGAATTGCTAAAAACGGAATTTTATAGTTACATGTATAATAGTTTCTTGGATGGGAATGACAGTGACTTTGATTACAGGTATAATAACAGATACCATTATTATTTTTTTAATTAAATGAATTCACGAACGTAAAAATTCAAATGCCTGTTTTTTCCTTGGTGACAATGCTAATAATGCTAATAATGTGCTTCATTGTGTTTTGCTAGTTTTGCTAAAGGTAAAAGATGCATCTTCTTTATGGCTAACTATGCTTGATCATTATTCACCAAGTTCACATTTGACACCCCATTTTCTAGACGGAGAATAATGCTACAGAAGGCTCCCCTTCTAGATAAAATCATCACTTTTCCATTTTGGTAGAAAATGATTGCTAATAAATAAAATGAAATTTTCTTTCCAGTCAAGTTGACTTCAACCCAGACTGTGAATGTTTGACTGTTCGTGCTCAAGACGAAGAGGAGAAATATTTCGACTCCGAGACTCCAGAAGATATTGACGTCTGTAGCAAAACGAGCAATACAGACGATATGGAAGAAGATGAACTGGATATTTTTATGAAGAATTTACAGCCAGATCCTACGCCCTCAGATCTTTGTGGGAAAATTGAAAACCAAGCGATCTTATAGCATTGTCATTGTGCATCAGCATGTCAATTGGTCCAGAGGCTGGATAATCATTGCTCCCTCCGAGTAATTGTTCCCTCCGAATGCAGTGGGTTTGACGTGCTGGGAACACTTGCATATGTACGTTCTGCGCTTTGCCCACATCAAAATATCAACTGCCCCCTCCTAATTGTGTCGAAAACTCCAATTCCAAAATACTTACCATTGTCATTTTTCAACAAACCTAGGTGTGCCTGTATAGATATTATTAAATGATTTACACACATTTTATTGTCTGACTAGTTGAAGCAATGATGATTACTTCTTTTGGAGCAAATTTTATTTGATTTCTTTTATTTTCAGTTTCTGGAAAATAAGGTTTGTCAGAATTTGTGAGTGAAAGGAAGGGGTTTTCTTAGCCGCAGCTAAAATGCCATGTGATGCTTTTGTTGTAAGAGTTTTCTACTAGCCTTTATCCTTATTTCATTTACTTGAATATCAAGGTATGGCAAGATATGGCAAGATATGGCAAGGTATGGCAAGGTATGGCAAGATATGGCAAGGTATGGCCGTAAGGAATCATAATTGATGAGCCTAATGAATGAGAAATGCGAGTGAAGCAAAATCTTCAATTGCGACTCACTGCTGAAAAAAGTCTCCAGTTTTTATTTTTTGTGTGTTTGTTTGCGCTCTACAGTCCAAACACCAAAACCGATTTTGATGAAAATTTGTAAGGACCTTCGTTTTCTCTGAACTTGGATCTGCCACGTTTTTTTTAATAAAATCGGTAGATCAGTTTTCTTGTTAATAAGTTATAATGGAATTTTTCAGTTCATCGAAAACACGTTTCATACTCTAGAAGACAAGCGCAAGAATATAATTTTTCTCAACGCTCTAGATATGTTAACCTTTACTATTTATTTTTTTTGTGCAAATTTCACTGTTGCAAGTTTAATACTTTTCTTGAAAATGTCATTTTTATGACGCTCTTCAAGCGTTTTTGCTAAACTAAAGCAACTTTATCATTAAATGATGTTAACAAAATTTACAGTATGCGTTATAAATTTAAAAAAGAAGATACCGTGTTTTTTTTAAGCGAATCGATTGAATATACCTAGTTTTATCTCTAAATCAATTTTTACGTTTTAAAATATTCAATTAGTTTCTCAATGACTTAATCATGATATTTCCTGGTAATGCTGCCATCAAGAAAACTTCTCTAAAAATTGTAGCCAAACATTCTAAATTTATCTTATACACACCTAGGGCTTTGTGCACACTCATATAATCGTTTTGTAGATGAGAGTAATATTTATGCTCACTCATAATCGTGCTGTGGATGAGCATAATATTTATACGCTACGCTGTGCGCGAAACCCGAGAATATTTAATCATATAAAGATACATTTTGTTTAACTCTGGTGAATGACACACTGAAATTGGATTGCAAACCTCTTTTGTAGCAATTAATTATTAATTAGCATGAAGCCATGCAGGAATTGCGTCAAGAAAGAGTGACCAAAGAAGATGCAAATCACCAAGTTCAGGTCTCTCTTTTTCTAAGTGCAAAAATCCAATGACTTTTTTGTCTTTTAGTTCTGACTATGATACGTGACAATGTTAGGATATCTTTTGAAAGAAAAATATATCTGATGTAATGAAATGTCCCTGTTGTAAACAAGTGCGGAAATATCGCGATATTGAATTTGTCCTAGCAGGACTAGAACATGAAATGTCTTTTCAAATATAACCCCATGGTTAAAAAAATAAACCGATTGATTCTATAACGCAGGTGTTATCAAATTCAATGCTGTCGGTTCCTTACCTAAGTGTTTGCTCAGATCCACCCCTACTATATACCATTCAATTGCGGTTGCTTTCCTATCTAGCAATGGACTTTGGGTGGAAAAAAAACATGATTTTACACCCTTTTGTTCCAGACCTCAGCCCAAGGCCTGTCGAAATCCTGAATTCTTATCATAATATGAGCAGTCAAATGGATTTGCATTGATCAGTTTTAAATTGTTCCACTGTACGTTCTTTTTAGGTATTTCGACGACCCCATGCGGTTGTTTGTCTAAATCATGAATTTGGTAAATTGCCAGTAGCTTCATTCAAAGGATGTTTCAGTTTCAGCAACCTAAAATAGCGTTTCTTACAATACAGATGCCAAAATAATCGAATGATAATGATATGACTATTTTTGAGAGATCGCGAATTAGTAAGTTTGGAGGCGCACCAAGTTGGGTAGACCATTAAATCCCTGTAAGGCTTTCTTCTGTTATCAATAAGTAATATTTTATTTTTGTATACTTGCAGGATAAGTAAGGAACTCGGTCAGTAGACCTTGATATTTAGATTAAATAGAAAGAGAGACTTTCCTACTTGAAGTTATCATTGTGATCATTGTGATCATTGTGATCATTATGACTGTGAATAACAATTAACGTAGGATGCGTGTGAATTGCGGCTAGTCGCTGGTGACATACACACGTGTGACTGTGTACATATTGATAATTGGGTACACCGACGTACTTTGTACGTAGACCGTACAAAGTGTACTCCATACAAAGTGTACTCCATACATACACCTCGCCTAGCTAGCTAGACTAGTCGAGTGCTCCGTAGCATATCACCAGTTCATTATGACTGCTCTATATCTTAAATCAGCCAAGTATATACGCGACATTAACACCCTGCCCTTTCATTTCGTCGTAGGTAATTAGCAATGCGTATAATTGATGGCTTGAGGTTGAGATGAAACGTTGGTGTTTGAGTCGTTCAATTTGGTGTCAGGATCAATCTATCGCAGGAAAATGTATCAAATCGAGTGTGTAATCTGTTTTGAAACTCCGAATAGGAACAGCTAAATGAACTAATCAAATAACCTATTGGTCGAGACTAATTATTAAGCGTGGTTTTATTCATTGTAAAGTTCGTAAAATTTTACCGACATTTTTTAAACTTTAATAACCAAACAAAGAATATTTCATTTCCTACAATTCATATTCATTAAAGAAGGTACATGAAATGTGACCACATGGATGGTTACATCAGTTTTGAAATTGCTTTTTTCTTGGGGCAGAAAATAAGGACAATGGACAAGGATGGTCAAGTTTGAAACCGTGTCTTGTCTTACGTCGTGTTTCATGCTTAGGTCAGACACACACACACACGCGCTTACACACACACACACACTGGCATCATCGATTTCAGAATGATAAACCATTCAAGTAAGAAAACTATAAAAATGGTCAGCCTGGCTATTTCATCCAGTAATCCAATGCAGCGAATGAGGCGCAACTCGCGAATTTCGTGAGTTACTCATTTACGTGATGATGCTCGTGTGGTAAGCTTGGCCATTCATAAAATATGTAGGCACGTGTTCAACTTTCACGCAGTGTACGCAGCCGGCATTACGCACTCTCTAGTCTCTGTACACGGACGAGAAACCGACAATTTGTATTGCGTACACATCTTGATATTAGATCGATGGCTAATCCAATTTGCGAACACTCTATGTCGTGCAAAAAGAAAATCTTTTGAGCGATATCGACTGATAGAAATTAGCAATGAACTGCAATAGGGCCAGGTCAATTTCCTAATATAGGTGTAATTTAATCTGGAATTTCATTAACCAGGACTCATGGTGGAGGCATAATCTGGTCAATTGAGCCCTTTTCGTGCAGTGTGAACCTTTTTAAATCCGTGTCTTGTAACTGTAAGCCTAAGAAATGTGTACCGTGAAACTGGGATAAATCATAAATCCAATGTGCATAAAAATAAAAACATCTTTAAATGTGTTATTTATTTCGGAACACGGAGAATTATATTAGTTGCACGTCGAAGTAAAAGAATAATTGGTTTGATTGTTTCCGCAATATTTGCATGGAACTAATTGATGCCTAATTTACTTCTTACTGTATAACTCGTAATATAAACGTAGGGGAAAAAGGTTATACTAAAACTACACTTCCTTGAGTGATCCCGGAGCTTGGAGTAAATTGAGGGAAAAAAATCTAAAGACATATTGATCTATCTATGAAACAAATATGTTCAAATAATGATATACGTCCAATACAGCTTATCTGATATTTTCAAATGCTGATGCAGATTAATTTAACCCCTAAACAGTGGTAGACCATAAATATTAAAATAACCTCTCACCAAAAATTGGTGCCTATGGATTTAATGATGTTCTAATGCGTTTTTGTTCTCCCCCCCCCCCTCTAACCCTTGAATCATGAGAGGAAAACCGGAAAACTGTCATGGTTCCTCCGCAAAGCGTCTGTCAAGCGATGCCAATTAGGACTATTGGCTGAAGAAGTTGTAGAGATGTTTGCGTTACGAGTTAACGCTTCACAAACACAGGACAAAACGGCGTGTTTGCTGGTCTAAGAAATAACCATCAGTCACTCATTATAAGTCATAACTAATTTGCTCTAAGCTCTAAAGTACCAAAAAGCTATAGATTTTCGCAGCTGATATGCCCCCCCCCCCCCCCCCGACACAAAAATAAAATAGTGAAAAGCAAAATAAAACTATAGATTGCAAGATGCCTTACTTGCGGACGTGTCAAAAGGGAAATGCGTATCGGTACCTAGAACAGTGGGCACCAATGCCGAACCATCTTTTGCCGAACAATCTTTTCACCTAATCAGTATGAGTGACGTACAGAGAGGAGCATCTGATCAGCACCAATCAAGTGCCTAGGTAGGTTACACGGCTGACGGCTAATGGTAAATCAGCGATTGGTGTTGGGTTAGGCAGAGTCTTGCAGTAGTGACTGGTGATATGCGTGCAAGGTGATGGTAGGTATGGTTGACCCCTATTTGCTTGTATACGCGACAGAACGTAGCCTCGTTGGTCCCTCTAGCACTAGCAGTCGCACTAGCACTCGCACTGGCAGGCGCAATAGCAGTGGCAGCAACGACAACAATGATGGCACGTCAGTAAATGCTCACAGCTCTCGGCTCTCGGGTGGGCAAATTCGGGCTTTCGACGATATTCTGTTTTGCTAGTTCTTAGTGAGTGCGGTGGTCTTTGTCGGTGTGTTTCGTGTGCTAGAAATTAACTCTAAGAACGCGTTGTTTTAGTTATATTTGGCGGAGGCTTGTGGATGTGGTTTGGATGTTTCGGAAGCGTTGATAAAACTTATTTTTGAATTTATGTTGGAAAAAAATCGATGTGTTGTTGAGACGGCTTATACGTATTTGATTGTGGACTTGGGAGGGGGGGATTTTAATTTTATTTGGTACATGGTATTAGATATTTCTCAGCAATCGCGTGACAGAGAAATCACGTCAAAATTGGCGGCAAAAGGAGACACCGACGAGCGACAAGAATTAGCTGACCATCAATCTACTTCACAGGTACTTTACTTTACTCTACGATCACTTATCACTTGTCATATTTCAGGCTACAACTTGACTTTTTCAATTTCCCAATAAACGCCAAATAAGTTTTAACCGATTTTCTTCACGACTTCTCGATAATAATACCCAGAGGTTCACATAAAAATTGTTAAAATTTTGAACTAATCCCGTAACAATAAGACATTACTCTCAGGCAAATAATAAGTAACGTATTTCGACGGTGCAAAATGTTTCTTGAAATATATTTGGCATGTATGCGTTGCAAATAACAATTTTCTTTCACGAATCATAACATGAATTTAGCGTTCAATAATCGGATAAGAATATAATGTCTCTTTTACTGGCAATTATCTGGCGTTCAAATAAAAGCTTACATAAAAAACATCCATTCAGCACTAATTTAATGCTAAAATAAATTAAAGTGCCTAGGGGGTACTTTTGGTAACTATAGAAATCCAATATCAATCAACAAATCATTCTGAAACAACAGCTATCTTTTGAGCATAATCCAAGTCAGTTTCTAACCCAAAAATCGCACTTAAGACTAGAACTAATCGAGTGAATTCAGTAGGTGATTAGCACAAAGGATATAACTTCTCAACTCTGAGCTCGTGTATGAATGGCAGCACAAAAGAGAGAGATACATTTTGAAGAACAGAGCAAGAAAGAAAAGGAAGTGCTGTAGCCTAGGGACATAAAACACAAGATAGGTATAGGCTGTTTTAATATTACGTACCTACTATGTATTAGGTACCTCTACACTGATTCCAAACAGCGCCATGCAGTCTGCTGCTATTAGCTCCTTAGGCAAAACCTGACTACTCACTATACAACACGACTAGACTCGCTTTCCAATAGACCAAATTGAGAAGAAATCTGAATGCCAAAATATTTCTGTAACACATTGATGATTTGCTCTTAAGGTCAGAAAATTCGCGGTCAGTATATTTTATTTATTCATTTGCCCCAAAGTTTGGTTTGCATCGTCCAAATTCCTGTGTGTAATGATTTTAAGTAATTCTTTCCATGCCAACAAATAATTGTGAGATTCGCATCTGTCTTTCATCGTTTTTTTATATTGCCCAGTTGAATCTACTTCGCCTGACCCCGTCTCCACTGAAATATTGGACTGACAACTCCCATGAAAGAGATGAGTTTGCTCGTGAGGTGGGCCATTCAGACCGAAGGTTGAAATCCAAATCAGCTCCAGTACAAACTTCATTTTTATTCAAATTTAAAACTAGAAATAATCCCTCAGATCATCAAGTGCCAACTCGGAATTGATTGATTCATGTCAATGGATCAAAGAATGGATGTAATCAATTGGCTACTAGAAATTTGATTACGTGCCAAGCCGCGCATACTTTTGATTTTTGAATTTTCAAGAAAATGTTAGTTTTCAATCTGGTAAGACCTAGCTTCCAAAAACACCATATTTTTTCCGAAACTGATATCTCGGTTTCCCAAAAATAAGTAATACTTCCCAAATTAGTAAAATCTTGCAAGATTTAGATGTAATATTATATCATTTCTACTTCATCTCGTGCGCAATCTATCATCAAAAAAAGATATGTGTGAAAATTCCGTTCGTCCCTAACTTTATATCATGATTTACTGTAAAATTAAGCCTGCTTACTCCACAAACTTAAACAACAGAAACAAAAAAAACTTTTCTTCACCAAAATTTCGTCGTAACTAGGAAGTACGCATCCTAAAACTAAATATGCGATTGTTCGATAATGATAACATGAATGCAACATACTCTCGAGTTCGAAGCATCAGCAGGATGGCAGGTATTACAGCATTAAAATTAAAGAATACAGCACATGTTGCCTTCTATTTTTGAGCTCCGTTACACATAAGTGGTGGTGAGCTGTAAGATCATTTCGCTTCTTACAGAATTACAGGCAAGCTGGCTGGCTGGCTGGCTGGCTGGCTGGCTGGCTGGCTGGCTGGCTGGCTGCTGTTATAATCGATTATATGATGCGAGACATGAATTTTCGTCTCTTCACTAAAGCATAGAATAAACAGAATGGCGAACTCTTATTTGGTGTTGCTTTGGCCTAGTTATTGCTTTATCACCACTCAAAAACATAGACTCCGACTCGCACTTTCGTCTTGCTTTCGTCTGTGGCTCACGATGATCATATCCTGCTAACGTTTGTTTGCTATCACGGGTTCTCTTTTATCATATCCTGCAATTTTTTTTGCTATCACTGGTTCTCTTTAAAGATTACACCAGCCAATTAATATAAATAATAGATCTACAGCGCAAACTGTGGAATATTTCATAAAATTAATGTGACGTTTAGTTTGCTAGATGAATGGTTCGTGGAAATAAATAGACAAATTCCAACATCTAGGATTGATACTGAATGCACCTCACTAAATATTCAATTGGAAGAACGAGGTCCATGGCTGTAAGCAATCTTTCAAAAAAAATCAAATTAATTGCTGTAAAATCTATTAAATCTAAATAATTAATTAAATGTATTTGATTGCGCGCCCGAACCACACACGAAGCTTGGACAGAAATAGGTACCGCATGCAATCGATGGTAAAAAACCTTCGTGGTTGGCTTTATACGATCTCTTTCAGGCTTCCGCGCATTGAAATCTTCGTTATAGCTTCGTTAGCTTTGCGCGCCACACCACTCGCAAGACACATTACTCGCGATATGTAATCTTTCACTCTCCTCTTTACCAATATGTTCCTGTCGCTAAGAGCATCTTAATTAATCACAAACTATCTAAATTGCATCGCCTTTCATGCTTCTTTCAAGCCGTGTTTTTTTCAACCATGGGTGGATTTTAAATTCAACGGTTTTTTCCTTCTTGTCAACTGGATATTCTGCGTTTGTCTTCAAAAGAGCCGGCTATTGGCTACTTACACCGTGGTTGGTTGACATAATAGAAAACCAGATCGCAGGTTGCTAGAAGCACTAGAAGCGCTAGAAGCTAATGCTTCCACTCATTCAAACAATGTGACGAATTTATTTATCGAATGTATCTTGCGGCTGGGAATTCTCTCGGATAACTTATTTTAAGGTCAGATGCTTTCTTTCTGCTTGTTTTATGATTTGATCTTCTTGAGAAAGACATATGAAAAAATGTCAAGAATGAAAAATTAATTACAACTATCCGAGTAATTATTTACGTAGAAACATTTTGTCTGACCGCTTGTTTAATTTAGTATATCGTTTCTTTCGTGTTCTATTTTTGCGGAAGATTGTTCAATTGACAAATACCAAATGCACCCTCTAATACTTGAAATACCGGATTCTAAAAATGTATTAGCTCGCTCTGATTTTAAGTTGTAATTACGTAACCGTAAACTGTGTAGCTTGACAACCAGCGCGTGTAGCGAAGTTTCATTCGGCCTATCGGTTATTTACTTGACACGTCTAACTTCGCCTCGAATCGCAGATCACGCGATCTTGTTGTTATTAGCATTCTCATTGATCAGGCCACTTACTCATCTAGCAACCGCCACAAAGAAATTAACAACTTAACAAATGGTGGTGTTTTGAACGGTGCGCTCTGTTTTGTCTGCCTTTTGGTCGACGTTCACAACCGTTCACCACCATCTTTCCGTCGCTCTGAACCACTCCAAGAAACAACCAAGGAAATGTTACTTATTCCACTTTCGGAAAGAGTGTCTCATTGATAAAACCGAGCGTGTGGTAATAATCCCACCTTGTGCTTGCATCTGCGTGATGCTGTGATGTGAATGTGCACAATTGTAGCGGATTGGTCAGCACCACGGGGGTCACCACGGGGTCATCACGGGAGTCATCACGGGGGTCATCACGGGGGTCATCACGGGGGTCTTCACGGGGGCCATCATGGCAAATGAAGGCATCACGGGCTTGGGTCATCATGGCAAATGAAGGAATCACGGGCATGGGTCATCATGGCAAATGAAGGCATCACGGGCATGGGTCATCATGGCAAATGAAGGCATCACGGGCATGGGTCATCATGGCAAATGAAGGCATCTAGGGCATGGGTCATCATGGCAAATGAAGGCATCACGGGCATGGGTCATCATGGCAAATGAAGGCATCACGGGCATGGGTCATCATGGCAAATGAAGGAATCACGGGCTTGGGTCGACACCATGATCAACCCACAGCCATCGTATAATCGATGAAAATAATCTCTGCTCTCAGCCACTGGCGAGTGGAGAACTTTGCTTTGACCCTTGACCGAAATAAAATATTGCTCAGTAAAAATGTGAGCCGCTTAACGTGTGTGGGCGTGGTCTGTGTCGTGCACCTAAATACTGGGACATTTGAATACGTGGGCCATTTACGACATGAATTTTGATGATTTTACAACAGCCAATTCTTTCACCCCAATTTACATCCCTGGCGGTACGATATATTTTTACTGGTAGAATAATCACAGCGTTTTTTTGTCTATGCGGAAGAGGATCAAGGTAAAGATTAACTCGTTCGTACACACCGCCACTAGCATATCTAACAATTGTTCATATCCTTGCTTGTTGCTTTGGTAAAACCGAGTGGTAAGACAATAGACGGAGCGAGATTTGCCCAGCCAAGATCACATGCACGCTCTTCAATCTGAGATCGTGCACTTGGCTGTGGGTGTTCTCAACATTTCAGACATTATTTAGCTTGTATTTCAATTATTATCAAGATCAAACTGACATTCTGTTAAATGATGGCCAACGCTTTATTTCAATATATTTTCTAAATTCATTCACTCGCAGCTAAAACTAATTCTATTGTCTGCTAAGCACGCTGCGGTCCCATGACGTCACCTTCGTACTAATATTTTTGAAAAGAAAACACCAGCACAGCGGATTACTCCGAAAAATCCCTATATGATCTATTTATCTATTTAATGATAATATTATCCTTAAAATTCGTTCAAAAATCGATGCTAAATTTTCATCTCTTTTCACTCTCTCCGTCTGTAACGAGGGAATAAGTTGGAATGAGTTTCCAGAAAGTGCACTCGCTTTCTTTCCCTGCCTTTGTGCACAAAAAGCTAAGAAGCAAAGATTTGTGCTTTTGACTCTTCTATTTAGTTCGTATTTCTAAATAACTAATTATTTTGTCAAAATAAAAATAAAATCCTAGGTTAAGGATACTTTTGATAAGTCCCGATCCACATGGGCGATTTTTATAAATAAATAAGAGCTCTCAGCGGAAATACTATTCAGCTGGGTACTGGTATTTTATAAAATGTGAAGATTGTGTTTGCTGGGTGTGCAATCAGAGGCAAGCAGAGGCCTGATTCATGGCATAAAATAGGGGTTGAATCTCAAGCTGTCAGGAACAGTCTTAGCCACACCATAAAATTGCTTTCTCTGCATACACACACCAAACACCACGTTCCATGTTACAAGTGGATTGATCCATGGGACATCTCATTAAATTCATTCGTGCGATTATGATATTTGTTCATAATTGTATTGATTGGCAGTAGCTTGTGAATCTAAAGTTATGTCAAAAATTATATCTCAACTAGTGGCTTATACAAGTATACGAAACGATAGTTTTGCCAGTATGACGAGATGATAGGCAATATAATGTAGGATGATAAAGAAAGTCCAGGTGCCTTATCTCTTTCTCTCTCTTTCTTTCCTTTTAGTTATAAGATGGTCCGTGTGAATGGTCCAGGATCGTCGCGAGGAGGGTGTTTTCTGCTCATCTACACTTGCTGCTATTTTCCTCTCGTGGTACAAGCTTCAGCCCCTGCCAAAAATATCGTGCCAAATATCGTATATCTGGACGCAGGTAAATATTACAACTATCTCATTAGAGAACACATAAATCGTGTTTCAGCTTTTCAACTTGACCGTTATACGCTTTTTGGTGTATATCTGCAGTTGTGATTGCATATCCGGAGCCTTTTCAGGAGGCTGAGTGGAATTTCTTGTACACTACTGGTTAGTAAACTAAAAAAATGTAATCAGGTAAATTGGATTGAATGCGAAGCTACAAAACATCATAGTTGAAACAATTGGAGTTTGGGTGTTAAAACTTGGAGGGTAAAGTTTAAGTTTGGTAGCTTAGCAGACAAAACCCCGGTTAAATGTTGTTTTTTTAACTAAAGTGCTAAGATGAGGGGAAGAAATGTCTTAAAAAATAATCATATCGTACTTTAGACTAACCTGCATGCTATATTACTTGCTTCCACCGACAAGGAACCCATCACAAACCCGTCCCAATCCCGTCGCATGCTTTTCCTTAATTTACAAATCTACGTCTGAACCAAAGAGCTGCGTTGGTGGCAGTTATTTCAAGGATCATTTTCTTGACGCGGTCGCTCCTTTTCATGTATGTCCCTTGCAAAACACGGAATCTTGAGTTACATCAAAGGCAGCGTCGCCTCTTTAATACGCCGACGCCGACGCCGACGCCGACGCCGATAGCACGCGAAGACATGCACGAGTCTCGTCAAGAAGTGTTCTGCTTGCACATGCGTGCACGCATTGTATAGTGTAATTCACGTGTTCCCGTACGCCGGTTATACCTATGAAATACCAGCACGCCTTTGTTCGGTTGCATTGATTGACAGCCATCAATGTTAAGGCCTCGATTACGCGTGTACGGCAATTTATCTGGGACACATATCAACTTATTCCAATAGCCGTGTTCAATGTAGGCCTACTTATAAATATTGTCACATTCAGACGAGACAGCGATCCTGCTGCATTATAGTATAGGGATAGTAAGTATAGTATGGTATAGCCATAGGTATCTGGTATACGATACTGAACAAGGCAAGGTCACTTTACTTCTTTACTTGGTAATGGTTTGAATGCGTTTCAAATGCACCGGCCATTTCTTATGCGGCTGCAAATACTCGAAGTACTCGTTTAGTGTCATATATTCACTTTAAATAAGCGTTGCATTTAATCCAAATCCTGTAAGATGAAATTCATGTGAAAAATCATTGTGACATACTAACCTAGCATCAATCACTATAATAAGAGATGAAAATAATATACTTGTTACCTCAAATTGTCATCATTAAGCCTTTGTTAGTGTAGCTATATTGGCTGTTTATTCCACCATATCCGCGTGTTGTGGTCCGACTCATCCCTTAGTGAGCTGTAGTCATCCCTTAGCGTGCAACGACCAATGGACAGTTTTGTCGGTAAATATTCATTGTGTTGCCATCGACATTTATTTGTTTCGCTACTTGAAAGAAAGGTATTCTAGGCAAGCTTAAAAATTGTTAAAATTGAGAAAATTCACAATCACTGCATCAATTAGATGACATCAAATATTGGTCATACAAGATTTTTTAAAATTTTCAACATAAAATGTCGCAATATCAAAGAAAATGCATAATCTTGTTTGTAGAGCAACAGAGAAATAACGACCTATTGCAAGAAATTGAAAGCATCATTCGTCCAATCTAATATCAGGAAAAGTGAATTTCGCTACCTAGTACTTCGTACTTAGCCTTTTCAACTGGGGAGAAAATAACAAGCGTGTATAGTGTACACAGATTTCTATGAATGTGGATTTCCGGTGTCAAATTACGAAATACTCGTGTCCAAACGGGAGAAAACATTGGTTGAACGCGACACAAGGCATAAGGCACAATTCAGTAGACACACATTGATATAATGTTAAAGTGGTTTACGGTAAACTGGACAACAGGTTAAAGTCAACTTGAGCCACTAAACATGGTACCATTCACTAAGGTTTTTTCTAAATTCTATGTCAACAATATTTTCTCGTCTTCAGAAAATAAAAATAAAACTAGCGTCAAACATAAAACATAAGACATTCACACTATATTTCATTTCATAAATCGTACAATAAGTCGTTGCTTATCTGTTTCTCTGGTGACCAACTTAAATAACTCGGTGTGTTGACAGATTCACATGTTTTCTCAACGTGACTTTGTCAATGAGCTTTTCGCTTGCTGCTAACAAGATGTTGGTCAGCGTCTTCGAAAGGAGACAAAAGGAGCATAGAGATGCTTCCTATTGCATGATCTTCATGAATGACGTAAAAAATAAATTGTTATTTATATTCGAAACAGGTAAAACGAGTGATGAATTACAACGTACGCCGCTATTGTATATAATATATCTTTAGTAATCGGTATACTATATTATGTACATCACAAACACACACATACACACACAAACAAACACACATACACACACAAAAGCCCAGTTGAATGCCAAATAAATTTGTTTAATGTGAAACCAGATACTATTAACACGCTACAACCCACGTAGGTACATTGGTAAAATCCAGCCAAATAAAGTGCGAATTCTGCGGCAATAACATTACCCCTGGCTGTTTCAGAAGCAACAGCTACTGCTGGCTCAGAAAGACCTAACAAGGATTCCCGCGTGCTCTTCTCGCCTCGCATGGACTACGATGAGTGGACCCCTTTGGGACGTGGCGACCCCCTGAAAAACGACCCCACTTACGTGTATGTGCCGCCAGTGTTGGAGCACGTCCACTACTGGGTTGACCCGTCGTCAAGAACACCAGACCCGCCACTCCCAGGTGCAATCACACTGGGTCAGTCCTCCCTGGAAAGGAACACAAGAACGCACGAAGTGGCTGTACTCCGTACGACGCGCAGGAAGCCGGCTCTTCCGCCGGGATCAACATCTACCGCTCAAACAGCAATCGACAGAGAATTTCTGCGTTCTGAGCCAACCGCAGAAGCTAGACGGGACCCGTTCGATCCGTTCTTGAAGTTCATTGATGGGCCAAAGTTTAGTTCTACACCGCAACAGCATCATTATCATCACTACAGGCCAAATAACCACCCCGGTGTTCACTCCCAACGGAATCAATATATGTTGCAAACGCCGTATTACCAGTCTACTTTTCCCTCTAAACAACGACCTAATTTTGAAATTCAACAAAGCTTTTCTTCGGAAATGCACAGTACCGATCATTTCCGACCCCGAGAGCCGTACACAATGTTGGTGCCACCCCCGCTGCAAGCAGCCCCCATGTTTCGAGCCATCGACAGTGAGAATTCCACAACAGCGCCAATACCCACTGCAACCTCCGCGACTCCTTCAAGTGCAGACATTGTCAAAGTGAGTCCAGTGTTTCATTCGTCGTTACTTCCGGATTGGATCGAAGGGAAAACTCAGCTCGCCACGTTGGCTGCAGCAAGCAACCAGATTACAAGGAAGGTGCCAAAGCCGACTACAGAAATGATACCAAGTCTTCAAATGATTCTTCCCAGTACAACATCCAGCTTTGACACACAGGAGGAGACAATGATTAACAGTCCAGAGATGAGGACAACGACTGAACCCAATGAGGATTCCAAAATCGATTCTCAGAAAGTGATTTTGCCCTCCGCATTAGAAGGCATGGGTCCGCTGTTGGCAAGTTTGTTGAAAGATGATGCTTGGACAACGATGAGCAGTTCGGTGTTGCCTTCTTTGAGCGTTGCGACCTCGACGGTTCCTTCGTTGACAACCGACGCGCTTTTCTCTCATTACAAGCAGCCTGCAGCACCCATCAGAGGTCCGATGTATCTTATTATTCAGGGACATTCTAAAGTCAAGACGTATGGCGCTGGCAATGTTCAACGGTATAAGAAAAACCACCAAGCTCAAAAAGCAGACGAAATAAATCAGATACACGACGAGATTGATAGGAGTGGTAGAAATGTGAATGATGATGAAGATCAAGTTGAGGATGAGGAAGAATACATAGATGATAGCTCCCTAGAGAAGGTGGGGGAGGGGGATGAGTATGTGACATTAAGTGCTGTAGAAAGTAACAGTGATTGTATCGAGGAATGTTTTCAAGCAAATGACGCGAAATTGTCACTAAAACGAAAGAAGAGGCAATTGGAAATTATCGACGAGTTACTGCCTGTTGAAGAGGCAGCATACTTGCTGGAAGACTTTCTCAATGAACAGAGCGAAGGTTCCGGATTCGGTGGAGCGATCGCCAATGCTTTATCAGTTCGCAAATCGAGAAGTACTTTATGCACTTTACAAGTGAAAAACTGTTAGTTTTGGTGGCGAATAAATTTTAAACTTGAAGTTTATAGAGGCTCAATAATCATGAACACAGACATTCCCGTTGTTGGTTAGTTGTTTAACTCAAGGATAATTGGCTTGAATCTATTTCTTGTCCATGTTAATGTAAATTTACGATTACCCATTGATAATGTTTGTTCTGTTTGTGAGTGAATTATTTAAGTAATATTTTATAAGAATTGTGTTGTGGCTTATGTTACTGTTCTATGAACGAGCTAAAAGTCACCCTAAAATTGCGAGCCGGTTTTCAAGAACTAACCGATCGTTGATTGAAAATCCCTGCGTGCCTCTTAAGATGCAGCTGTGAGATAACCAACTGACGATCTGTTCATTCGTTATCATTGCCGATTGAAGACCAGTGCCGACCAGTAAAATGTAATATTTTGGGTTTTAATTGAAATTGAATTTTATGTATTGTTCTGTATTGTATTGTACCTATGCGTGTGTAGGAAGCTGCAGATAAGTATTGTTATTAATTTATTTTATCGTCGTAATATTATTTATTTAAGTCAAGTTACCATTGTGTCGAGATTTTTAAAAGTTATTAAAGTTTACATGCGTTTAAAACACGAATACCTTATAACTCTACAGATGTCCAAGCTTATTTACTCAATGCTTGTACCTACAGTCGTCAACAAAAAAAAGGGGATCTCGGATTTGGATCATACTTTCTGTATATAATGGCGATATCATTGAAGGTCCACTCTACTCTGTATTAGAATATTATTTCGTCAAACATGCCTGGAGCGCTTACGAGCTCCTCGACAATCCCTAAGGCAGGACCAGTAAATAAATTCAGTGGTTTTAAATACCACCTTACAGAACATCACCAAAAAACTCCCTGGGGATTATCACTGGTAAATAATAGCATGGCGTTCTGAAAACCGAGACAATTATTTCTGTAGCTCCACACTATATTATGGGTTATTACAATTCATTAGTGAAATTTTTCAGTTATTGTTTACCTACCTGTTTCTTGGGAGAGTCAACAGAATGCTTGGAACTACAGCGACATCAGGAGTTGAGGATCAGTCAGACAAAATTAGGGCCACCCTATAATGTAAACACTTTTAATTTAATTCTCAAGCAAGCACACAGAAACATTTTCCCCTTCAACTCTCCTTGCTGTAATTAACTTACAAAAAAAACCAGGTCGTTAAATGCTTTTGCTTCTATAATTGCAAATTTGTAGCAAATTGGTATGAAAATAAACAAACAGCCTGACAGCAATGGCGCAAGAAAGGAAGTGTGGCGAGATTAGGAAAAGAAAACGACAATATGGGACGAACTATATTTTCGCAATAGGCCCCGAAATATCAACCTAGTTAAGATTTATCCCCTATTCAGAGAAACATGCTGTTGAACAAGTATCGCAGCTTAAATATTCTTTCCTTGGTACCAAGATATAAATAAAATATAATGTTTAGTTACAGCTTGCATTTTTACTTTTCTCGTAATAAAGAACTCTTATCTGGCCCAGATTGAAATTGATACACATCTACATCTGGTGTAGCAAATATTCGGGATCCTAAAGATACCATTAAGGTATAAGGAGAAGAAGGTAAACCATTGAAGGTAGGAGAAGGTAACACACATGTTTATTAATTTTAATAAGTTATCAGGTATTAAATAAATCTAATAAATTTCAATACTTTGATCTGGAGCTGAAAAAGATGTTGAGAAAAGGGCTGAATGGACCTTCTTGATTTGCTCCAATGGGAAGACTGTATTCTCATGGAAACTATGGCAACTTTTCAACTTGAAAAATAATCAAGCAGAATTTTAAAACTATATTTAAATCTAACAGATTAAGGTTGGAGAATTCCCGATTGCACTTCTCTGTTGTTCACTATGCTATTTGGTAGCTTCAAGTTTAGAATTATTCATTATTAGTACCAAACTTTCAAGCCTAAATATTTTTTTAAATCCTCTTTGAGCTTTATCGACCCTTATGATATTTTCCTTATTTTTTCTGGTTTCAAGCACTGATTTATCTCTCTTTAATAAACTGAATAGTCTCAAATACTGACACAATGATAGGTTTTGTAACATGATTTTTATTATTATTTAATAACATATTATATTTGTATGGCTAGTTATGGATTCAAATTATTATTTAGTGTCACTTTAGCAGACCTGTCATGATCAGTCTGCACATTCTACAACCATGCCAAAATGTACACAAACACCGTCCAATCTTCGATATCAAAAAATGATTAGTAATCCAAATTATTGAATTTACTATCAATATTTTCTCCATTCCAAGTATGCATGAATGCTAGAATGTAATGCATGAATTTACCAACAAAATTCCTTGTGTCTCTTAAGTCTCTTGTAGATTATAGGTAAATACCCTTTATTAAGAATTGGGATGGAACACATTAGTACAAAGAATCACGATTCAAGTGTGGCCATGCCAGGATATGAACCCAGGCGCCTTATTTTCAAGTCTTATCGAGCTAGCAGTAAGGGTCCCAAGGCAATCAATAACAAAACAAGCAACGCACAAGCAATGTGTGAAAGTGGATGATTGTTTGTCACAGAAGATTTTTTGGTCTAACATTTTCAATCTCCTAATCGAGACAAAATCGTGCATTCGTGCAAAATCGAGAAAAGAAGGTTTACATTTAGCAATGGCCACACATTCCTCCAGCTTTAGTACCAATCTGAGATAAAATCTTCCATGGAAGAACACCAGTTTTCAGATAAAGTGGATTTAAAATTCAGACGAAATTAAATTAGCCATAAGACATGCTGTAGTTGGTACGATTTAAACTTCGAAATTTTAAAACGAGAAATAAAAAGAGCCGTGTCACTGGATATTTAGTCAGCCAGATCCAGTTGCCTGTAATATTTAGCCACAAGGCAGATCAACAAATTCAGTGGGGCAACGAATTCGTGGTCAGGTGAGCCAAGGGTAGCTCGAATGCGAGCACACTCCCTTGCAAGTTCACGTAAAAGACTGCAAGTTTCAGGATACAAGGGCATTTCCAAACATGCCAACAATGAATACAACCATTTGGCTTGGTTCACAGAAAATCCACCCTCTAACCAGCTCACATTATACTCGAGAACTTTCAACAGCACACTCTGGCTCATTTTTGGATTGAGTAAAATACTCAGGAGGGGTGGTGATGTTTCAAAGTTTCCGGGATTTTCTTGGATGTCGCCGATGCATATTTGACGCCAACCCTTTTCATCACGGCGGCCAGGAATACGAACCGCGATATTGTTATTGACAGCCTTGACTTTGTGTAGTATGTGATTGCGCACTTTGGAAAAATCAGACACTTGACATTTCTGCCATTCTTGGCTTGGGATCATTGCTTTAGCAGCTTCTTGCAATCCTGGCAATATTTCCAAATTCTTCTGCGGACGAATTTTTGCAGGGTCGATCTCTACGGTGACAACTTCATCACAGCGTAATGCCTCAGAGATGACACGCTGCAAGTATTCTTGAGCACTGAGTGGGGGAACGTTAGGATCAAAGTCATTGGATGAAGCTGAATCGATGAAGAATGCAGGGCGCATCATTGAATTTTGACTATGATCATACATTTTCCCGGTTTTAAGGAACTACGTTTTCAATGTAGGCGTTTGCTTAAGTTGTACGTGGTGAGGTAGGCCAGTTCTAAAACAGAGAATGAAAGTGGTAAGAACCTATGAAAAATATGATAAATTGCTTGCCAAAATATTTCTTCTCAATTCATCTTTCTTAGAATGTCAAAATGACTGAATGTGCATCAATTGACCTAGCGCAGCAAGTGTAATAGACAATTTTTAATTTGATTTTTAACATGATTTATTAGTTATGTAGGGGTTTTAAGTCATGTATAACATTTCATCATGTAAATGAAAGAATATTGACACAAATTTTCTTCCTTATGGGAAGAATTAAGAAATATTGGTTAAGATCTGGCGCTTTATCAGAATAATGTATCAACCAACACCTAAGGTAAACTGGACTTGAAAACTTAACAATGATCACCTAACCGATACCCACCCAAGCTCAGAACTGCACATGTTTGCAAATATTTTCAATATATTTTTTGCTTCTGTTTTCTTCCTAGAACTGGAAGTTAACAATTTAACTGGACATTGTAAATCCTGTCCTTATTTTATTGCTGTGTAAGGTGTATTTAGATCAGGACCTTTTATAAAAATTGGAAACATTCCAAAAATATCCTGACTTCCTTAGCCTACTACTGCCATTTGGAAGCGTATTGGTAGAGTTGAAATTAGTTTGTTGGATTGCTTCTCGAGGACCCTTAATGGTTCAAGCATTTTCACGAGTTTGCAACGGAATGTTTCGAATATAATGACACACAAATTATGTCAGTTGAATTATTATTGTAACCAATAATCAACTTATATGAAGTAATAGTAGGTATACTAGAACATGCGAGTAACCATAATATTTAATGGAAAGTTAAACATCGAGTTCGATAGATGTGAGGTTAAGGTCATGTAACAAAAAATAGCAGTCTGCACGCAAAAAAAGTAAATAGTCTATTGACATGTATATTCTTAGTGAAACAATTATTCCAGATAAGTAATAGAGTAAATATTGGGGGCCGATAAAGAGGCTCAGACATTGAAAG
Source organism: Nemurella pictetii (assembly GCA_921293315.2). NCBI lineage: Eukaryota > Metazoa > Arthropoda > Insecta > Plecoptera > Nemouridae > Nemurella > Nemurella pictetii. The sequence continues at coordinate 8,895,763 of OV121116.1, read as the reverse complement.
TTGTAGCTTATTTGATTACTTCTCGAATTACCTAATTACGAAGCGCCCACAGCCCACACTCACCCACACTGACGTGCGTGGTGGTTTGTATTGGTAAGTGTCACTGTCAGAGAGTTTGTTGTTTCTAACTGAGAAATTAATGGAACACTGTGCTTGCTTGATCCATCCGAGTTAACTAAGTTAATTAATTAGTCGTTAAATTTATTTCAAATGTCATCCTTATATTGTACCTGCAAAGCTGTACCTATGATTTGCAACAACCCTGTTTTTGATCCATACTTAACCACACTCTTTAATGATTTTTCTCTCAATTTTCTATGTTATCTTCTGTTCTGATAATATTTTATGTAAAAAAATGATTTTATATTGTTTATTTATTTTCTCTAGTGAGTTCCTAGTGCACGTCTTTCTGCAACAAGCACGCACACAGTTCGAATAGTAGCCTGCCTCGCCATTCGTGCCAGTTTGTTTGGCATTTCCAGCGTTATCAGGATGCCTTTGCCAAAGCCTTTGCCAAGAAACAGTTCTTTAATTCAAATTGATACTAATTCTAAGGTAATTTTTTGTTCTGTGATTGTCCCTGGTAAAAATGTTTTCGTAGCAACAGAATCTAAGTTGCGTCTAAATTACGAGCTTGTTTATTTTTTTAATCTTTAATTTTTGTATTTAAATCAGATCTTGACAAAAACAATGAGTACGGCTCAAATAGTTGATGCAGCGCTTGAGTCGTTTTTCCTGTCTTTAAATAACTCGGGGTATGAGCTGGATCAGGAAAAATCACGTCGACTGGTCACAAGTGGATCATACAAATGTCAGGAGCGAGTGCATTTAGCTTCTCCTGAATTTTGGCACAAAATTGTGGTGAGTAAATGAAATAAGACTAAATTTCGAGGGCCCACAGTAAAGCAGTTGCCATGTCATGTGAGGCCTCCAAATGAACAGGGATGACGTAAATAAACTCAAAAATCTGCTATATGATAAGATGTGATCATAAAAATTGTTCGGCATACTATGCATTTTTTGAATTTTATATTTCAAGTACATTATGAACAAATATGAATTAATGTGTATGCAATATTTTCAGATCCTGGGTGGAAGCAAGTACTACAAAGACTATGTCTTAAAACTTATAATTGCTGCAGCTCATCCCCATGATTTCATACCCGTGAAGGTAAAACAGAATTTCATTCTGCGTCTCATTTTCCTGTCTTGAAATAAATCGTAGATAATATTAATAGTTGGCAAGCTATGTTCCCTTTCCACGGGAATTCCTGAAAAGCTGTTAATATTAAAAAGAGTGAGCTCTTCATATTATTTATTTATTGGAAGTAACTTTTATTTAACAAAAATTGCATTACGAAGCTCGAAGGTAAAAACTGGAAGGTTGGTAATTAAAAGTATCAGTATACCATAAACCCATTTGAACTTTTTAACTGACTTGTCAGTGTAATGTTTAAACCTTTTTTTGAGTCTTAACTAATAACTTATTAATGGATGTTAGTATTTTCATACCTATGCATATATTTATATTTTTCAGTATTTGAAACATGACAACAACACGTGTTTTTTTGTCCGTGAATGTGCCCCTGCAATCGAAAAACTGTGCAGATCCGAACTGAAAATAGAAAATCCACACGGAGAACAAGTAATGAAATAAAATAACTACGCAGTAGAGTTCTATCTTTAAATTCAGATATAAGGTAACATGGATTCCAACCCAGCGGTTTGAATTCGTTTGTGAAATTGATGTTTTCTCTGGTTCAGATTCAGTTGCAGGTGATAGTGTGTGCAAAAGCGCTTGGCGATATTCCCATCAATACTCAAGTGTTGATCAGCAAAACCATTCTGAAGCGATTCAATCCCGACACCAAATGTCTCAACCTGAGTGACTTTCACAACGACCCCGGTAAAATTCTGTTTTATTTTGAACTTTTTAGCAATATTCCAAATAGTACTATGTATATTAACTGATTTTTACAAAATATTGTTTCTTTAATACAGATTTCAAAGATATAATCTTTTGTCCACTATCGCAACCGAAGACACTATTTTACGTATTGAATCAGATAAATTACCGAGCGATTCCGTTTGAATTGATGTCACTGGCCAATAACGAGCTCATTTCATTGAAGTCGTTAGAAGGAGTGGCATGCTTAAAGACTCTGAAAAGTCTTGATTTGAGCCGAAACAAAATAGTTGATATTGGGGAACTAGACGTTTTGAATTTACCCTCTCTGCGAGACTTGATATTGGATAATAATCCTCTTTGTCAAAACTTTGAAGAAGAAATTTCTTACATCCAGAAAATAAAAGAAATTGTTCCAAGCATTACAGTTTTAGTAAGTTACCAAAGATCAATACTCAAATCTCTCAATATTTACCTTTTCGCTTGACTACAGTAAGTCACATACCAAAAAATGTGTATAATTTTTGGCAACGCTGGTACCTCTCGTTGCCTGGACTGCCTAAACGCTGTTTTGTTCTTAGTTTTTATTTCATCATCTAGGATGGCGTGAAGCTGCGATCCGAGGGCATTCCGAGAGCAAGAAGGAATTACCTACTTCTCCCTCAAGCTGGACCACTCGCTGATCAGTTTATAGAACATTATTTCAATTTGTATGATGGACCTAATAGAAGAAAGCTATATGGGATCTACCACAATGATGCTAGATTTTCTATGACCTGCACATACATACCAGGTATACTCTGTTGAAAGCTATCGAGTCAAATTAGGCTTGAATTTTAGTTCCTTGTAGATCTACAATAACCGCTATTTTCCTAGGAATCCTTGCGGAACCTAATAAGTAAAAACCAAGCTGTGCTTAGCTAGCTGCCATACAAAAATTTCAAAATTATAAATACAATATGGGCCATAACTTATTCCACATCCATAATTTTTTAATACGGTTGTCATCTACGATATTATTTTATTAAGATATTGGTACAATTTTAGTGAGTATGTTTCACAAGGTCAGCATCTACTGGAACCAGATTTTAGTTTTTTTTATTACTGTTCAGAGAAGAGTTGTTTTAAGTTTTAACATTTATCAGCAATGTTCAATGCCAAGATGCTTGTTTTGCAGGACAGAGCACATCCTCCACTGCTAATCTCACTCAATACATGGGCGAGAGCCGCAACTTACTGAAGCTCTCGGATTATTCAAAAACTCACCATCTTTTGCATAAAGGGCAAGACTCAATCTTGAAATTGCTATGCAGGCTGCCCAAAACAGAGCACGACCCATTCACATTCTGTGTGGACGTCCCTTCCTACAACGTACGTCGGCGCTTAAAAATGCATTATATTTAATGCATTTGGAGTGGATTTGGATATAATACTGGAGTGGAAGCATCGTTAAACCGCGGAGCTTCCTTCTTATTAAGGGGCTACTTGCGAAGTAATGATAAAGATATCTTTACACAATGTCTAAAGCATTAAAAAAACATACCATGGCATTTGAAGATAGATCAGAAAAAAATATTTCAAGGATCTAAAAGTTTTAGAGAGAGCTGAAAAGTGCCTCTTACATCACGGAGACAAAAATCAGGCCTCCTCTGAATACGAAAAGTATAGCGAACTAGTATGAACTAGTACGAACTAGTTAAGCAATAAAGTAATTGCTCTCACCCTCATTATGCAAATGGCTCCCTCCTTGATATTTTTAGGAGACCTATTAATCGATTTGAATGCCTTTTGCTTTACAGGACAAGTGTGCAAACATTTACGTTAGTGGAGTGTTTCGAGAGCCAAATGGTTTGGTTCGAACATTTTCGCGGATTTTCCACCTGTTGTGCATCCTTCCGGATGAGTGGCAGATAACCAATGAGATGCTACACATATCAAACGCTCGCACCGAAGATAAGGCGAGGGCGTTTAGAATCGCACGCCCTCCTCGCTTACAGAGAGTTAGTAAAATTACTGAAAACGACAAAGCAGAAATGACAAAAATATTGGTTCATTTGACAGACTTGAAGGAAGAATGGGCAAGAAAGTAAGTACTTTGCCTGGTTATTATGGACTCATGGCAACTTTTTCCTGGCAATCGACGCTGGTAGGACCGTTACTAGTTTAATAAACTTGAGTGTTCTGTTTTAGGTGCTTAGATGACTTGAACTGGGAGTTTAAGGAGGCTGTCCAGTCATTTGTAGAATTGTACAAACTGGGGAAAATTCCAAGAATTGCCTTTTTTGGGGTGTCCAGCATTTTAAAGCAATGAGCTTTTTATTGTACCTTGTTTAATTTCTATTTTTCTATCGGCATTTAGAAAAACATTGATGTGAATGAAATTTTTTGCTAATAAAGTATGTCATTTGATTTACATAGACTCTAAGATCTGCATATATTTTGGGTCCAAATTGGTTCTCACATTCAAGGAGCCCTGGAGGGGGGATTTACGTCCAAGGTCCAACACAAAACTCCTGGCTTTTACTGGTATTTCACTAGCACCTTTGTAATACCGGACAGTTGACTGCATTATGTCAGGCCCCTGGCTAATTACTATTGAATTAGCACAGACCACAATCCAGAACAAAAAGCATTGAAGAAATCAGGATGAAGAGGATTTTGCCGCACAGCCTCCAAGAAAATTTTGATGTCAAGGCCAAATATTTATGAAGCAAACCTTTGCATTTGATACAAATCCTACTTTGTTATGTTGGGTTTAGACATCAAGTTTTGAAATCATTTAAAAAATAAGTGGGCTGATGCCAAGGTCCTTTTTAGGACCACAAACCACTTACAACAGAGCAGAACCGTCCCCTTCCTTAATATCCATCCACGGCTTTGAACCAACCCGTCTTTCTAATAATATATTAGGAAAATAACAAAATGTTGAACCCAAGTGTTGACAACCGATTTATCCGGCAAACCGTCAGCGTCACGCTAACGGGTTAGGCTCAGTTTTATCGTTTGTATATCTCATTACCAAAAGCCACTAGGGGAAAACTCCGGTGTTAACATATTGATATGCCGGCGCCTCTAATTCACTATTTCTGAGTCCATTCAGTTGTTCATTGGTTACGATACAACTAACTTACTGCCTAAGATAACACAAAATGAACACTATGCCAAATTAAACATAATTTAAGAGAGGTGCCGCTTTTATTTCTGTCCATTTTAAGCAGGCATGGTAATTTTTTGTCGATTCAATTTGTTAGTGCCTGATTACATGCATTAGCATCGAGTGTTGCAGGCATTATTGGAGGGATAGGACTACAAACCATCCAAGCCCGACGATAATAACGCTGTATTATTGCTGTATCCATAACTTATCTTCCCAAGAAATGCTTCTCTAGATTGACGCTAGAATTGAGTTTGGAAACCGTGTTCGGAAATCGATTCACTTATAAAGTAATTACGAGTAAGCGATTCTGTGATTCTGAAACAGCTTTCCTGATATCAACTGCTATGATCCAACTGAACTATTAACGGAAAACGGTGAGAGGAGATGGAAAAAAGACGCAAACTGCGTAAGATTAACAAACTATTTTGTTTTTATTCCCTGCAGCTATCTAGGGCACCAATTAGACAAAGTATTACACTATACCTATAGTAACAATTGATTCACCAGGGTACATTCAGAGACAGCTTTGAAATGTTGATCAATACCAGCCCCTGCCTCAAACTACGGAAAAAACCCACTGCCGGTGCAAAAACGCACGGCCGATAGGAAATCTTTGGAAATATCATGTCTGGAAGTTGATTACGGAAACTAGTAAAGACAATTAGCATATCTTTCATGTATTTCTTGCGACCTGAGAGTTCAGATGTCCCCCTCCCCCCCACCTCGGCAGGTTCATGAGCTGGGACACTCTTTGGCCTGCGAAAGAGATTCCGCCAGCAGGCTCGACATGCAACATACCTACCAACAACATCTACAGCACACATCACTCATTACGTCTACGAAATTATGTTTAATTTGACAATACGTGGACAAAATATTCTGGTGTAACTACAACCTTTATTTTGGGAGGAAAACATACAATGTATTCATAAAAAAATGTTTCTCTCCTTATTGTATACAAGTTGTTGGCTCGTGATTGTTGATCAAGCGCATCATTCGCATCGATAACGCAATCATTTGAACATGTAGTCAGTTATAAAATTAACAAGCCCTCTTATTCACAGGCATGTTTCGGTATATTCCATACGTACAGAAGGATCAGTAGGAGAAATAAAACTGATAGCAACGTTTGCAGGCATTTGCCAATTTTAGTAACTCCTAGAAATGCAATTGTTTACTACAAACATTGTACGAATCGAGATTTCAGGAAGAGTTAATCAGACAACCAAATCAACCTCCCACAAGTTGCCCTTGACAGCTAGAACAATAGCTCCAAGACTCCTCAACCAGGGTGGCTGATGAACAACTTCGAATCAAAATCCATGGAATGGGCTTAACGACCCGTTAATAGTCGAGGAGCTGTCGGACAAGTGAGAGATAAAACACAAAAACTCTGTTCAGCTACAAGATCAACTGTTTATGAAAATAATATCAAACACAAATAAATATATAGAAGTGTATTTTATTATTTGATGTTCTATTAAATCTTGCATTTTTTGTTTACATAGAAGTCAAATATGAACAGTATGTTCTACAAATTACATCGGTTTGTATTTTCTTTATTGGGTGTATCATTTTATTTTGCTTAATGTTTATTGCCTGTCTGTTGTTGTAACGAAATTTCTGCACATTCTTCATGGGGTGGTCAGATCCATTCGTTGCTGAGGTTAAATGTTTCCCTTTTATATCATATTTGTACAGAAAATTGGGGCTTAACTTCGTAGTCACAATACAAAAAATTTCTATTCCTATGATACAGTTTGATGTACAACCAAATTTTCAGATAATTAACACTAAAAAAAGGAATCCCCATAGCAGATTATTAAAAAACAGAAGTATTCAGTTATAAAATATTGTTCCGTTCACAACTAAAAAATACACACACATTCGCAATTCAAATTTGATGAAGATGTCAAAGTACTTTTGTGGGGCACCATAACCAATCCCAGATTAAGTCAAATTGAGGGGCCATTTCCCAAGGAAAAATCACAACATCCTATCATTTAAAATGGATTCTAATCTTAATTTTGACGTACACAAACGATAGTAAAATTGCCCCTGAAATGAGTTTCCCAGCCGAAAACTTGTAGATAGAGAGTGATGGTTCGACAACCGACCGGCAAGGAACGATTCGAGTGGATATTGAGATCACAACGCACGCGTGATGAAAACACTGACCCAAGTCTCCTTGCGGCTCCGAGCTGCCCCGACTAGTCTCGACGCCCTGCTGCCACACGCCCCGCCGAAGATATCCACGCCCAACGTGCCGTGCTGCAGCCGAGACAACCAGCCAGCGCCACTCCGTAGTTGCAAGCTTTGGCCGGGTTGAGGCGGGAAAGCACCCCACTTTGAATTCTTCTTATTAACGTTAAGTCTCTGGCTCTACATCTTTTACACGTCTTCATCGTCCTCTTCGACCTCGTTCTCACCGTCGCCCTCATCCTCTTCCTCTTCTGAAATTAAAAACACACTCTTTAGAAACCGTCAAGTCGATAGAAACCCGGACACCCAGTAAATTAGCGGACTACAATCTAGCACCGCTACTGAATTAGAGCACACAGCTTGATGGAACTCTCACATTGATTTCCCTTCCTTTCAAAGACCTTTCAAAGTTACCTTCGAGGTTCGCACCAGCAAAACGCGCCCCTCGACACAGATTATTGAATTGCATATTTATTGAAATCTACGATTTGGGTGCCAACTCGACCCAACTGCATTGCACTAGCTTAAGCTCACCTTCACCTTCGTCGAGCTCCTCCTCGCCTTCGGGGAGTTCATCTTCCTCGTCATCTTCCTCCCCCTCAACATCCTCCTCGTCGTCTACGTCGTCTTCCTCTCCATTCTCCTCCTTCTTTTGTTTCTTGACATCTTCACTCTTGGCCTGGTGAAAAAAAGGAAAAGTTAGTGCCGAAACCCGCAACGAAAAATCCGGGCATCAAAATGAATCTGTTGTGAATGTCGGTGGAAAATCCATTGACATCAAATTCAAACAGGAAGTTGCAAAACTCCTAACAAGAAAATTCAACAGATGAGAATAGATTTGATGACATGGAATTGATATCAAAGCAATCAAAGTGATTTTTTATTCTCTACCAGCCTGCCTGTGCTGAAGAGCAGAGGTATAAGAAGAAATGAAAGGCCCATCAATCACAGCAAGCATGCAGGGAAATTAAGATAAGCCTTACAGGACACAACAATGATTAAAATGCTCAAGGAAAGCCCACAAATAAGAAGCCTGTCAAAAAATGGTCCATGTAGGCAGTCATTGGAGATTCAAATCGAATGACAAACAAATTCCAGTTTTAGTAACTACTTGCCGGCCAAAAGATTCGAGTCCGATCGTTAAAAATCATGATCAAATAATGCGAAGTTAGCATCACTGCAATGCTGGTCGTACTAACTGGTTGCTCCTCATAATGTGTAGCCCAGTTCAGTGACGGCCCATGCTTACTGACCAAAACAACACCACACGAGTCACGAGCATCTATCTCAGCCGCCCGCTCGTCGATTAAGAAAACGGAACAGGAATACAAAACACGTTCGAAAAGAGATAGCAGCGATAGCTAGAACCGAAGAACCTCCGAAGTGAATGAGACATATCGGATGGCTTGGAGCGCGAGAGGGGGGAAAAGAAGGAGAGAGCGAGAGCGAAGGTGGCAAGAAGGCGGGAAGTGGCTTTAGGTATATTCGGTGTAGTAGTAGAGTAGTAGTAAATAATATCCGGAACCCTTCACGAGGCTAGCTTTGTCCGTCCCTCACGCCGATAAATGCCTGCGATTGGTCGATGACACCGGCCGCTTCCCAGCCATACCATCACCCCCTTACATTTGTACAGTTGTATCCTTTGAACCCAGTTCCCGCGTGCCGCTACGAAAATGCTAGACACTGTACAATCACGCGATACGGGGCTGCTCATGAACAACACTCGACAATCGAAAAGGGGACGAAAAGGCGCAAACAGCAAAACATCTGCTCGATTCGCGGGATTTGAGCGGGAACACACCACAGCTCTCCCCCCCCCCCCCCCCAATCAGCCTTGCACCCCTCCGCGGGGATAGCAAGCAGAGACAAGTGTGATCGCCGAGCCTTGGAAAAATGCTAGCCAAAAGCAGCCGATGATATAGAAATAATAAAGAAGAACTATTTTTGGGTTTTCGGTTATTCGTTACACACATCCGGAATCCCCCCTTTTTCCCCACACAAAACAAGAGTAGCGGCGAAGAAAAGCACGAAGAGAGTAGGGATCCGATGGTGAAGGTCAACGCCCCTTCGAAACGCTAGCTTGGTGTGGCGTCCACGGCAGTCAGCTAGCAGCCCCAACTCCCAAGCCCGCGTCATGACGGTCATGTTGACCAAGTGCCCGACACCCCGAGCACGACTCTGTTCTTACTGCTTACCCGCTTGCTTACCGGCTTGCTACCGTGATAACAAATACGACCGCTAAGCTAACTGGATTCCCATAATACATTCGAATTCCCCAGAATGATGGTGGTGGCGGTTGCAGGGACGCGGCACTCACCGGCATCAGAAATACAACACCAACCGATTTATAAATACATATGTAAACGTTAAATTATAAGCCGCGGTAATGCATACATCGTTAGTCGGTCCATATGAATTATTATCAGCTAGCTAAAATTTATTTACTATGAATTGTGTTGTATTACTATCAACATAGCCTCACTTGAGGCTTCCTGCCCACTTTACTATTGATTCTCACCTAGCCTCTAGTACCAAAAGCCCTTGAAATCGAAAGACCGCCATTTTCAAAAATAAACGTAAGTACCCTCCATCAAGGCACACATTAAATGGAAGCGCGGGACGCCAGGCGTAGCAATTATCAGGATCAAGTTTTATAAATATAAGTAAATGCTGTTATCACGAGAAAGAAAAAGTAATGAGAAAACGCAACATTCGGTAAACATGAAATCAATCGACGGGAGATACTAGGGCAAACACGAGAGAAATAGCAGAATTCAATCTCTTCCCCGGCCGGCATTTCCACATGGCCCACTAACGCTCTAGCATCAGTAATTAGGCGGCTTAGAGTCGACGGTTAGTTAAGTTGCGAGCAAGAAGCAAAACAACAGAAAATAAATACGGTTTTCAAACAAGAGATTATGAGGCTAAGCGCGATTAGAGTGGCAGGAGAGAGCTGGGGTTAAGTGTATCAAAATGCATGTTATGGAAGCGTCAGCCATTGCGATGCCCACGAGTGAAGACCGCGGAATATTTATATTTTTAGACATAAAATAACTCACCTCTGACGGCCTTTTGACTCCTTTCACTTCCGACTTGGCTTCTATGATAGCTTTATCGTTATCGCCAACTTTTGCTACGGCAACTTCAGTGTTATTATCCTTGGAACTCATCTTGACTGTACTCTCACAAGCTACACGATGAACTGGCTGATGCGACTGTTCTACAGGCTTTGTTCAAAAACTTAAGATGGCGCGGGTTCCGAGCTCAATAGGCTCAGTGATTGGCTGGTTACGTAAATAACTCTAGTTGTGATACCTTACCAAAACCGTTCAGTAAGTATTATTCGTAAAATTTATGCAGATAAAATAAAATGCGACATGAGTTTTTAATGTAGTATAAAGGAAAAAAATGTATTCATTTTATTGTCAGACGAGGGGTTGGAGAGTACATTATAGAACAAAAGAAATTTGGGATCGAGACTATAATAAGTATCTCGATCGAGAAAGAAAATGGTTGGGACTTTGAAAGTATATAGACCTTTTGGGCTGGTGAACATTCGGCGGCGCTTTCAAAATCACCGTTAGGCAACAAACAAATCCTCCTCAATTAGGATTAGGCCAGGTGAGACTAAACGCAAAAATATACATGCATATCTTAAGTAAACAAGTGGTAATAATGAGCCTGAAGGAAAACAAATGCAGATATCATGAAATTAGCATTAGAATTAGCAAATAAAATTAGCATTTGAGAAGACTTAAGCTGCTACAAAAACCGACTGCTTATGTTATCATCTAGATGAGAAAGTTAATTTTCCATGATAAGAAGAAACTGCTGCTTCAACAATCCACATAGATATTTGATACTTTACAAATTTGTTAGATAATATTTACCTACCTACTTCCAAATTGACACTGAACCCAAAATATTCATTGAATAATATTAGTATAGGATTAGTTGCATTTAAAACGACAATTTTTTTTCACCATAGGAATCCATAACAACGATATTAAAAATAACTAAATATGTTACAAAATTGGTAATTCTGAATATATATACATTTCAGATAATTTCATCACATACATTCTTATCATCTGGATTGGAAAACCTAAGTATTGTGGATTATTTTAAACCACACAGTGAGGAAACAATGTATATTCCGTTTCTTTGATGGATTGTAAAATCAATAAATGCCTGTCCAAAACTTTTACATTCCGCAAAAAAAAAATCAACGTTGTTTTTTTAAATCCAAGTGGAATCAGGCTTATCCCATTCTATCAGGACTGGTTGAACAAAAAATGCATACAATATATATATGTAAACAGTAATATACAAATCATTTATTGATTAGTAAATTTTGATCAATACACTTCATGATTTCATTTCCTTATAAATAGTCAGCTTGAGTTACTCTTCACTGAAACTGCTTGCAGAGCTATCACTTTCGCTTACTCTTCTGATAGAAATTCCTGTTTGAGTGTTGCTCGAAGCAATCGGTTCATTTGGATTGCTGCAAAAATAACGGGCAGGTGTTAATGGAAAACCATTAGCAGAAAGAACCTGACATTCCATGTTGTTCCTTGTACAGTGACTTACATAAGGACCAAGAAGTTCAATGTCACTTTCTTATGACCAAAAACCTTGATGTAGCATAATAATAAGCTACTATTACATGTTGAAGAACATTAAGTCACTTATAAAGTTTTCACTTTTCATACATTTCTTCCTTCTTTACTCTTACACTAAACAAGCAGATTACTAGCTTTGTGCAACTTTTGGAATGTACACTATGCATTAGTTATCTATTTCTGTCAGAGGTTATTTGCTAAGGAGTTGAAAAAATCTTTGACCAGAGTCAAAGACGTGCACTACAGATCAAGATATCGATTCTACCGCAAGCTCGCAAATGTATTCAGGGAAATGTGGGGCAGTAGAATTTCTACTCATTATGAAAAATTGACATGGTAAATAGGTGAATGGAAATCCAGAATAATCCAGAAGTGTTCAAACCAAGACTGCAGTTTAATCTGCATTCTTGCTTCAAATCATTGATTTTGAACAAATAAAAATGTTTCTTTGCTTGATATTTGATAATCTCCCATTTATGTGTGGGCAAGTGACATTGAACAGCGATTACATGGCTTAGTTTTGCCTGTAGTTGCTTGTTGGTTGGTTTTTTGTTGAAAAAAAATGCAGACTAAACGTACAAAACTGAGTGATAATAATATGTTCATATGTAGTGATCATTTTCAATGTATTACAAGGTATAGATGTGGGTACCCCTGATTTACTTACTCAAGAACACTTGGATCTAATCCCTCGGCAATCATCTTCAGTCGAACGGCTTGAATTGGAACACCAACTTGAATCATCTTGAAGAACTTTGAAAAGGTGGGGTCTTGTGAAGCTGTGTAGCTATTTTCTTGCTGACTCACATCAAGGTCTTTATTTTTATCTTTATCTGTAATGTTCTCTCTGTCATTTTCCAAGTCTTTTTCAACATTAGTCTTTGTAGATTGTACTGGTACATCATTTTGATTGACAGGTACTGGAGTAACTTGATCGAGACCCGCTATTGATACCAACTAGAAAAAATAATTAATTAGTGTAGTAAAATTGCAGTGATGCAAAATATAATTATATGTTTATTAATTTTTAACCTACCTTTGCCTCCAAAATACTGAGAGATGCTTCCAGCTTCTGTATCTTGGCTTCAAATCGCTCAAAGCGCAGTTCACATGAACGGGAAAATTTGTTTAGAAAAGAGACTGTATTTAATATAAAGTGATTAATAAATGCCAGTGTTCTTTTTTGATGAATGGCTCTGACCTTAAAAATTCAATAAATTGTTAAGCCACGTATTTCTTAAAATTTAATTGAAAAAATATCATTTTGAGAGTGAACTGCTCCTGTTAAGATTTCAAATAAACCACACTAATCTTTACCTATCAGGGCAAAGTGAGAGGTGGGGTAAATGTTTTATCTATGTAAAGCTTAATTAGAAACTGGATAAGACTTGTTTTCAAGTCCAATAATTTACCTGAGTAAAATCTACTCCTGGACCGATAATAGGGAGTCCATCCACATCCATAGCGTGATTTGATATTTTTAGCAAAAGATTTGAGGTTAAAATAGTTAACATTCGTCAATATGTCAAAAGTTGTTACAAACTCTGTCGTTTCACACGCGAGACGGAGCGCTGCGAGCGATAGAGCTTATTTTGCTCACCGCTCCACACTTTCTTGTCGTGTGCGTTGCTGGTCCGGTTTATAAATGTCCGGTGTCTTTCTGGCATATTAGAGTTGATAACGATAAACTTATTATTCGTTTGCATTTCAGGTGTAGAAAGTTCAATCTAGGTACACAGCATTTTCTAAATCTTATTTTAATAAATGGCTTACTAACAATCGCCCATTTTTAATGTTCAGGGACTTGACAGATAAATTCGTTGTTCATCACCTGAAAGATGGCACATGCATTAGGGCTAGCTATATTTTGTTTGTTAATCGTCAATTAACAGGTCTGTCATTAGAAGCATTATCTCGTAAGCTGTGAAATCGGAACGGTCTGTCAAGATGGATTCAGCCCCGAGTCTAGACACTGTTTATCAAGCGGTAGTTATTCTCTACCGCGATCCAGACAGTGCGAAGAAAGAAATCGCTTCCAGGTGGCTTCAGCAACTACAAGAGTCGGTATGTTCTGATATAATAATTCTGATTTTTTGTCCGAAGCCATGGTGAGTCTAGAACGAAACGACTTAAGACGACTAAGTGACGATGCCTGGACATGGCAAATGATAACTTTTGCAATTCTTTCGCTACTGAAGTGGATAGTTTACCTACGTACCATCATTAGCTCTATGTCGCCCTTAATTTTGTCATTCTGGTTAAATATCTATGACAGGTGCTGTCCAACTTTGGGCATAATTATTATGGGTAGACCTCTGCTTGAATATAACCTAAAAAAGCGTACTCCGTCACGATTTGTGATTGTGCACTGTTGTGCATACTCTTTCAATTCATAGCTACCGAGTACAGTTGCTAGCACTTATTCTTTAGTGAGGCAAGTATTTAATGTGATTCTGTTTTGTTTAGGTATTCTCATGGAAAGTTGCTGATGAAATGCTACATGAAAAAAGAGATCTCGAGTCGTGCTACTTTGCAGCTCAAACCATGAGATCGAAGATTCAACTATCCTTCCACGAATTACCACCCGAAGCTCACGACTCGCTAAGGGATTCATTGCTACAACATATTAGCCAAGTGAACATCTCTACAAACGTAGTCATAGTCACACAACTTTGTCTGGCACTCGCTGATTTGGCATTGCAAATGGCTTCGTGGAAGAAACCAGTGCTTGATCTACTAAAGAAATTCAGTGCTGTAAATGTTTGGCCATTACTAGAAATTCTAACAGTTATTCCAGAAGAAGTAAATTCCCGAACTTTAAGATTAGGATCTAATCGAAGAGAAGATATTAAAGCTGATTTGAATGCTACAGCTGGGACAGTATCTGATTTTCTGGTAAGTTTAGATTGTTTCTATCACCCGACTATCGTACATATTTATTAGTAGAACTTAGCATGGCAGTAAAACCAGTTATTATTTCCCCGCAGAAAATATGCCTATCGAGTGGTGGCGATTCTCAAATTCACACTCGTTTAATACGCTGTTACACGTCTTGGGTAACGATCAAAGCGATTACACTACCCGATGTTGCCGATAATGTGATTGTAAGACATGCCTTCCAAATTCTTGCAAATCACGAATCCACGTCACCTGTTCATGAGGCTGCCACTGATTGTATTTGCTGCTTATTACAATGTTTGGAAGATAATAATAACCAGCCAGACTTGGAACACGAACTTTTCACAAATGTAATGGCGCTTGAGGATGCTTTCCACTTGTCAGTCGCTCACGAAGACCAAGAAAAGTAAGCAGTATTTTGCTAAATATAAAACCTACATCAGCCTGCTTCAAAAGTTTCTCCGTATTTTTACCACTAATCATGATTTGCAGATCACTGAATTACTGCCGAATATTTACTGAACTCGCTGAATCTTTTTTGGAGAAGATTTTGAATCAAAGTGTGATGGAAGCACATTTTGCTATCAGAATCTGTGACCTAGTTCTTGTCTGTGTTGGACATCATGACTATGAGGTATTGAAACAAATTTATAATTAATATTTTAGGTATACCTTTTGAACCAGTATCCAGAAGCTTGTTTCGACTGATGCATTGCATCAATTTTGATAAGCTGATATTTTTAAGACAGTATTTGTACTATTTGAAAACTTGTGCCGTGTCCCATCCCATTTAAATTAATCAATCAATATTTTCTCTTGCAGGTTGCAGAAATAACATTTAATCTGTGGTTTCGTATTTCCGAGGAATTGTACCAGAAGAATAACGAATCAGTTACGTCTCTTTTCAAACCATATGTGGAGAGACTAATTGCAGCTTTGTGCAAACACTGTCAAATGGAGCCAGATAATGTAAGTTTGTTTCTTTATGATGCAATTATTATTGATTAAGAATTAAGAATTTGACAAATTCAAAAGCATGTTTTAACATTTGTGATAGATAAGAAACAAAGATTGCATATGTGAAGAATGGCAATAACAAATTACAAACGTAACATAATTGAATTCTCTTTTAGGAGGGTCTAGCCGAGGATGGCGACGATTTTGCAGACTTCCGACTGAAAGTTTCCGAGTTAATTAAAGACGTAGTTTTCATTGTTGGCTCTTCGAACTGCTTCCGGCAAATGTTCCTCAGTCTGCAGCAATCGGGAGTCACTTGGGACTCCACGGAGGCAGCTCTCTTCATAATGCAAGCCGTGGCCAAAAATATTCTTCCGTAAGTTTTCTGCAATGCCTTCGCCTCTCGACTTGCCGGTCGTTTGTCTGGTCATCTTGCAAATCTCCGTTTTGTTTTCAGAGAAGAAAGTGAGGTTGTGCCGAAAGTAGTTGAAGCGATACTGAGTCTACCTGAAAACACCCACTCCGCCGTGCGGCACACCTCCGTCCAGCTTTTGGGTGAACTTTGCGAGTGGATAGAGAAACATCCGCAATCTCTAGGTGCGCCACCTTGGAAAAAATCGATTTTGCCGCTTAGCTTCTTTTCTCTTACAATTGAGAAGTTTATTTATTTATTATCAGTTTGCACACCCCTTTTAAATGGTTTATGGCTAGTTTTACTTCAAAAGGCATCGGTATCCGAAGGAACATCTGACCTCATTACTTTCTTAAGACACTTGTCTTACCTTATCTTAGCATGGTAGTTTTCAGAAAAACTATTTGACTGGGTTATTGAATGCTATGCTATCAAACCTAAACTTTTCCCATTTTCCGTCTATGTTAGATAGTTTTTCGGAAAATATCTGACCTCATTGCGAACATCAAACTTGTTTGCTTTCTTCTCCGCTTCAGTATCCTCTGTGTTATTAAGATGCTTACCATACACATTCACTAATCTTACGATTTCCTTTTTCAGAGCCCGTTCTCAACTTCCTACTGTACTGTCTTCAGCAGCCACAGATAGCGACCGTCGCAGCGAACTCGCTTCAAAGCGTATGCAGCGCGTGTAAAAACCACATGGGAGTTCATTTCCAGGGACTGGTACAGATTGTCCAATCGCTAGACTCGTTTACTCTGTCCAATGATGCGGCGATAGGGTTGCTGAAAGGAATTTCGCTGATTGTCGGGAAATTACCTCACGAGCAAATACACGATGCCATGCGGGACATATGCTGGTGTCAAATCACGCCTTTGTGTACCCTGATGGAGCATAATGTGACTGGAGATAGAGGTGAGTTGCTTAACAAGATTGTGTTGAAATTAAGTCAAAGGCAACGTGGGACTTGAACGATTGTCGACGTTTTGTCCAGAGCCTTCCTCGGAAAAGCCACCCTTGTCGCTGTGCTTTTCTCCTCCTTCCAATAAGACATACGGGCCTTTTGTACGTACCATCTATACAGTTAGGGATCATACCATTAAATATCAGTTAGTATTTCAAGTGCTATCGACTCTAATAAAGGCAGGCATCCAAATAATTTTTACAACATGCTAACATGCTTGAAAAAAATTATATTATGTTAAATCAGCAGTGGCATCTGTTGTTTGATGTTGAGAACTAAACTGGGTCAAATTGGTTACTTGGAGTGTTTTTTTCTTAGAAAATAACCATTCCAAAATTTTATCGGGGTTCGACCCCTAGGACGGATAAGATTTTGGAATGGATATTTCGTTTGTTATAATAAATATCTTCTCTACTGGATGCAACAAAAAATTACAGTTTGGTTGGAATCGAGTCTAAGTTAGGGCGATGTTCTGCTCTCAAGGGCTCCCAGCAGAATGGCAAGTGCTCCCAGTGAGTGTAGTCTAGTGGTGTTGACTGGTGCACTGATTGCAGGATCGAAGACCGACCCGTGCTTGTGGCTCGACCGGCTGGCAACCATCTTCCGGAGCATCGACCCTCGAGTGGAGAACGGCAGTGCCCACCCCTGCCTGGGGGTGATATCCGAGGTGTGGCCGATTCTTTCCAACGCCTGCAACAAATACCAGGCCGACTTGCGGGTCAGCGAGAGGATATGCCGTTGCCTCAGGTAATTTTGCCGAGTCTTAACAAGTAGCCTAATAGGTCACTGTCGTTAACCACGTCAACTGTCGATGAATAATTTGGTAACTTATCATTTTCTATTTTCTATGTTTGTTAAACATTGTTGGATTATGATCAGGTAGATTAATATTTGTGTTGCACAATTTTGTTATTGACCTGGATTCTTGGTGATCTTCCAAGTAATTACGACCACAAGTGAATCGATATATCAGTACTCAGTAGTGTGGGTAACAAATTGGTCTGTGAGGATAGTGTTTATTTTCGGTGCCTTTAAAAAACGTTCCCTGTTGTTTTCAGATTTGCCGTGCGTTGCGTGTCGAAGCAAATCGCTCACCTTCTTCCGTCGATGATCGAGCAGATGATTGCGCTGTATTACGCGTACCGATTCAGCTGCTTCCTCTACCTGGGCAGCATCCTTGCTGACGAGTATGCAGCCGATCCCAGTTGCCACGCCGACTTGTACAAAATGTTGACTGCGTTCATGGGGCCCACGTTTGCGCTGCTACAAGAACCCGACGGCCTCACCAACCATCCTGACACTGTTGACGATTTCTTCCGGCTGTGCGCTAGGTGGGTTTTGCACGCTCTTCCACTTGGGTGCGGCGTAGGCCAGTCTGTGGGTTCTGCTATGTGTTAAATCTCTGTTATGTTGTACATCTTCTGTTATATGAAACCAGGTGTTGTGTTTTTAAGTGTTTGTACGTTTGAGCTCCATAAGTTTTTATAAAAAAGCTACTTGGCTGGTTAAAAAATGATAAAAAGTTTGTAAAGTGTTTTCCTGGAGTTTTACAAAGTTATGCTGCCTGCTTTATCAAGGCCAATCAAACCCTTGTGCTATCGTAGGCTAAAAAGGTATCTAAAACCCAGAACCCAGATATTCGTTAAGACTAGTAGAAGGAAGACAGCTGAGGAGCATGACTCACCTAGAGGAATAGTTGCAGAGTATAAGTGATTTAAACAACACTGAGAAAAGCTCTTGCAGAAACGTTTACACCACTTGAACTTTCGATAAGCCGTCACTCCCTGCTGTCCTCCTAACCGTACTTAGGTTCCCAACATTTGGCATTTCCATCCACAAGTCAAGTTTTAAAATCATCTTTACCACCCACAATATTGCCACACCCATTTATACATTATATTGAATTGCGTTTGGCATACCGGCACTATTTGTTGTTTCCTGCCGCTCGAAGTGTGGTCTATGCCGATGCGACATGTAACCTTGAATGCACACTCGTTTAAGGTTCATTCAACGGGCACCGGTGTTGTTCCTTCAAGAGTCATCCATCACGTCCATCGTCGAGTGTGCAATCATCGCGATTCCACTCGACCACCGGGACGCAAGCTCGTCTGTCATGAAGTTCTTCTACGATTTGATACACACCGGTCGCACCCTACAGGTAAACAACCGTCGGGGTCCAAAGATATTTCTCCCGTCGTTTTGCTGGAGAGCAAAAGAGCCTGAAGAGCCGGTTCTGGAATTGGTTGACTTGAAACACATTTGACCGAGGCTCAACAAGTGAAAAATGGTTATCTTACGGTGCTTTCTGGTTATTTCATTCTTCCGTGATTAATGTAGGTTATTTTATTGTGGGCCTTTAATTTTTGCCTACTTGGGTTTAAGAGAGATAGTTGAGATCAATACTGTAATCACGTGCAGTGGAATTTAGTTGTTTCTACAAGTTATCTGTGAATCCTTGTATTGCTGAGTACCTCTTGCTTGAATATCCAACTGTTCTAGCTATTGCTAGAGAGAGATGCTATACAGCACGACCATACGAAAATAAAATACAGCACACTGGCAATTCTCGCCGCGCGATAACTTTGATAATTAAAAAAAAATCACCTTTTTCAGAAATTCTCTGTCCTTGGGAGTTTTTCGACTTTTTTTTTAGTTTAGAATCGATGTAGAAAAGTAATTTAAAGAGGTATATGCCCCGTTAACGAGGCGGCGTGTGATTTGAATTGGCAGGACCGGCCAGACTTTGAGACCCGCTCGGCTCTGGTCGGTGGCATCCTAGAGAAGCACGGCCAGTCGCTGGTCAACGGGCTGATCTATGCGTCGGTCTACAAACTACATTCCTACATGTTTTCGGACGTAGGCGATGTCATCGACCAGATGGTCCACTTCAGCCCGCTGATACGACAGGTACGAGCAGCGAGTGCAGCGATTGCAGCTAACGCACGCGCCACTTGCTTTCTTGGTTTGTCTCGGGGCCAGTTTTGCCATTTTATTAGCTCTGGGTTGAAGTTTGAGTCGAGCTAAAATCCGTGGCAACCGTCAACCGCGTGCAGTGAAATTCAATTCAATTTCTTTCTGTGCGTTAGCTCTAAAGCCTATACTGAGGGTTTACCAACTTGGTAGAACTGGCCCTTACTGTAACATTGTGGGCTGTGCCATTGGATCAAAGTTTCACTTGGTTTTTGAGGGCTTTGAATGTTGTTTTTTTTTTTCATTTTCAACATTTTGTATATGTACTTCCGTTTTTTCCATCAAATGAAACATTTAAAAGTTTGTGCTTCAAATTCGGAGGAGATTTACCAAATCCTCATCAATCTTTATTTTCATTCCCCTCTTAAATGGTTTTAAATTGAAAAAAATAATATGGTTTCCCATTCAAATGGTTTTCTGGATAAAAAAAATGTTGAGACAGATTGCATTGAACTTCTTGAATCAATAATTCTTAAATGTTCAGTTCTAGTTTGAATTTGTTTGTTGTAATTTGTGTGAAACATTGCAACGGCTGAATGTGATTTATTTATTTTATATGAATTGCAATGAAATCGTTCTTATTTCTTTCTAAAATTGTATCTGTATATTTACTGTGCTCTGCATGCAACAAATAACTGCAGTGGTTCGAATCAACACTGATTGATTTCTTGTTTGGTTTCTCTTTTGAAGATGTGGACAATGTGGCTTCAGACAGCTATCCAAGCGTTGCCCCATGGGAACCCCCGTGAGGCAACCTATGAACAATTGGTGGAGTTTAACACAACGCTTTCAAGGTGGGTACATCAACTAAATGTGGCTGAGGCTGTCGCTAGTGACTAGTAACTAGTGACTAGTAACTAGTAACTAGTAACTAGTAACTAGTAACTAGTAACTAGTAACTAGTAACTAGAACTAGTACTAGTACTTAGTAACTGGTCGACGGAAGGGAAACTGGGCAACTGGGCTCTGCGGGAAATTGTTTCAACCGTTCACTCCATCTCCATCCATCTAGTTCAGTTGGTTATGTTTTATGATTTTTTTTTTGCTATCTACCATATTCAAATTGATTCATTGTTTGATTCCGTATTTTCACTGTTGTGCTCTGATGGGAAACGTTTGGTGGTCCTGAAGAGAACCTAGGCGCTCGACGCTTATGGTTTAGATCATGGTCAGCCATCTTTAGGAGTACTGAGGAGTTGGCACAATTGTTCCAGTTTTATATTTGTGTAACTGTCATTCTCTTGAACGTCGCCATAAAAGTATCAATGTCTTTGTACACACATTGGGTCTTTTACATTGCCTTCATTTGCAGCCCAGGGATCTCCTTCCCTTATCATCTGGATGATGATGGACAATTGATGACTGATGACTGAGTGATGACTGATGACACTGCTAAATATTCTGGCTTTTTGTTCTGTTTCAGTGCAACCGATCCAAAGCTCATTTCTCACACAATCCGAGACTTTGTGCGCCTGTACCGTTAGTCGCTGGGTTTGAACAGATCATTTCAGTAATCGCTTCCAGTAATCGCTTCAATTGCAAAATAATAATTTTATCTCAAAGTGGAAGATCGCATTGGTAACAAACTTTTTTACCTTTCCCTACATGTGAATGCCTGTTTGGTGAGTGAGAGATCGCCAAAATCTTGCGATTTTTGCCGAAAGTGGGTTAGGTATCTGTAATAGTTGGAATAGATTTCCAACTGGCAACTGGTAATCTATTCATATCAATCAATCAATCAATTTCAACAAGGAATGGTGCCTGTTTAGTGGGTGCAGGATGCAATGGGACCCCCCCCCCCCTCCTTGCACTTAAATGTCATTCCTACGAGGCATTTTAAATAAGGTTTGGAATCGAAATAACAAGCATCACCGATTTCTTTTTTATATAAGTTAAGACTCAGTTTTTAGTAAGACACTATTTTATTTCTTAGTTATTTATTTGAAATGAAAGTGGAATGAAACCAATCCACAACCCAATTTATAAATATGATTTTTATTATTACAAGCTCGAATTATTCCAAGTTTTTTCTACCTGACTTCCTTTTAAGACAGGCAATGGTGCAATGGAATTGAACAGTTGGCTCCATGGAATGTGGAGGAAAAAATTACATGTCTCATGGTTTTGGATATGATTGTACAACTGCTTAATTTAGGGTCAAATCTAGGTAAAAAAGTTTTAAGGAACGCATAATATCATTATAAATAAAACCCAATGACAATGCCTCAAAATCAAATTAGTTATCGATTAAAACAGTAAAGATAATGGTTACGCCCAAGATTATCAAGGGAAGGCCGATGATAAACCAGAAAATCAATAGCAAATGTCTCACCTGATGTACCTAACTCACATGATCCGTACCTGACAACGCAAATATTTTGTTATCAAAGGTTTTGCGAATTATCCTTTTTATCGCGATGTAGATGAGCGTAATGTGAATGATGCTGATTAAATAATCTGCAAGAATTTGGAATTGTAAAAAATAAAGAAAATGTAAAAATCAATTTGAATGAATAGCAAATTTGGCTAATGAATTTGGCAAATTTGCTTGAAAATTGTAACAGATCATAACAACAAAACCTTTGAATGTACACTCGGCAGTGTACGTCAAAAAATAGATTGGCCTCGTAAAATGAAATGTATCTTGAAAAATAATTTTGATAAAAGTTTTGAATGGAATGTGCTCTAAATAGGGCGTGAGTTGGGGGATCTCGGTAAAAACGTTTACAATATTGGCTAGCTAGATGGCAAACAAATGAACATTAAAGTAAACAACCAAAAGGTAATTGTTTGATGTTTGCAGAGCCAATTCCTGTACAATGGGTATGTACAATGATGCTCTGTTTTGAAGAGATTGGTGGACTTATCAGACTTATCAAGTCCTTAGGTCCCACTTATATCTAAACAGAGCATCACTGTTCAAGGCTTTGAGACAAATGCCCACGAAATTTTATCGAGTACTTGAAATGAAGACGGTTACGCTCATCAGTTAAAATAGTTTCAGCCAATGATTTAATTAAATGTGTTTTGAGTTTCAACCATCAAAACAACATGTCTTTCATGTTTCATTTCAATCAAGCTCTTATTATGTTCATGATTCACAATCAAATATTAATTATTATTATCATTGTCGTGTGTAAATATCATTTTTAAATGTACCTATACCCTACATTATTCATTTGTTGTGCATGTTTAAGCATGCATTATCAAATAAATAAAGTTATTCATTTTTGATGCTTGTTGTATTTATTATAATTATTTTCCTTTTAAGTGATGAACTTTTTTCTCCTGGCACTAGAAATAATTGCATATTATGTAAAATCGAAATTAAGGTAGGTTTAAAAATATGATCAAAACGTATTTCATAGTTTCATAGTTTCAGTGTTGCTTTTGAAATCTCATCTCATCGACCACTATGGAACTGGGGTGTAAAGGTAATTTAATTCTTAATTTTTTTAAAGTATAAACCACTAATATGCGTAAAAATACTATCTTTGTAATCGAAAGCAACCTTCCTTAGAACGCTATTCGTACAGATGAATAGATATGTCCAAAGTAATCCAATAGGAAATATATCTCCTGTTAGCATCCCTTTAGCCGATTTAGCTCTACCCAGCTATTCGTGTTAACTAGTCTAGGGCCAACCGATCTTGAGACAGCTGGCTGAGAGTGCGACACACAGTATCGACTCCTGATCTCCATCTATCTCCATTCATCCTCTTCTACCTCGGTTCTTGCTAGTATGGTATGGTTGTCTTCATTCCTAACCCAAGACGAACTTGCGATAAACAACCTGTCGCCCTTACCACTTTCAAGATAAATACCATTCCATTTAATATACATATCGACTATTGCTACTACTCTGCTCCCGACACGACTACTATTATTGATAAACAATATTTAACCAGTAAAAATTAGTCCAGATTCTGTCTAGATATATGAAAAATTGAGATTTGGGCAGTGGAATACTAGCTCGAGTCGATATAAACGTCTCGGTCCTTTCATCTGAAAAATAAACACTGGTACTAAATTGACGGAGTGAATAGGAAGGAACTGAATGCTTATTAAATAATTTCTTAATATCTAAATAGCAACGCGGAAGATTGTGGCTCAAGAAAATTGGGACAAGAGTATTTGAAATGAGACTCGAAAGCAAGTGGTGTAAATTTCTGAAAGCATTTAGACAATTTAAATTTGATTTGAATATTAAGTCACTTTTGGTCTGACAAATCAAGTCGAGATGGCGCAAGCTGTCAAGAGTAATTCGGCGTCGGCCGCGTCAATTTCAAAGTTTCTCTCATGAATTTAGCGTCGTTACATTTTTGTCAATTTGCATTCGCAACATTTTCCAGTTTATTGGTCATCATCCAAAATAAAATCGCTATTTTATAGCATTACATAATGAATATCTGCGTCTTTTCTTTACATTTATTCGTGCTTGTAACAAATGACCAGTGCTAAACGAAACCACACACACCTGCTAATTGTTACCTTGATTTTGACCATGATGGTGCTATTGAAAACGAAGTGATCACATCAAGTCTACAGCCATAAGAATTTGGGTGGCTGGGCAATGGGCAAGCACCTGTTCTACAAGCAACAGCATTCTTCGATGATCATGATTCATCACTCGCCACAACCACGTTATAAAATAATAAATATGGACATTGCTGGAGATCAAAAACAGTTAACTGGTTATGTAACTTGCAACAGTTATTTAATTCTGCGGAATGGCGTGCCTTTAGAGACAGAGAGGGACAGGGGTGCGAGATACCCAGCATGCTTGTAACTTTTATAGCACTAAAAGCTTGAAAACAAGATGACCGTTATTATTGGAGAATATCTACATACTGCGATCAATTTAAGCCTCTTAGCCGAATTCAGAGGAAAATTGCTTGGAGATCGCCATTGAAAAACGTCGATCCTCAACACAGTTTTAGTCTTGGGTATTTTGCGTTTTGACTTATTGGTGATTGCGTATTTCCTCATGCCGATTGCTCATGGCGCATACAATCTGGAAAAGTCCCTTACTAATGTTTCTGTCTGAGTGAATCGTACCTCAAACAAACTTAGCACCATCACATTGTTTTAATATATACTAGGCTCTGCGAACACTCACATAATCGTGTTGTGGATGAGCGTAATATTTACGCTCACCCTCAACGCGATTATATTGCGTGTACGCATAGCCTGGGGCTTATTATGATCAATTTAAAAGGTTCAGTGATAATTTTGCAGCTTTCTCAATGAGATTCATCTCAATGAGATGACCTTCGTTTTCTCTGAACTTAGATCTGCCACGTTTTTAAAGAAATTCGGACGAGTAAATTTTATGTTAATAAGTTTTTACGAAATTTTTCAGTTTTCCAAAACACGTTTTCCACTCTAGAGGCCAAGGATCTGAATATAATTTGA
Source organism: Nemurella pictetii (assembly GCA_921293315.2). Lineage (NCBI taxonomy): Eukaryota > Metazoa > Arthropoda > Insecta > Plecoptera > Nemouridae > Nemurella > Nemurella pictetii. The sequence continues at coordinate 8,870,257 of OV121116.1, read as the reverse complement.
CGAAACTTTCCAGATATGTTGACCATCACGATTTAATGTTTGTGTACAAATTTAATTGTTCGATGCTTAGCACTTTTCTTGAGAATGGCGCTTTTATGACGCTTTTTTAGCGATTTTACAGTTTTTTGCAACTAAATCAACTTTATCTTCAACCGATTTTAACAAATTTTACTGTGTGCATTATAAATCGTAAAAAAAAAGATATCGTGTTAATTTCATGTAAATCAATTGAATAATTCTTCTTTAAATCGATTCTTACGTTTTGAAATGTTCAAATAATTTCACGACTACATCATGATATTTCCAGGTAACGAATGTCACTAAAAAAGCTGCTTAATTAACGCTGAACATTTTAAATTAATCATATAAGCATCTAGGCTGAGCGCACACGTAATATAATCGCGTTGAGGGTGAGCGTAAATATTACGCTCATCCACAACACGATTATATGAGTGTTCGCATAGCCTAGTAAAATATAATAATCGTATTAGAAAGGACACGTACACGTGGTGGTAACTGCAAACCAAGAACTGAACACGATTTTTTAATTCTTACCTAACATTCATTTTGTATGTCCAAATGCACAAATCAATTATTTTGTAAGTGCGTTTTTCATAAATCACGAAATGAAATTATGACGTTGACGCTTTGTTTCAAAAGGCCAGTTATTGACGTAGATTCGTACAACTTGTACAATGACCATTTTATTTTGACCGTATGCCAACACGTTTCTATCATTTTATTGTTGATCTGTGATCTGTGCTGTGTCACTGGCATGGCATCCCTTTCCCTGGTTGGGTGTCCATATTAGAGATCCACGATCTCTAGAGGGTGGCCAACTCTGTGCAGTGTGCACCAAACCCAGCTCAGAAGTCAAAAGCTGAACCGATAGGTTTAGAATCGTTCAAGGATTTTTTATATATTTATCTTACATCTACAGCTATGTATACTGATACCAAGCACTGAAACCTCAGACACAAGTATTTTATAAGTAATTCATATTCACACAAAATATATAAATAAAATATCATAAATATCATGAAATAAATCCAGACTCTAAAATCCAATCCGCAGGCAATAAATTACTCCTAAGTGCAAGCACATAGTTCCCGAAAACATACAATCACAAAACATTTTATTTATTTTTCCTTTCAGCCTTTAGGAAATAAAGAAAAAATCGCTTGCTCACTCTTTTGGTAACGCAACTCTCTCTCCCCTTCCCCCTGCCTCCTGCACCCCCTAGCCATAGCCATCGCACTCGCACCCTTTGATAATCACTATCTATTGTTGTCTATATGCAGACCTGACGAGCCACTACTCTAATGGATGAGATTTCGCTGAATGGACCCGATTTGATCATACCCGAAATTATCGCAGTCTCTTTTCATTTATTTGCACCTATCTCGATTCCCTATTCCACTTTTCCACGCGCTCCCCTGCAATCTTTTTTCCCATCAACCCTTCGATCCAATATGCACCTCCCTTGCTGTGTAGAGTGCAGATTCATATTTTCAACGAAAAATGGAATTTGGGCACCATAGGCTTGGAGGCTTGGAACATGAATGCGAATCAATCTGAATTCTGAAACATGGCACCAACATGGCTTGCATTATACATACAGTTATCTCACTCTGTTCGAATATCGGCGAGAAATATATTAAAGTCCATACATAAAATAGTATATAAAAAGGAAATTTAGATCCTTATTATTAGCATTAAGTTAAGTATATCTTTAGTATCCTATGAGTAATCAAAATTAGATTAAAATCTATAATGTGATATTTATAAGACGATACATATTTAGAAACAATCGCTTACAAGCTTGTTTTATAGATTCAGTTGTTTAAAAATTTCAGAAAGCAATTTGATTTTTTAATCAAAGAGAAGTTCGGCAAGTTATAACTTCTAAGGCGTTCAATAATCTCTACACATTCCAGTGTAGAATTTTGTTTGTCAGTTGTCTCTAGACATTTGACTTCGAGTGATTTGATGATCACTACTGATCGGAGTGATAGAATGGATGGACAGGTAACAAGTAGAACTACTAAGTAGTTAATAAGTACTAAGTACTATACTAAGTACTCGGTGCATGGCATGCAGCTGTCGGAGATGTCTGGAACATAAAAGAGCCGAGAAGTTACCGAGTAGTTCAAAACAACATAATATAACAGTGTGGTTAATTGGCAAGGAGTGATAATGGGAAACTGATGTCCTCCTTAGGTATGCGGTATTTAAAAATTAATTTAATATGTATGTTCTCTACTCTTCAATGTAAGTTTAAATCACTTGCAGTGTACATGCATAATTTGTTTTATGAGTGAATTATGTGTGGTTTACAGACTACACTACTCAAGACATTTCAAAAGTTAGTCATTAAATAAGCTTCACCATGCGCAGTTCATTGCACACAGAGAAATGGTTTCTATTCAAAAGGGGGATTTCATTCCTGAATCCCCACTGCTTGCATTCGGTAGGTGGGCGGTTTTGAAATCAGTGATATTCTATCGCCCGCGTTCTAATACATACCTGGAATAATGCACTACAAATTGTGGTAGCATGTAACATGGTATACCATACCTATACCAAAGAGTACTATACCTATACTACGACACTGCTATACAACTAGGGTATGATTCTCTACTAATAGGTTAGAAGCACATTGCATTTGCTGGTTTGCACATGCCACAATAGTTTCAAATTCCCCAACATTCCGGCGAATTCTACAACACTGCACCATATTGAAATATAATAAGGTACTAGTGGCATAGGGTTATCGAGAGTAACAATCGGTTGCTAGTAGTGCGATTTTTCACTTTTACGCGAATTTTGTTGATAATTCACCCCCATATGATAAGTGGGACCCAACTTGGACCGATTTATTTATGAGTGAGTGTTTCCGTTGTGACACCCTGACCTATGTTATAGGACGCATAATGGATTGATTCAAAAGTAAGCAGATTTGAAAGATAAAGGGATATGAAAAAATTTAAATTGTCAAATCGAATACATTCTTGAGGTACTCATGTTCTCGGTGTTCACATCCAATTAAAACTCTACCCACCTATTTCTTTTGTCATTTATTATTTCCAATTTCTGGTTAATTAGTTAAATCATGAAACTTCGTTGGAATAGTTCTGGGGGAGCTGAAATTCCACTCTAATAAAACAAAACAAGTGGATGTGTACGAAATAATTCACATACCTACCTACACGTCAGTCCCGGAGTTTCTATTTAGGTCCTTTAAGCCAGCGTTAACTCAACTAATGTGGTCCCACTCGTATCAAATTGTAATTGACTGTCGAAAATAATTGTATCACTTACATGACGGCAAGTAGATTTGCATAGAGTACACAGATTGTCGTTTAGCATCGCTTGCATACCGAATTGCGCCGTTGCTTGCCTGTGCCTTGTCATATATACACCCCTATGTCGGCGATTCGGCCGGGGATGGGGTGCAGAAGTGGTTTTCCATGTCATTCCAGACCCTCACACCTCAACAATGCTCGCACCAAGTGTCTTCATTTCAGAATTTTATTATGATAATGTGAAATGGGAACACATTTTGCCAGTAAATGGTGAACTGTATATATACAGCTTTTGTTCAGAAATTATTGTTATTATCATTGTGCGCTGGGGTGGATTTTCGCAAAGATCCAATGGTATTGTTTTGTTATTACTAAGCGAATTATTTATACAAAATTTGAGGGGACCAAAACGAAGGCAAAAATCATTATAATGAAGAATTTCTTTATACATTGTCGAATAATTACGTTGACGTTGAAAATAAATATGCAGCTGATCGACGTTTTATGGAATGCTAATTAAAAATTGCCATCGAAGGTAAAATAGAATCTAACGTTGCGTCGGATGCTGATGCAAGAGAATAGTGATGAAACTGAAAGAGATGCAGCTGCAAGTGTCTCAACTTGACAGAAATCTTGAAGAAGTAAATTCCACGCTGAGTGTGGAGGTTTCAGTAAACCCTATACCAGTTTTCTCCCGCAGCGTATTTGTAGCTTGCTACTGGGACGTTTATTTTAGCTACAGTCCTGCCAAAGTCCTGCCAAAGTCCTGCCAAAGTCCTGCCGTCGACTTACTCACGAAATTCGACTACAAATTATCTTCTTGAGCTTAGGATCAAGTCTGAGATAATAATTTCGTTCTATTTTTTCTTCTATTTTTTTTTTCTATCTAGCTCTAAAATGAGACACAGAACTCTCACAAACTTCAACTTAATTTTTATCAAGAAATTGTATTTTCATCCACTGAAGATTTAAGTTGCTTTTAAAGAGCCCCATCCTCGAACCCAAACTTTGAAATAACAAATCTAAACAGTTTCTGATTGTTTTCATTCTTTTACATTTTTATCGGCGGTTTAACAGTGTGTTTAAAATAGCAACGCCAATATAACTTGAGCTGTGAATATTGCAAAAGGCTATTATTAGGCTTTATTAGTTTTTTAAATAAATACAGAATCAGTTGACGATTGCCAGAAGTTTGTGTTGCCATAACTGATGGTAAAAACGCTGTAAATTAACAAATTTTCATGGCAAGTTTTATTTTTACGAGTAATCACATTCTGAAAATGGTTCACTTGATAACATCTTTGATGACAAGCTTTTTCTAATGGCATTTTTCCTTGAGGACAGGACACATTATTGTCCCAAAGGCTCAAACGTAACTGGAAGTTTAACTGCAAGTGGCAAAGCTATCCCGTACCGGGCACTGTCGCATTTTCGCCGAGGGAAATTTATTAGACTTTTCTCGGGGCTCTATTGTGTAGTGTGTACACGACCAAATCGTGAAATTTCTTTGCCAAAGTGAATTATTTTAAATGATTTCCCCTTTTTCTTTACCATGGAAAATGTACAACTTACTCTCCCTATTTCTTCTTTGGAAAGTTTTGCTTTTGTTGTTTGGCAAAGTTTTAAATGCGGTCCACGTCTAGTGAATTGGCGCCGTTCTTTGCACCCCCAAATCCCCCATCCCCACCCACAAAACCCTCCAAAGCTCGGATTATACCTTTAGAAGAGTCTGGATCTTAGAGTTCAATGTCTTGCGACAAATTAACTTCACAATGTTTCTTAGATTCCTTGCAATCCATTATTCAGATTTCAATAACAATTCATAACAATTTATAATATATTTCAATACTTACTATTTATGACAACTGAGCACCAAACTATTATCGTGCACAATTTCCGAGTTTTCAGAGAAACATTTCTCCATGATGAACAAAGTTATAAATAATGGCTGTGAGTTGGGAGAACTACTTGACAAGGTTTCTTCCAGGTTGAAGCTTGAATTTTACTACAAACAAGATAACCAAGTGGAGCAGTCCTAGCACCACCTATAGCACTACGGACAAACTCTTCCTCTGCTAGTAGTACTGGTAGCTGGAGGTATGTGTTTACCATTGTTTACCATGGAACCCAATTTTCTGTTGCAACGTTCAAGCGTTCAAGTGTGAAAACTGTGTTACACTTATACACAAGAATATGAAAGTTGAGAAACTTTTTGAACTTGTGTGCGAGAATGTGTATACACACTTTTATTTCATTGCTGGTTACATTGCCCGTGGCATCTTGGTCTATAACAGCACTTGCGATTTAAACTTCTTAATTGCATTTCTTTCTAGGGTAAAAGATAAATTTAATTAATGTGACCCAGTGAAATTTTCATCAAGGATCTTACATGCTCCCCTCCATTCTGAAGACATGCTTTTCGCATCTTAAATGTCTGGTTAATGAGACATGATGCATTATGCCATCGACAATCTTGATCTAAAAATGCGAAGCATGGGGTGTAAAACGTCAAATGAAGACAAAAAATACTTTGCCAAACAAAGTACAAGCAGGACATTTTTTTTTCATCCAAATATTTGTTTGGAAATTGAATTGATGGGGATAACTGAAACGATCCTGGATGCAAATGAGTTTGCGTCGCTCCATTTAGTTACATCCAAGCTTCGCCACTATATTATTGTGAAAGAAAACAATGAATTTGCATGCATTTGAAATTTTTTGAATTGAGTTGATGAAGTGGAAGAAGTAGAAGATAAATTTTAGAGAAAGATAATGTAAATGCTACCTAAGGATATCCTCACTTCTGTCAAATTGACTCATTATACATAAACAAATAAATATTGTACTTTTTATTAAAATAACAAATACATTTTGCTGTTATTGAATCTTAACATTCGGTGTGTGTAGACTATTTATAGCACTGTTATATATTTAGAGAATTTCTTTTCCTATTTTTTTGTTAACCATAGCTAACATTAACATGGAGGTCCTAGCTGAAAACTAGTCTCTTTTCACAGGCAATAGAATGCATTTAAGAACAGGCCTCTTGAGAGATTGAGGTGTTAAAAACGGAGTGAACTTCCCCCATATACTCCTAGACTTTTCTCTTGCCCTTCAATGGGTTTAGTTTGCCAGGTTTGGCAACTTTCGCTTGCTAGTTGCTCTAACTCCAGAAGCAGCCCCATGATATTGCACCTATACCTAGAGAGCTATACTATATGTAGCTTATCACTTTTCGGCACAGAAAGTAATTGGAGCTTTCGGAACGTGAACGGGGTTGTTATGTAACCAATACTATGTTATATATCTATATATCTATGTATCTATATATCTATATATATAGTTATATAAAACTTATTTTTATTATAGCCTCATTCAAACACGAATGGAATTTTTGTTGTGGTAAAGTGATACTTATCTGATGCACAAGAGGCAAGGAGCTTTATTATAAATAATGTTCAAGCCTTGACTAGATAATGAAGAAAGCTCACATATGTATATATTTGACATGGTCTTGATGAAAAATTATTGTTTACAGAATTGAGTGCTTTGCATAAGCAATATGGGGAAATCACATAAAAAAATTCGTAATACCTGTTTTTTACTATACAGTTTGATAAGAATCTCATGGACTGAGAATTATTGTTGATCAAAACATTTCTTGAAGCGCATTTGATACATCGATAAGAACTTAAATATGACAGCAGCCTGAAAGTATTTTTTTCGTTGGATTCATGGAAGTTTCTTCGATTTGGTGTTTTTTTCGGCCAACATGTTCCCGCGATTTGACTAGTATTGAAATTTTTCCACAAATCTCACATCTGAAGACTCTGAACCAAACACCACTACAAAAATGTCATATTTATCAAGAAAAATAGCGTACCTATGTGGTGTATAGCTGACGATATTTTCAGTCGGTTCATTTCTATTACTGCTTGTGGAAATAATTCCCCGTGATGACATTTTCTTTCATTTTCTAACTTTGTTCCGTAAGCCAGAGCACATTTCAAAAGCCGACCTGGTAAGGGACTCGTTGTTCACGAGAATGCATCAGAAAATGCTTGAAAAACTGGCAATAGCAGACATGAATTCTTCATCATGACGAGAATCCACGAAGGTTCCAATACAAATTTCCAATAAACTATTTGTAATTTTAACGACCGATAAATTAATCCGAAAATAAATATCCACGTCCACACGTTTCAGAAATCAATATTTATACCTTCTAAAGTTGGTGTTGTGCCCTTGAAAGAAATCTATTTTACAGCTCAACATAATATTATCATGAGATATAATTTTCTATGCGTACAAGATCTAGCAGAAGCTGAGTATTTTCAGGAATGGAAGACGCTTTCTTTGTTGTAGTGCAACGATCACTGAGGGTCATCTTACTTTTCGATTTGCGCAACCCAAATTAGGTCGAAATTTCTACCATTATTATTTGATATGTTGCGAGATGAATACAGTCTTGTATTCATCGTTAACAAATGAATCGGAAAGGTGCAAAATAGAATAAATTCACGAATCACCGACCACATTACAATAAATCAACCAGCTTCAATTGAACAGAAAATGCACACCACACAGCAGTCAATTCATTGAATACCACAAAGTAGATAAAATGTGGTCTATGACCTAATCTAGTTCCTAGTCACGTTAGACCGACGAGCCCCTCGATAAAAGCCAATCAAACATCAAATCATTATTATGACGACTCGAAGAAGTTAGCAATATTTCTATCTATGAGCTGGGCTCATATACGCATAATGTTATATCGTCTCGCTGGTACAGTTTCTACATGGTTAGTGAGAGGATGTGCGAGTTTACCGCATCGCACACTAGCGGTGCTAGGCCAGTAGATGTAAGCTGTGTCGCCAAGCTAACTTGACACTAGTGACGACTAACCCTACGAATGCTAACCCATAACCATACTAACCTTCTTGCGCGCAGCGTCCACAAGCGACACCAGCTGATGATTATTTCCAACTCTCTGCCGTAGGCTGCTTGTTAAAACGTTGGCTCGAAATTAGCATTGTATTTTTCGTCGTTTGTCTGTGACGTGCGTTTATTTAAATTTGCGTGTTTTTATTGTTTAACCAAGACAGTTTCGTGTGTGTATGTGTTTTTTTAAGTGATTTGGGAATCGGGAATCGGTTGTGTCTCACGTTTGGTTGTGTAAGTGTCAAAAATCAAGTTGCTGTGATGTTTCGTGGCCAGCTTAGGCGTAATCATTAGCTATCAACTAGTAGCAAGAAGCCAAAGAAAGCTGGTGATTGAGGTAAGATAATTGCTTTTATTGACGAGGTCTTGCTGAGTACCTGAAATCGTTTCGTGGAAACGTTGCTTTGACGGGTTATGCGTCATATGCCACGTGCCAATTGCAGCCTATTGACTATCGACTCATCTAATGCCTAATCCAGATGTATTTTCACTTTACTCGGCTGCTCTGTGGACTTGCTTCTGTTCAAGTTCACCATACTTACACTTTTTGCGTGCTAAATGTAAGACATTCCAATAAATGCGAAATTTGTTCAACAATGACATACGTTTCCGATTAGCAAAGGACTCAAGTCAATCTGAGGTTTTGAAATAAGCCACAGTGCTCATTTCAGGCGTCAACGATGTGTGATTGTGCTACGTGCTTACGATCTTCGATCCAGTGATTCATTTCATTTATATAACTGTATCGCTGCAGATAGGTAGTCTTTTTTTACGTGTTCGCACGCATGGGTCTTTTGCTTTTCGATGGGTTTAAGCCATACCTATTTTAAAAGATTTTCTCTCTTCGGGAGGCTTGACTATTTTTAGTGAGCCCAATTATATACACGGAATCTAGACTGCATTTAAAATAGCACAGCATGGGAAGAGGCGACTTGATCATGTGGGAATAACAGTTCAATAATTGGCTCGAACAAAAATATTGATATCATTTTACACTTCAAAGAGGCTCGAGCTCGTGAGCAAAAAAGAAAGCAAGACGCGGAAATAGTGGCATTGTCATATTCTCACTTTTTGCACGACATGGTTCTATATGCATTGAATATATTTTATTCGAATGAAATCACAGGAATGCATTGACTCTTTACGTGGCACTTTAATCATTTATTTCTCTTTGTTTCGTACTTGCGCACCGGCACCTTACCCCCCCCCCCCCTCCGCACCCCACCTCACCCCAATCTCTCCACCCTGAGCACTGCACCCTCTCATCTCATCTCTTCTCATCACTAACTGTGTCTGTTCTGTATATTCTCTGGGTATCGTTCGTATTGTATTGATCGCAATCCCGAATACCTCGTCCCTACCCTTTCAATTTACAGAATTGATGGCCGAAAAGTGAAGACCCGTTCCCTTGAGGTTGAATTCATGGTGTCTCTCGACAGTGACTATATCGAGGTGAATGACAGCTTGTCATGGACTATAGAAAAGGACGATCGAATTTTCACTAGGAAAATCCATGCCCTGTCAAATCTTGCTTGTTCAGATACTATATACATTCATTTAACATCCGCAGACTGCAGTGTAACGTGATACCGTGATACGCCATGGCGTCCACACGATAACGTTGTTACACAATATCATATTGGTTTCTTCAAAGATGATGCGAATAAAATGAGGGGAAATCGAGCGAAATTTATTCTGCGGTTGATGTGTTAATCAATAAACGAGTCTTCTGAATTTCTTATTTTCATATGCGATAAAATCGTGTCGGAAAGTTCTGCTTCTGCTCTGTACCTATATTTAAGAGCAAAGATCCCGATCTGCTATTCGAGAACAAAAGATATCAGGTTACCTGATTGTAGCTTGCCAGTAACCTACCCTTAAATTACTGCTCTTGTGGGCCACTGTAGTGCGTGGTAGGTTCGACATGGACAGGCATGCTAGCTCTCATTAGACTTCCCTCGTATTGATGGTATTACTAATGTGACCTACGCAGTTCACCTACCCGCTCATCTTTATCGACTCCGTGAAGTCGAGATTTGGTGAATAACCGAATAACCACGACACCAGCAGGATGAAATGTTACATGCATATTATGCTTAGGTGCGTTCCGTTCGGCTCCCTATCCGCTCCCCTTCAACTCCCACTACCCCATTTTGCGCAGCAGATTTATGGGGATGAAATTGGCCGACTGTTAGGCAGTTGATGGTCTCTGTACGCTTTACTGTTAAACAAGTCGAACAATTAGTGTCAACTTAATGTGAGGAATGGGGCCGAAATCCCTCAGGAATAACTTATGTTAAATTATGACTTGGTTTAAGCTTCACAACCACAACCACGAGTAAACTTTGCTTGGGATGAATGAATAAAATATGATGTGGTCTTCGGGGGTTGTATAAAATCCCTCCACTATGTTGCCATGCGATGGTTCATTTGATCAAAATTTGATATGGTTTATATTCTATGAAAACGTAAAGGGTTGTTAATTCATATTTTATCTTATGGTCAGCCTGTACCACAGAATTTTAACTGTTCAAAATTCATTTTTTGGCCTCAATTTTGGCCGGCGATTCGAACTAGAAACGATTAGAAGACGTTAAATTGCTCGGCGTAGTACCGTTGGGTTAAATTGCACTGCAATCTTACCGTGCGATTAGACTCATCAAACGACCCCTAATCCGCGGGTACGAATGACCAATCTACGTACGTATAAGGGCTGGCCTTAATTTCTTCCAATCGAAAGCATTTAGGCGTGCAGCGTGCAGAGTCAATGCAGATTACGCTGGCTGCTGGCTGCTGGCTGCTGGCTGCTGGGCTGTTGGCTGCACTTGAAGTGAACGTCGCGGCTAGGTAAATTGAGCTCATGAAATGATGATTTAGATCAAACGCGTAGCTATAGGATTAGATTCCCTAGGTTTTCGTTCGATTTGCTTCATCCAATGGAATTCAAATTCCAAGTCAAGTCACGGTTTCTGTTTGAAATGAAATTACTGTGCGCTATGCAGGCAGGCTGGCAGGCAGGCAGGCAAGCAGGCAGGCAGGCAAGCAGGCAGGCAGATTTCAGGCAGGCAGGCAGGCAGGCAGGCAGGCAGGCAGGCAGGCAGGCAGGCAGGCAGGCAGGCTGGCAGGCAGGCAGGCAGGCAAGCAGGCAGGCAGATTGCAGGCAGGCAGGGTTTGATGTATAACGTCGAACACCCTTGCATCCCCAACGTTAGAGTTCCTCCTATATAATCAACATGTCAGGGGAGGGGATTGAATCACATAACTCGATTGCATATGCTTACTTACGAATGGGATTTATTCAAATTTTGTAAATTAGGCCACGGGAAAAAAATAGAATCAATGCCAATGTCGACACTGTATTTTGTGAATAAAAATATCCTGGCGTTCTGACGAAAAAGTTTTGATGACGTAAGGACAACGGAAGGCAATTGCACGTGCCATAGCCAATCTAAATGCAAAATAAATTATTTTATACTGGATAAATGTATTCAAAAAATTTATCGGCTTCGTAATGGGTAATATAGCCTCACATTAACCATACATTTTTGACGCTAGCAAGTTATCATCATTTGGCCCAAAAGATTCGTCTTCAATCTTTGCAGAAAGGAGAAACCGTCTCCAAGTTTGATTCCTTGACATTACTTCTTACAAGTTTCTAGTGTCCCTGCCCAAAGAATCAATTACAGATTGCAAACCCAAAACCTCCCAAAACCTCCCTAAGCCTTGGAAATCATTGACGACTAAAGGATGAACACGATTAAACACGGCTGAAATCTAAAGCTACTTGGGAGAGACTTTGAAATAAAAGAACACCAAGATTTAATTGTGTTTTAATTTTGTTGGAAACTGAAGGCATTACTGCAATGTCGTTAGTAAAGTTACACATGGATTGGTTGAATCGTTGCGGTTGAATTGATTGTATACGTAGGCCCTATAGCACAAGCACAAGCACAAGCACATTGACAAGCACAAGCGCTAGCACCCACAGACGAATATTATGCACAGGGGTCTGACTTGAATCGTTTTCGTATTGAAATAGTAGCCTAAAGCTCTGTGTAGCATTCATTCAACGCGAATGGTATTAGAGTGAAATCCCCTTGTCTTTGCAATCCAATATTACTAAAAGCTGGTTCTGTTTCAGCCTTACTACCTGACCTGTATTATGTCTGATTCAGATAAGATAATCCTTGCTGTTTGCTAATATTTTATTGCAAGAAAATAACAGGCATTTTATCATTACAATTATGTTCTTTTATCATTTAGGTATGTGTTTATTAATTTTTTTTGGTTTGTGAGAAGTTTCTTGGTTCAATGGAGGTCGTACATCGAAGTAAAGAGTTTTGGAGACTAAAACCAGCTAAAAAGTAAAACTAGAATTGAACTCAAAATGAAGGGCGTTGCTCTAGCGCACAGCGCATATTGCTATTACATAGGGTTTGATTAAATTTTCAGGAAACCTTCGAAACCTTTCAAATTTTATATGCTGCGTTTTTGAGAAAAGTTTTTACTGTAGTTTTCTTATGAAACCAACCTGTCATTTTCCAATGGAAAACTAGGGACATGCTGTCTTGGGCCAACAGCAACGCGGATTTCTAATTGAATTTTCAGGAACCCTTCAAAAGTGAAAACCTCCTAACTTCGACCAGACCACGTTTTTTTTAAAGAAAATGCCCTCGGGTTTTGTTTCCTAAGCAAATTTAAATGTAAAACAATAATCAGGATTCAGGGTTACTGGAACTGATTGCTTCTCTAATAAACCATTGCGATGGCTATATTGATGAATGCATAGAACAAATAATTGCTTTGACCAGTTCTTTGTCAGAATTAATTACTTAGATTGTGATTCCTTTCTAATCCTTCATTGGGATATAGGATCTAATTTAAAATAAAATTTATCAATATAATTCGGGTTGCATTTTATTGTTCAAATCAAGATCTTATTATAAAACACCTTCTACATAATAAGTAAAAAGCCAATCAAAGTGTTCAGATTTGTCAGATTAAATATTTTTGGCTGAAGTTTATTGACGTTTATTGAAGTTTATTACAAACCGATCACGACACCAACTAAGCCCAGCCTACAACGAGATTAAGATGTATTTTGCCAAATTTCCACAGCAAACAGAGTTATACTTGGTGGTAATATCGGTAAAGGTATATTTCTACACATGCATAGCATTATACGGTATTCTAAATTATTAACAAAAGCCGAATTTTAAGTGATTTGAACTAATAATGTTCTATTTTGATTTTTCATATCGTATTTTTTGACTTAAGACATTCGAATCGACTTAATTGAAAAAATAACGATGCTATTTAAATCTAAATAAACCTTGGTGCAACATTTTTGTATGAAACATTTAACGAAATGTGACACGATTAATTTTTGAATGATGAATGAGATATTTTTTTTGCAAAACGGTGAAATAAGCAGTGGGCCCAATGAAGAAGGGCCCAATCAAGAAAGGAGATTGGTTTTCAATCCTATTTGGCGTACCTTCACCGATATTCAAAAGTGAGAGAATATGACCATGCGGAAATTAAATCGACTTAATTTGTCTAATTTCCCATGTTATGTTTTTTTACGGGTTAATAAGACCACATAATTATTATAGAGCTAACGCAACTTATTTGTCATTAGATGTCAGTAAAATTGCTAACATGGAACAATTTGGAACAAAGAATGCCGTAGAATTGGGATGAAAATCACTTATTGATTTGAGTGACTGGCTGCAAAATTTACCCACGCCATCATTTCATCATCCATTCCCATCATCCCTTTGAAGTTTTGACAAACCAGTTTTAATGTAATGATGTATAAGTGACACTGAATTGATAATGGATATTGATTAGGGATGTGTTAAATGAAATGGGGAGATCACTTCGTCACGTTAGAGGGTGGAGTTGCCATATTTTGACCACTTTCGACATTTGAATTTTTAGGGGATTGAAATGATAAGTTTGGAAAAAATTTCGTAACACGGTGTTAGCTTCGATCTTTAGTAAGCTGTTAAAAAAAGTTGAAGTTACAAGATTCAATGATACAGCAAAATTTACAAATTTTGCACCGAGTGGGTCGGACCACATGGATGGACCACTTGGACGGACCACTTGGACGGACAAGGGAATTTCATTCAGCTTGTAGGAACTACAACTGAAACAGACCAAAATATTAATCATGTGCGGCTCATCAGTAAACTAAACAAAACCTAACACTCGATAAATTTCATTATAATAATAGGTTTGTAATATGATTTTTCCGTATTGCCTTGGCGTTTTCATTCTAAATGGCAGAATAAGACAAATGAAGGGTATTTTTAGGCTAACCATGACCATTAACGAACTCTGGTGGTTAAATTAATGAAACTCGAAAAGTATGAGCAAATATTTGATTATAATTGATTATTAATTGATTATATGAAATTTTGTGCGCCAAGATAAGCAAATAAATACTGAGCAAAATATTAACGAAAGGTAACTAATTTAATTTCGGTATTTACCACGGCACTAGTTCACTGTGCATAGCATTTATGATAATATTTCACCAGAATGCACTTTCATCCACACAATTCTTCAAAAAAGAAAGCGTTGGTCCAAATTATTAACCACAATATGGCTCTTAATCAATCTTTGGGCTACGAAAACCTTCACAATGGAATGTAGTATACATATTTACATACATTATTTAGTTTATTTAATTGTGTTGCATATTCAAAGTAACAAAAAGGTTTCCTAACAAAGATTAGCTCGGAATACGCACTTTCAATTTGAAACCTGGACGACACGGTTGTGGATGTAGTATACATACCTAGATAATAAAGTAACAGAAAAACAATTCTGATAATATCGTTAGGCATTCACTTTCTAAATGCGAAAAAATGTGGTAATACGTCGATAATAGCCGGTAAATAAGTGCCAGCCACGCGTTCTGTGCTAGCAAAGTAACTTCATTGACATATTTCCCTCGGTTTTTCCTAGAGTTGATACCTTGTATCACAGATACGCCTCAAGATATCATTCTTCTCGCTCCAAAGCAATTTATTTTTTTTTTGTGGGAAGAGAGAAAATCACTGGAAATAATATTCTCCTCATGCAGACGGGAAGAATTTTCCGAGGATAGCTGTTTCCCGTTCCTTGCAGGCCCAGGGTGGTTTTTCCGTGTCCAAATAATTAGGATCCATTTTTATATTATTTTAACAGCTTAAACTGGAATAGTAAATGTGTAGAGTTCATTTGTGCGTTCAAATACTCGCGAAAATTCTACGAAAAATACAAGTTTCATTTTTAATCAGTTGCTAGACTGAAATTCTGACATTTGCAAACAGCGGGTGGTGCATTCCAATCAATTGGATGAATGGCTTTCAATATCGATTTATATCGATATAACCGATAGTTCCACTTTAATCGCGAAAATTGGAGATATTCGTGAACACCTGTTGTTGAAAGACCTGTCTAGATTTGTTACTCAAACGATGATACCTCGACACATGTCGGGAAAAGTAGGCTTTTCCGCCGCAAATTTCTCAACGGAGAGTTTAGGTTTTCACTCTCATAATAACCACGGCGTGATGAAAATGGGACAAACTGGCAATTTAACAGAAATGAAAATTACTGTCGAGACAAACAGCAAAGAAATATCAAGTCAGTTTACTTAGTTTCACGAACAGTTGGATCGCACATACAGTTTTTATTCAAATATTTGTAAAGAAATAAAGAAATAGCAGTATTTCGTTCGATACATTGACATGCAATGGTTTTCTGTGATTCTCAGAATGCTAGACGTAGAACAGAATCGATGCAGTACAAGATTATTCTGAATTTATAGTTCCTGATGAGTTCTTCATTTGCTTGATTTGTTGGCGAAGCGTTTGCCGGCGACTGACTCGCAACTTCACAACGAATCTAATCAAGTTTCCATCTCCAGCGAGATTGTAAGAGCTTATGCTCAAAACAAACACGTATTTATGCGACGATAAAGCTTTCAAGTCGAATCACAATAACGCGAGCATTTCTGAATCAGCACAATCAGCTTGACCATCATCTTAAAGCCTACTTGATAAAGATACGATTTAACGATATAACGGTAAAGCGCCGAGAAAATGTGAGAAAACTCGAGTTAAAACTCGAAGGCGAGGTAGGTAAGCCTGCACACTCACTCACACCCACACTCACTCACACCCACACTCACTCGCACCCACACTCACTCACACCCACACACACGCACACACTGCATGGGGTTGGGGGTTGGGGGTTGGGGGGGGGGGGGGGGGGGTGATGAAGATCGGTGATCATTTATGTCTGCTTGTTTTGCGCTTGAATAGGGAAACTGTGCACGTGATTTGGTCCTCTCTGACAGGAGCATGGCGGCCGCCTGTTGATATCAGATCAGTCTGAGAGAGTGAACCATGACATTGAGCAGGAGCAAGGGGTTGGCGGGTTGCAGAGGGATGGGTCGGCTGGGTGGGTGGGTGGGTGGGTGGGTGGGTGGTAGGAGGGAGCAAGAGGGAGCTGGAGGGAACAAGGAAAAAGGAACAGGGAGCTAGCTAGCAGATGAGACAGGATCGTTGCTATTGGATACCAAACTTGGTAATATAATGAAGCGACTATGGGTGCAATGTTTAGGGAATTCGGTCTTTTAAACTTGAGATTGAATTCAATTTGTTGTCTTTATATTTAAATTGTGAAATGTTTCAGGGTGATTAAGTTATTTGAATCGCCACTTTTAAAAGTTGATTGTTTTCAACTGGATTTTTCAGTTTTGTCTATTTCTTATTTACTAAATTTGAAAATATATTTATGCATGGTATGAAGCTCAGTTTTAGTATTTTGTAATGACAGATTTAAGAGAGATACTGGCCCTCGTCAATAACTTTCACTGAGAACATCTGCCATTTTCACCGAATCCAGTTTTTCAATTGAAGAGGTAAGTTTTAGGATCCAACTGGTGTTGGACCAGTTAAGTCCACTTTCGGTAACATGAGTTAGCCATATACCTATTCGCTCATACACAAAAAAATGTCCATAGATGCGTGAAAAATCAGGGAAGTCCCAATTACTCAATTCCTTTCTTACAAACATTTTTGGTTCAACATTTGAACCTGCTGATACCTAACTTCCTCGCAGTTTTCGTAATTTCCTGAAAATTTAAGAAAATGGACGAACTGATTATTATACTCTGTCCAATTATATAAATCCCAGATCCCAATGCACCGCCTTGTGCATTGACACCGAGGGTGACAGGCCGTCGTTCCGGCAAGTGTCGACAAGAGTCAGCAACGGCATTCTGAGCCAGGAGAGAACACCACCAAAATCTGGTGTGGCCACTCTTCCACAGGAATCAGCAATCAGGATACGAGCGGTTGCTGATAATCAACTGATTACTTAACCAATGTTGGTGATGTTGGTGACGGTTGGACGGTTGGACCGTTGCATCGAGTTGTAGGTTGCGGGGTAGCATCGATTTGCTCGTTCCAAATACTTGTGCAACACTAAACACCAAACACTAAACACCAAGCACCAGACACCCAATACCCAATGTCCAATTCCCAATACCCAATACCAACTCACTAGGCGAACCTAATGAAGCTGGAGCGGAAGTTGAGGGTAGTCAGTCTGGCTCTTAATTGATTCACTGGATTCACTTTCTTGATATCAGTAAATTGAGTTTGCAAAGCAAGCTTGAGCTTGCCTTGAGGTTGAGGGTCAACTGACCTGGTTTTATTCGTTTATTAGTTGATTGTTTCTTCGTCGAATTAAACGGTTATCTGACCGAAAGGTATTTTTGAGGAAATCGCGATATTATGTCATTTCTCTAACGAATTAAGTCTTGATTCAACTCTTACGGCTGTGTATTTGTTTATTTTTTATATTTTTTGTATTTTGAGTTTTTGTAATTGCAAAGCGTAGGTCAAACGGGTATGTTGAGCTTGAGACCCAATGATTACTTGAATCTGTGGCAGTTTTTGAACCCGATGACGAAGTTTTGTTTGTTCGAAAAAAACTAAAAAACTGTGAAACTTAAAAGCCTAAGATTATTCCATGGAAGTACGCATGGTATTTGAGTACAGGAATGTCGCCAACGGCACGTGACATTCCCAAACGGTCACCAATGTCAGTATACTGACCAAGCACATTGTTGCTTAACTTTGTTATAAGTTGTATAACTCCCTCTTTCTCCAGCGCTGAGAGCTGGAAAGCGTTTTTGTGGTTTAAACGAGAACCATGAAAGCATAAAGTATCATCAAATCTAAGTAAAATGATCTAGAAACTGTAACTAATTTACGAGGCCAAAAGAAATGGGCAGCATCACACAAAATATAGAGGAATTGAAGATTTTGAGTAGCGCCGAGCTTCTATCCGTTTTGTGGTGTGGGTAACTCTCAACGCTTCTATCTGCACCGATCTTTCTAACTGACAGGCCGAACTAGGAGACTTGTTTCTGAGGGTTTCTTGTTGTTCTGTTCCACAGAATGCAATTCCGACTTCATTTCAACAAACTTTCCGCGACGCAGAGAATCGACAAAGTTTCCATGTGTACTTTCCACGAAAGTCCACTACCCTTGAAAACCATTTTCTCTCCAAATTTGTTGTCAACAATTAGGCGATTACAAAAGACTGGTGATCTACGATAGAGCTAACGGAGATATGTTACCTATAAATACATGGCCGAAGATTTATGATTTCTTAGAATCATTCTATTGAGTTGATTGATTGTTGCTTATAACGAGCGAGGCGTGCAAAGTATTCACTTCAATTCAACTCACTCCATATAAAAAAATGCACGAGCCTGTGTTTTTTTTATGTAAATTTCTTTGCACGATTCCTATTTAACTGATTTGCATTATCGAGATTAAATTATCACGAAACTCTGAAACCCTCCGAGCTGGGACCTGCTGCCGTATTTCAAATAGTTGAACTTAGTAAAAATCGCATCAAATTAGCGATGGATGAAGTTTTTTCAACAATAAAGGTTGTTTATTTTGCCATAGCAACAACTAGGCAACGAAAAGTTCGAGCACGGCAACTGGGAAAAGCTCGGGAAAGCTGATCCAGGTCGAGGAGAAAATTGAATGAAAATTTGAACGGAAATGAACGGAAATTTGGGAAATCTTGAACTGATATTTTAATTGCTGAAGATTGCTGGGGAAAAAAACGCTCGTCCCACAACGCGATTTTTATGGCATTCGCGAAACAGATGTCATAAATTTTGCTGAAGCTTAATTCAACGGTTCGACCTCTAGCTAATTTTTTCTAACTGATCTCCTCTTTGTTCTATGTATTTTTTTATTCTTGTTTCAAGTCCTTAACTTAAGGTTACAACATTTTTAGTTTTTAATTGTAAAATAATTTCAATTTCTTTTCATTAATTTCTTTTATTTCCATAGAAATTGTTTAACATGGGAACAAGGATGCGTCGGTGGATTCTTGCCAAGAATCCCAGGAAATTAAATATCTGAACAATTTCAAATGCCAAAGACAAGTAGAGGCATCAATCACAGGGTGCTATATTATAATAAGCCTCACAAGCTTGCGAAATTATCTCGTTATTTTGGCGAAGTGCATTGAAATTACTGGCCGTTCCTTCGAGCAAATTGATAACCTATAAAGTTCATGGCTTCACTGGTATCACTGGTGTGAAGATATCACTGGTGTGATCTCTCTACTTCCGCGTCATGGTTCATTTGATAGGTCACCTCAAGCAAGTAGCAATCTGTAGTCTGGTCGGGCCCGGGACACTTATCAGTCACATGAGAAACAAATATAAAACTCACAGACTTCAGGTGTGGTGCACTGGAAATGGAAATGGCGAAGGAATTACAGGAATAAGTAGGTGTATATTTTTATTGTTCATTGCGATCTTTGGCTGTAAGTTGCGTGAAGCCTACGGCTGCAAAGAAACTGGACTACATTTTCTATAGCCAGAGTAGTTTTTACTTTAAAAAAATCTGTATAAACATTGGAAAATGCTCTTGCAGGGATTTCAACTTTTTTAAGTACCAAATTTGTTTCCCATGTTTTCCATTAGGAATTTAATGATTGCACCGATAAGCACTTCAATATTGGAGCTCAAAATTTGAATAAAAAAAATTGTATTTTGTATTATTTAAAATCCCCACATTAGCGGATAGGATTAATTTTATTTCAAAAGTGAGTGCCCTCATACCTGTTACTAAATGTGAGCCGTAAGAGTGCATTTAAAATATTTTTTAAACGTACTGACGAACACCCATTAAGCAAATTTGAAAATCACTAATGAATCAGTAATTACAGTTACCTATGTTTTAGTACCTGTATTTACGTTCCGCTTGTGCTTCACAACTCTTTTTTAGTCTAAAACTCATTACATTTTCAGCACGCCTCTCAACTTGGAAGCTGCTTTCTTCCTTCAAGGGAAATTACTAGCAGATAACAATATAAATGTTCAATTTTGAAATTTCATTTCGCATTGTTAGATAGCAACTGGCTTTCTGTTGAGAAATAGTCTCAAGTTATCTAAGACTGAAAGCTGCAGTGCTAAGAGTAGACAATGGAACGAGGATGGTTATACACTAATCTTCAGGTATCGGATAATTATTCTTTAAATTTCGTGAAAGGGATTTGAACATCTGCTAAGTAGCTTGTTCGTTTATCAAAGTCAGACAATACAGCAAGTTTCAATCGGCTAACAAAGGCTTCGTGTAACACCAGTCAGTTTATTGCTACTGCCTTATTCGTCTTGAGATTTCCGATTTAATATTTAACATCATTTTGTCCATATTTCTGTCCAAAGAACTAGAGCAGTATTACAGATAAAATTAGGATCAACAAGAATAATTATTTATCTAGAGGTACAGGCTATTTTCTTCTTTCGGAATACCTACGCTGTTGTACAAGAAAAAAAAAACTGTAAAAATTTTATATATATATTTATATATATAAAATATACCCATGTATTAATAATATATAGGTATATACATGTAAAGTATAATAATATACGGCTCTCAAATACAAATTAATTTAATATTCACTCCGACCTTTCAACTTCATATAAGCTTAGAATAGATTAGAATTTAATTGATGCTGCAACATATTAGAATAATCATAGTATCGAATTGTAAAGCGCAAAGCTTCAGGAATGTTCAAATTTGTGAGTGCCTGTATGAACTCGGCACTCGGTGCTATATTGTACTCTATAGCTCAAGTGACAGTAGAATGAGCAAGAATAGTAGTTGAAGAAGTACTAGCAGAAAGAATAGAGTGACACACGATCAAATAAAATTACTTTCCTTTCGCGATGCAATTCAATTCTGATTTTGGTTTGAAAGCTTTGAGAGTTGAAGTCCTAGATAGTATCATCCGACGCGACTCGATACCAAGCACATTTTTGTTCGTCTCTTGAAGTGCACCGGGCCCAAAGCGAATTGTTCCAAGTTCAAACGTGACGTAACGTCGAGTCACGTCACGTCACGTCACGTCACGTCACGTCGTGTCACGAGACCATGACACCATGACACCATGACACCATGACACTGTGACACCATGACACAATGACACAATGACACCATGACACCACGAGACCGCGAGACCACTTTGAGACCCTAGCGCCAAAAGGCTGCACTTTGTACTGCAACAAAGCCGCATAGAATCTCATTCGGATTGGAAAGGCAATATGTAGAAGCGTTTTCGAATATCAATCAAGGAGAATAAGTCTGGGCAGTGAAAAAGGCTTTCGAACGGATTTTGCGTTAACATGAAACTAAAATGCATTTACTGCAATATTTCCTTTAAAATAAGTTTATCACTAGATTTAAGTGCGATTTTGATGAATTTTCAACTCATAGTTACGGAAAAATTCACTGATAGAAGAGAATTTCACTGCATATGAATGTTTTTTGCCATGGATTTTACCTCAACTCCCAATCCAACCAAAAAATATTACAACTACCAGCAAGTAAATTTGCAGATCCTTATGCGAAAGAGTGTTTCTTTGAATATTATCAGCAACCTCATGATTGAATCGTCTTGAAAGCTATGCGAGCTCTTACCGTAAAACCGTTCACTTTTCCCGACTTGTTATGATATTCTCTTGAATCTATACCCGTTTTGCGCCGTGGAAGAAAATTCCGATTATGTTTAATATTCTTGATAGGTGATGCCATAAGCACGAGACTACTCTTTCTTTTATGGTGCTATGTAGCGGAAAAGCAAGTAAAGTGGATTCAGATAGCGAGGCAGGAGGCTGAGCCTGTCGCAAGGAGGAAAATGCTTTTCCGAGCAGTGTGACAGTAATGATAGCAGCATTGGTTTTATGTGGCAGCTATGCACATGTGGCTAATGCAGTATCAAATCAAGCACCTTGCTTGGTTTAGCTAACATCACTCTTTGAGACATGTGCTTCGATCCTATGATCTTAGAGATAGGTAGAAGGCGGTTAGACGCTTGCGACCGAGTCAAAGTAACATCTGGGCTAGGGCACACTTTTAACTAAAGGGCACCAACACACGTGGTTAACTCTAGGAAATAATAAAAGTTGTAGCAGCGTGTCTCGTCTGTCATCTTTATGTCCGGAATCTAGTACACCAAGCAACGGGTACAAAGTAGCTGAGAGGGGCACAGAGAGCCAATTGGCCCGCAAATGATAATTAATGTTGCTCGTCACGGTTTTTTCACAGTGACGAACAAACGCGATGAAGAAAATTATTTCTCTTATTAAAATGCCGGAGAAGGCTCGACATTTTACCGGATTGTTTTGGCACAAAATTTTGTGAATGTCGCTAGATAAAGCGCCCGTTTTTTTTTGTTTTTTTTTGTGCGAAATGTACAGTTATGATGAAATACCGTGCCAATACCTCGAAGTTTTCACATTTTTCATATATTTCCCTGTTAAAAATTCACAATCGAAAGATTTAAAAACAGATACGTGATTTCGGCAACGATTTAAAAACACTAAATTAGATAAAACGGTTATAAAATACGAGGCCGCCATGAGTTCTCATCGATAAGCGAGGGGAATAATTGCTGGAATCCAAAACGAACTCGTTTTTCTGTCGTAAACTTCAAAGATCGACTATTTATTGTCACCTGCATCAAGTTCACACACTTCGATGTGAGGTGGACACATTTCTTAGACATCTTAGACAGCTAGACATAGCTCTGGTTCCAATCTGCGAACTCCCGTTACGTTTCCCTCCGAGCAGTGAAAGATCATCAAAATTGTTTCGGACAGGTAAAGCACATCTTTGCAGACTTCCCAGCCGTATCATTGTTTCGTTGAGTAGGTATCTTTCACAGAGTAGACCTATCCACCGCCCACCAGTGATCTGGGAAATCTTACGAGTGTTGGATGTTGATCTGCTTTGATCCCGTTCCAGCTGTTCTCTTTCCTTACCAGAGCCCATCTCTTGGCCCTATCCACAAATCCCATCTTCGTTCGTTCCCTTCATCATCTCACTTCACCTGTTATCCCAGCTTTACTGTCTATCAAAGCGTAATGTTCTTTCTGTATGCCATGCCTTCACCTATACAATACTCCAGCTATTCTTTAGCTATACTTTAGCTATACTTTAGCTATACTTTAGCTATTCTTTAGCTATACTTTAGCTATACTTTAGCTATACTTTAGCTATACTTTAGCTATACTTTAGCTATACTTTAGCTATACTTTAGCTATACTTTAGCTATACTTTAGCTATACTTTAGCTATACTTTAGCTATACTTTACCTATACTTTAGCTATTCTTTAGCTATACTTTAGCTATACTTTAGCTATACTTTAGCTATACTTTAGCTATACTTTAGCTATTCTTTAGCTATACTTTAGCTATACTTTAGCTATACTTTAGCTATACTTTAGCTATACTTTAGCTATACTTTAGCTATACTTTAGCTGTACTTTAGCTATACTTTAGCTATACTTTAGCTATACTTTAGCTATACTTTAGCTATTCTTGAGCTATACTTTAGTCAGACAGTGTAACAACTGTATACCTACAGCCAATGAGGGTAACTCTTACCTTACCTCACTGTTGTTCAATAGGAAGTTACATGGACCTGTACAGTTTCAACGACATAGCAGTGATATCAGCTGGGGCCTGGTGGACAGGAAATGCTTTTTGGTGATCAAAATGCATTGCCAAATGCACCCTCTTTTCCCTCTTTTATGCTTTCTCAACATTGTTTGAAAATAAAGTTGCTTTATTTGTTGGCAAAATACTGCAAAAATTCAAGAAAAGTGCTAAACTTCAACAGTGAAATTTTCACACAAACATGAAATTATGAAATTATCTAGAATGTTTAGTCAAATTATATTTATATGCTTGGCTTCTAGAATGTGAAAAGTGATTTAGAAAAACTGAATTTTTTTGTCAAAACTGATTAACAAGAAAACTGAACTACCGTTTTGATTAAGAAGCGTGGCAGATGTAAGTTCAGAGAAAACCAATGCCCCACATTAATTTTCATCAAAATCGGTTTTAGCGTTTGGCCTGAAGAGCGTTAATAAACACAAGAAATAATAAAAAACAAACAAAAAAATCCGGATTTTGTAACAGCAAAGTTTAACTGGAGATTACGCTTAGCTCGCTTCGCTCATATTGAAAAATAAGTTATTTCATAATACTATAAGAACTTTTCCACGCGTGATTTTGAAATGATGTGATTAAGTGCACTCACGTTTGATCAAATAGCCGAGTTTTGTAACATTGCATTACCACGACAAAAAAAACCACGAAAACTATTCGCTTTGATTTGGATGCAGTTTGAGCTTAAGCCCAGAGGCCGAAACAAATGAGGAACGAAACAAATCTATAGGAAATGGGAAATGGGAAATGCGGAAAATGCATTGGTCTGAATCTAGAATAGCTTGCATTAAATAGGCACTAGTAGCAGATTCCCTTCTTCAAGCTGAGAATCCCCCATCATTCACTCGCTGTGCTCTCAGAGTTACTCTTCTAAGATTTACGAACGTTTCTACGCATATCTAAACCATGTCTCACCGCCAGTTTGTCAGGATGTTGACAGGATTTTGTCAGGCTTTTTTCAGGCCTTGGGGACTTCCGGAATCTTGACCGAGGTCATTCAAACAGACCATTTGATTACAAATTTATAAATGAAAATGGACCTTCTTACACACCACAATTGAACGAAATAAGTTTCCAGAAAACCCGAAAAATGCAGCAGTTTATTTTAGCGAGCCAATAACCATTAAAAAACACGTAAAAAAACGGATTGAGTGATGCTAAGAAAATAGCATGTAGACAAATGACGATGAGACGTGGTATAAATTCGCGTCTTCACGACCACCCTGGCTTCTTTTCGTATTTTCTCTGAGCCCGCGGAGGATGGAAGACCAGACACTACCACCCCACCCCACACCCCGTAGACCCCATTGGGAGGGGGGGGGGGGGGGGGGGGGTGGCACGTACGCGCACTTTGCGGAAGCGTCGTCACACTCGCCTCGTGGCTAAGATTGCTCCCGGATATCTCGTACGTATCATCATACTTATTGTGGCCATCTTAAATATCCCGAGACTCCATTCTCCTTGCGTGCGGCCTGGCCTTGTTTAAGTTCACGTCTAACTTTGTTTCTTCTAATTGTTATTGTTGTCACTTCGAATTGCTTGGAAAAATGATGCAGTAGCAACAGTCGCGTTTTGTTGAAATTTCTAGGCTGCCCTACATTAACACGCAGGTAGCTTAACATACTTCTCCGTTTCTTCACATGTTAAATAAATCTGTTCCAACTAGAATTTTCAACGCCTTCTCAAGTGGATTTCACGACGAAAGGTATGCGTTTTAGAAATAAACAAATATTCGTAATTTTCTTAATAATTGATATTTCTTTCAAGAACTTGGGCCCAAAATGCAGGTACCTTTTTTTTTTAATTTTCTTGCACAACGGACAATTCAAGGTTAGAATTCAAGGCTGTAGCAGAAAGCTGTGTAGATAAGTAAGTTCACGGGAATTAAAAGCTGCATCCCGGCATTTACAAGTCCTACAATTATCAGTGAATTGTTGAATCCTCTGCCGACTAAAATTACTCGGGCAATTATCAGTCGTAGTACATTCAAGCACGATCAAATCAAAAACAGATTTTAATTTGGACTTGAACGATTAGACGACGAGGTGGGGGAAGAAATGCCAGCCAACGTTGTCAGGCGTTAACATTAACAACCTAAGGTTTGGTGCTCCGTTAGACAAAACAAGCAAACCGTCTCCCTCTGTGTACCCTTAGTGAACCCTGAGTGTACCTTCAGGTGCAGAAGATCCTTGTTGACACTGCGTGTCTGGTCTAAGCATTTGCGTCGAGGTTTTCTCCCCCCACCACTTGAAGCCTAATTAATGCCATTCTCATAGAAATCAACCATCAATTACGAACATTTTCATCATACACAATCTGCGAAAGGAGGAAAATTTATTGCTCGTGAGAAATGACTATGAGCTTAAAGTGAGGTAATAACTGCAGAGTTTTTCGGATTTCAATGATGAGATTTTTATTCTTCAATCGCTGGCTGTTTTTTTAGCCACGATTTAACCTTGGATTCTAAAAGGTCCAAAATAGCGAAACAACTCGAAAGTATACTCTTGCCAGGTGAACTATTCCATCATTTGCTATGGAACAGTTGTGGAAAATCAAGGGAAACCACAAACAGGATAGCCAGTCATCAGAACTCGAATCCGGAATTTCCCGAACAACGTTTCCACCGGAAAATCTTCCCGTCATGCAAATAATTTGTACTTCCGAGCCCAATACCGACTCTAGGTCCAGCCCAGACTACCGCCTGGCCTCTCCTAGATTCCCTAGACTCCGATACTCTCGCCTGGACTCTCCTAGACTCCCTAGACTCCCGATACTCCCGCCTGGACTCCCCTAGACTCCCCTAGACTCCCGATACTCCCGCCTGGACTCCCCTAGACTCCCCTAGACTCCCGATACTCTCGCCTGGACTCCCCTAGACTCCCTAGACTCCCCTAGACTTCCTAGACTCCCTAGACTCCCTAGACTCCCCTAGACTTCCTAGACTTCCTAGACTCCCTAGACTCCCCTAGACTTCCTAGACTTCCTAGACTCCCTAGACTCCCAAGACTCCCCTAGACTTCCTAGACTCCCTAGACTCCCTAGACTCCCCTAGACTCCCTAGACTCCCGATACTCTCGCCTGGAATCCCCTAGACTCCCTAGACTCCCCTAGACTTCCTAGACTCCCTATACTCTCAAGACTCCCCTAGACTTCCTAGACTTCCTAGACTCCCTAGACTCCCTAGACTCCCCTAGACTCTCCTAGACTCCCTAGACTCCCCTAGACTCCCTAGACTCCCGATACTCTCGCCTGGACTCCACTAGACTCCCTAGACTCCCCTAGACTCCCTAGACTCCCGCCTGGACTCCCCTAGACTTCCTAGACTCCCTAGACTCCCCTAGACTTCCTAGACTCCCTAGACTCCCCCAGACTTCCTAGACTCCCTAGACTCCCTAGACTCCCTAGACTCCCCTAGACTCCCTAGACTCCCCTAGACTTCCTAGACTCCCAAGACTACCGATTGGACTCCCTGACTCCCCTAGACCATTGGTCTCGTATACACTATAAGTTACACGTTGTACTATATATTTGGCTTTGTCAATATACAGCTTTACCATCCATTACTTTGTGATGATAGGTGTTAATTTAAGCAAGGCAACTGAGAAGGTAATTATTAGCTGTTGCCGTAGAGGAGAGGCCCGGCGAAAACATGGGCCAAGTCATCCGAAAACCCAATCTGGATGCTAAATAAAGAGCAAGAGCTTTCACTGCACACAGCTGATTGACGCTAACATTTGCATATGATGCTGGAGCGATCGCCAAAGCAACGAGGCTCGCACGGATTCGCGTTTTATGCAGCTTTACACCGTATTACATGCTTACGGCCGGTGTTAAGTATTAGCTATACGACTTGTTACGACTTGTTCATTTAGTCGGTCGAGGCGTCGGTCTGTCCAATGAGCAGACAACGATTTTATAAGGTTAAGCTGCTTGAGGTTATGGCTAACTCTGCTACGACTTAATGATAGAGCGGTAGAGCGATTCTTGATTTGAGGCGTTTGTATGCTTGTATTATATGATGGCTTCATGACAGAGCGGTTCAATAATTGGCTGGGGGTGTACTTTACTGATTGACCTGATGAAATTGATGCCATTTTTGGTGTTTTTATTTTGTCCACTTTTAGACGAACGATTAATTCTCTTACCGCGAAAAAATAAATGTTTTCAATTCACGGATGACAAATTGAAGCGGTCAATTACGCAAATTAATATTTTTGCTAGTTCTTATTTAGCTTTAAAATAAAACAAGTGGAGAAATGATGCATACTTTAAAAAAGTGTCTGTGTCTGCGTTAGCTGTGACTGATCTTTATTAGGTTAGTTAGTACTCGATTACTGACAAAAATGAAATAAATTGAAATTTAATTATCATGTGCCAAAATGTAATAATCATACTTGTGTAAATTAGCGGCATTTTCCCGACATACAACGGTCACTGTAGCTTTATTCACGGCACATAAAATATGGGTAATTTAGCGGCTAACATCATCAGCTGGAGTAGGTAGGGCTGTCGGCTACGGGAAATGATGCACGGCTAAACCTACTCAATGGCTAAACGCAACACTGTTTTTCACAACAACTCTATTTGAAGTGAACGAGTCAGCTTTCCGTGTTCGTTGCTAATCCTCCGGCGGAAGCAATGCTTATTGATGATCGGTCCGGGCCGCAAAAAGCTTTTTTAATGTTGATTGAAAAAAGGGCCAATAAACACACCGGTTAATATTTAACCGGAACCATGGTCGCTGCAATCAAATGGAGTTCCTCGTGCAAATATGCTGGCTCAGCGAGTTCAGAACACCACTTTTGCCAGCAAATGCAAAAAATAGCCGGTGATATTCGCTAGATTATTTTCTATGTAGTCTTTACCCCTTTTTCGTTCCCTTTTTTCTTCTTTGTGTAAGCTTTGTAAAAAATGCATATCCCCATACTTTTAATGAAATTAGCATTCTTTTTAGCAACAAATTAAAGTTTTTTTTTATATAAACTTGTAAATGATGGAAAAATTCTTGTTATATCATTTCCTCGAATATCTTGGTTTACTTAGTACGGTCTACAAGCTTTCCTCTGCTTTCGTCTGCTTTCCTCTCGAACCTGTTGCACAGCCCAACCGTTCTACGCTTCTTTCCGTCCTCGGCAACCCTCTTTTCCAACTATTTTCCCCTTCTCCGCTCTATTTCTTTACCCTAGAGCCAAGAACCATGAGTCGCGCTCTCTTTTTACAACTAATAGATCTTTTCACACATTGCAGCGCTGGCGGTTGACTTGAAAAACTAGCAGTGCAGTAGTATATCTAGAAGTGCGCCGAACACAGGATGGTCGCATGAAAAAATTCGATAATACAGCACACAATAAGAGTTATGACGAGTTTTATTGGCAACAGTTTGGTGTCTCTTTGGGTTAGTATTGCTTGTGCAGCAGAAGTGGGTGCTAGCAGCACATTTTGCCTGGCGTGCCAGAAAATTTCCCAGCTGCCACTGTCCGTGTGACTGCTGGGGGCTGCTAGGGGGCAGCAAGGGGATGCTAGGGGGCAGCTGGCTAACCGAGGGGTAGTTTAGTGTACACACTTCATGTCCAAGTGTGTTCCACTTGCAATTCTAGATGGTATTTGCTTTCGCTTTTAGTTCCATCATCGCGTTTGTATACGAGTGGGAAAAAGTCCGTGCTTTTCTTTTCTTCTCGCTGTTTTTCTGCTGAAAATATAGTACTTGATTTAGCGGCTTAAGCTTTTTTTTTGCTGTTCTTTTTCTCCGACTTTGGTTACATTTCCACATTCATTCGGTCGAACAAGAAAATGTGCATCGCAGTCTCGTTCAACTGGACTTATTTAGACTTTAACGAAATTATACAAAGCTTATTGGTGCGAGAAAATTTAACATGCTTGATTTTTAATGAAATAAAACGAGTTATTTTCAACTCGTGTCTGAAAATAGTGCCTATATGCAGATGACTTGATGAAAATACCTTATATGTATAGAGTCAAAGGGAAATGTGAAATCTAATCAATATGTTAAAACAGCGATGTAATGAAAAACGGAAAACTGGAGCAGCCTTTCATCTGCACAAAATAAAATTGACTTCCCGTTTGTAAAGGCCGGGTGTAGAAAATCATGGACGTGTTGTGTACCGCCCTCTGACTTTTTGCTCTCTCGTTCGATAAATCATCCAATCAATCTGTCTTGCTCCGCGGCTCGCCGCTTTTACCAATTTAGATCTTCCATTACAACAGAAACACCATATTTTCCAACCATCTTCTTGCATTCAGACATGCCTACCGAGAATAACAACCTAGCTAGATCTAACTTTTCTTTCGCATAGTGGAAAACGTACTCGAAAGACTTTCCACTAAAGTTTACTCAGCTCGTGTAGTAAAGGAGTATTCCAATAAATTTGTAAATGCAAAAATAATTTTCAAGTCGTTCGAACTTTACTTTACTGAGCTCTTGTTAATCCTCGCGTACCGCAATATATAAGCACCGGTAAATACAATGCAAATTGCAAAATTCTCTACAGCATGTTGAACAGCACTACACACTAGTAACTACTCACCATCTTTTATCTCTTTACTAGAACATGGTTTTACGAACGCTAGAGTCCTACTTGAAGTAAGCTAGGATCAACATGCATTGCTCTCTTTTCCCGTTGAAAATAATATTTCCCAGTTCCCCATCTACCCAGCAAGCCAAGTACTTTTTGGGTACATGATATTATGCAGAGGGTATTTCAACGGTATGCCCGAGCCAGAGGAAGCCTCTAGCTGCAGTGTTCATTGTGTTATTGTGTAATAGTGCAATGTTCAACGTGTAATTTGATATGTGCAATTTGCAATCTGCGTGGCTCCAACCAACATCCATCCAGGAGTCATTTTATAGTTTTCTCGGAGTAGGTGTTTATTTTACTCAGCACTAAACCTGTAATGAAATTTATTTTTTCAAGTTTCTTAAAATTTGAACTAACGAAGGCTTCGCGAAAATTCGTGTAATCGTCTTGGATATATATATAAGTGTCATTTGATCGATGCGGATCTAAAATTCACAAGTATATTATAGCGACGAAAGAAATTTTAAAACCGAAAAACTGATTCCGAAGAAAAGTATTAATTTAATTTGCTTAAGATAAACACAGAACCTTTTTTATACAATGTGTAATGACACTATACATTTTGTCAAAATCAGTGAAGCTATATCTACATTGATTTAGTTGCATAAGCCTTCAAAAACGCTACAAAAACGTTATGAAAGCACCATTTTCATTTCTAGAAAAGTGATAAATGTACATGGCAGTGAAATTTCTACTCAAGCATCAACGAAAGAGGTTTCGTCCCATTATTTTAAATATATTGATCTGTGGAGCATGAAAAGGGTTTGGTTAAAACTGTAAATTTTCGTAAATAGCTAATTATAAGAAAACCGTGTAATGGATAATGCTGAAAAACGTATGGGGTCTAAGTTGAGAGTAGATAATGGTCATCTGAAAATTTAATTGAAATTGGTTCACGCGTTTGGCCTGTAGAGCGCGCACAAACACACAAACAAGAGGGTTTTTTGGGCTAGTGAAGTTAAAGATTTCGGTTCACTCGCTACGCTCATAAAATATTAATTAATATTTCATGCAAATCGGCGAGAACTCTCCACACTGCACACTGCACACTGCACACTGCACACTGCACACTGCACTCTGCACTCTGCACGCTGCACACTGCACTCTGCACGCTGCACACTGCACACTGCACACTGCACACTGCACTCTGCACTCTGCACGCTGCACACTGCACACTGCACACTGCACTCTTAACTCTGCACACTGGACACTGCACATTGTAAACTGCACACTGCACACTGGAAACTGCACACTGTAAACTGCACACTGCACACTGCACACTGGAAACTGCACACTGTAAACTGCACACTGCACACTGGACACTGCACACTGTACACTGGACACTGCACACTGGGCACTGCACACTGCACACTGCACACTGCACACTACACACTGCACACTGGACAATGCACACAGTACACTGCACACTGAACACTGCACACTGCACACTGTACACTGACCATTGACCACTCTACACTGTATACTACACAATGCACACTGCACACTGCACACTGTACACTGACCATTGACAACTCTACACTGTACACTACACAATGCACACTGCATAGTGTACAAGGCATAAATGTACACTGCACACTGAACACTGCTCAGCGTACAAGATAAATGTACACTGCACACTACACAGTGTACAAGATAAATGTACACTACTGCACACTGCACGATGTTGAAGGCAAAAAAGAAAACTCATTCTATACTTGCGGTGCAAGGTGTCACGGTAGAACAGTAACTTACAGCTTCAATTTCGACACATTACAAGTGTTTTGCTTCTATCTTATCCATACGTGAGGGAACCTAGACTAGGCTCCGAAACTCCCTATTTCTAGGTTATTTAATAGATTTATAGTACTATGTCTTTTGTTTACGGGGCTGCAAAGATAAATTTCCTTGGTCCT
This sequence comes from Nemurella pictetii, assembly GCA_921293315.2. Classification (NCBI taxonomy): domain Eukaryota; kingdom Metazoa; phylum Arthropoda; class Insecta; order Plecoptera; family Nemouridae; genus Nemurella; species Nemurella pictetii. The sequence goes on along the minus strand of OV121116.1, from coordinate 8,837,444 downwards.
GTTCAGTGTTTCCATTTGAAAGGGATTTTCAACTTTACAATGCTAGCTAGGTAATATGTAGCGACACTATCTTTGGCTTTTCGGAAGCCAGCAATCAATAGAGCATGGTCCGTTTTCACGCAGGGAAATTAATAACAAGAAGATAAAACAATTTTTTTTTTTTTCACCAGATTTATCAGTTTAAAAACAAAAAATAATGTCACGCTTGCTACCTACGTAGGTTTTCCACACTTTTCCATCAACTGTTTTCAGCAAGACACTCTGAATTGTAATTACAACGGTTGTTTCTAAGCCAACCTGCTTGTTTACAATTGGTTTTCTCTGTTTACAAGTGTGAAGTACACGTGTTCTTCATGACTCGCTAGACACCTGAAAAACTCGCTGAATTTCGCCACCCTTTGACGGTAGGGTGAAAAAACGGCTCCTCCACCACAGAGCGCGTATGCATAGCCTCCCTGTGCGTAAGATGGAACAAGTGCGTACCCTTGTAATCAATAATTGAGCCGCACCAGGACATGCTACCCTCAGCACGTTATGATCCTTGCTGGTCCACTTTGAAACAATAAAAATTCACTCATCTGTGTAGCCTTTGTTTGCAGTTCGCACGAAATGCGACGCATTTGTCTTTGTTGATTACCGTGTCTCCACTAGCACACATTGCTGGCACAAGGATGGCCATCCTGGACCATCCTGGACCATCCTGGACCATCCTGGAACATCCTGATCATTCATGTTGAATTGGTAAATTTGAATTAGTGATAATAGAAGGTATCGGCTTTTTTAATTTCATTATCGGAGGGATTCGGTGTCTGCTACTCAATTTAGTGAGTGGCTGATAGCTGATACGCTGGTAGCGAAATCGATATGCTAATTAGATACTGCTGGTGCTAGCACACATATAGCTCGAACTTACAAGTACGATTGACTCTAGCAATGAAACAGGTAGGTAATGCGATATACTATCCGCGAACTGACGCAAGTACTCCTGAGTGCTCCACACACATTCTCGATTGAATATTCATGACGCGAAATGTCATCGCAATATTGACAGTTTTACTAATTGATTTATAATTATTATAATCAAAATCTGATCGAAGTAGGATTGGTCAGCATGTATTTGATGCATTTGCAGTGCGCTACGCACATCTCAATAATCTAATTCAAAAAACTACAGAGTCAATCAGAGGTGGGGTGCAGCTCAGCGCAACTATTTAGTACAATAATGCACCTACAAGCCAGTAATTAGATTAACTAGTTATTAGACTGCATTTATGGGAATGTGCTGATCTGGAATGCAATCTAAGCGTTAGCGAATGGTTGTGGCATCTATATGGAATTCAGGACAGAGATTTATGACTATGGAGGGACCATCTGAAATGTTGCAACTAATAAACTCAAAAGGCAATATGTACTGTGTGCATCTGCTTTGAGAAATTAACGTTTAATTAGCCACTGATTTGTGGCTACGAGTGTAGGTATGCATTCAAAAATTAGTCGTGACATGCGTTCAGTACTCTGTATACGCTGTATGAATCAGGGTGAACGTTTCGACGCATATTTGCGATTAATTTCAGGAAATTCAATCTCATCCGTTCTATTCTGCCATTTAATCTGGACAAGAATTTTCCTTCCATTTCAGCTGCCAAGACTTGAAATTATTATCCACTTTCAAACCGGCGGCATAATATTATTATTACAGAATACATATTTGCCTATAATTTCATTGAATCGTCTTCGCGTTCTTGCCAATGCATAGCTATATGAAGCGAAACTTAAATTTCCAGTTTTATTGAAGTGATACTTGTATAAAATACAAAATTGATTTATTAGACGCAGATGACCAAATCTAACAAAGTGGACACTGGGAGTTTTATATTTTACCATTATTGCTTAATGCTTTGGCAATAGACGCACCATAATGGTAATGTATTGGCTGTAAGACCATACGAAATCGGCTCATTAAAAGACACAGCTGGCAATGTCCCGCGAAGTGAGAGCTTCGTGTTATGACCGCTGACTGTGTACTTGATGGCTTTTTCAATAAAACAACGTTTTCATTCGGTTTGTATACGATTCTGAATTAATCAGCGTTGTGTTCCTTAATCAAGATGAAAGCCATGTGGGACGTTTCATGCTTTTAATTGCTCATATATAGTTTGATAATTACGTGGAAAAGCAATCTTTTGATGGGCTTCATTTATATTCAGAAACGATCTAATAATTAACATCTATGCAAACTACAAATGCTCGCAAATAAATACAAGGTAGTATGGACGAATTTCTTTGATTTTAAATGACTGGCTTTATTTTGTTTTTGTTTGTGAACTTGTTGTTGTATAATTAATTTTAGTTTAATGAAATCTCAACCTATCAACTATAGGCAGGCAGGCGGGCGGGGTGGGGGGCGTCGCAGTCTGCAAAGTTGGTTCAACATCACGAAGCGCAGGTTATTGTTTAGAAGGCCATGATTTCAGGCTGCAGTCGGTAGGAACCTGGGACTTACGAGTCTGGAGTCTGGAGTCTGGAGTCTGGAGTAGGGAGTAGGGAGTCAAGAGCTCAAGTCCACTGCACTGTGTTAGATATCTAAGTATGCAGATTAAATACTCATGCAGTTTTGACGTCCCCGCCCTGTGCTCTCTCCGCGATCGCGTACCCTTTCTCTCTCCTCGCGTCCTCTCTTTCACCGCCATTTCTCCCTCACTCTGTCCTCTTCACTCTCCGTTCATTTGCTTGTGCCCTTACTCTGTCCCACTCGAACCTGCGTCTCTTTCTCTCACACCCTCTTTATTCTCTGGCTAGAATTAAGCTCCTAAATATATATTGTATAATAATCTGATCGTTCAATATGCATCAGAGACTGGTGTTGTTTCTCTATTCTCTAATGGACTGTAGCGACGCGATGCGCGAAATGTGAGAACTAAATACGAGGCTGGCCGGGTTTTATGCTAGCCGCTGTTAAATAACATAGCTTTTATTAGGTTGCGAAAGAAGCACGTAGAATAAATTAGAGCGAAGCATAAAATTATGTAATCTTACAAGAGGAATTATTGTCAACCATGATTGCAAAATATATTTTTGCTCCTCCTCATGCATAACATCCAAGTAGCACTCTGCAGAGCATGTAGACGAGACGGAAACTGTTGTCTTGTATACGAGATTGCAACGTCTACATTTTTTCACATTTTCTTAGGATTTGTTTCCAAGTTTTGTTTGAATAGACTATAGGTGTATCCGTTTTCCATCTTTCCCTCTCTCTTATTTCTTTCCTTCCTTCTTTCTTTCCTCATTCCTTCTTTTATTTCTTTTCTTCCTCTCCTTTCCTTCTTTATGGCTCGATATAATCGAACTCTGTACTAATACATATTGTATGGGCTGTGTCGGGCGAAGCCCTAAGTATAGTCTATAGAAACATTGGAAGACCCACACACACACACATATAACTATGATATAACAAAAAAGGAAAACAATAAAAAAAAAAAAAATAATAATAGCGGTGGAAAGTCGTGGAATATGATCATATAGTAATGCTTTGGTGGTGGCTTGGAGCTGGGCGGTAGACACTAGACACTACACTAGACACTAGACACTAGACGACGTAGACTCTAGAGGTAGGAAATACTTCCGTCTATCTGGACTCTTCAACGATCAACGATCGAGAAAGGTACTACGTGAGTGCCAGTATTGCAATCAATTTTTCATCTTCTTACCTCGCTTCTCTCATCCCGACACGAATATTTCGTTGGATTTAGCTGCGTTTGAACGAACACACTTCCCTTTCTTTTTTGGGTGGCTTTACGGCTAAGTCACAACTTCTGCACTCTCCAAAGTAATGATGTGCTAAGCGTATTAAACTTACATTTCCTTATTTTCCGTCGGAATACACATCTTTGTTTTGTTTTTTTTACCGAGTATACCGGTTCACTTTGCTTCTACCATTCGTCTAAATGACGTCACATCTCAGGTAGCAATCGATATGGGCCTAATCGAAAGTTTTGCAATATAAATTATGTATATAGTGTTGGGTGGGGGTGCAGGAGGTGGAGGTAGGTGGGGGTGGTGGCGGTTCAGAGGAAGGGGTCTGCTTGGAGTTACTCGAATGCGCTTTCCAGAATACTGGCAGCATGGAAAAGCCGACGCAGAGAGCAGGGAAACTGGGAAACTGCGAGAAACTAGCGTAGCTTGCTTTCCTAACTTCTCGCTTGGCCCGTCCATGGGTATCATGGCATTTGTTTCGCTAGCACTGATTAAACTTGTCGAGCAGCCGGAAATCAGATGCTAATTAATCGATATTAATTAACAGGTAGGAGAAGCGAAGACATTGAAGTTCTGTGGCTATTAGTTGAATTTGTACTAAACATTGCATGGTTGTGCCGTTATTCCTCTCTAAAATCATTCGAACTGTTCATTCACGCTTTCTTTAATTCAGCAACAAGCTAGTTGTACTGAGAAAGGAGTTATTTCCTATCTTCGGTAAGTATTCTGTAATTAGTGGGTATGAGCAGGTAGATGAAGACTTTTTTGAAGAACTGAGCATCCGTTCACCTTTCATCCGCTAAAGTGCTGGGCCAACCAATGGCCGGAAAATCTCGTAAAAGCGTTACAGTTTTTACAACCACACCTAACCATGCAACATCTGTTCGTGGTGGGTTGGGAAAAACAAAATTACTTATTTAAATCCATACACGAGCCATTTCGAAAAGGTTTGATTCAGAAAAAGCAAGCCTGCTTTGATACAGCCGCTATGCACAAGGGAGAGATTGGGCAGGCCACACGGATGGATCGGGCACCTCAAATCGTCCCCTACCCCCCTTCTCCAACCCATCCTCCGCGACTCACCCACACCTCTGGTGCACCCAAGCAGGTAAATTGATTCAACTTGATCAATAACTGTACAATTGAATTGACTCGGTACAGAAAAATAAAAATATCACTGTAGTTGATATTATAATTGGCATGAATTTGGATCCGATTCCCTGTAGCATATGATAATAATATGATTTGCAAATCTTGTATTCAGCTTCTGACAAATTGGTCCACAAATGATCTCTGGCTACAATTTGTTCAGATGCGTGTGTAGCATGACTGCTTGCCACGTGCGTGGGATCGCTTCCCCACGAAACACATCGCACTTAGAAACAGGGGTGTCCGACCTTGTGGCCCTGATGGATCAGTTGGTAAAGCATACGCCCGGCTAGCGAGGGTCCCGGGATTGTATCCCGGTTTGGCCGCAGTTTCCCTGCTTAGCTAACCCTACATCACACGAAATCACTTAAAATCACCTTTAAGCATCAAATCGCACAATACCACTGAACATCACAACCCATTAATCACACCATATCAAATCAGATTACATCACACAAAATCACAAAAAAAAATCACCCAATTCCACATAAAATCACCCAATTTTACTGAAAATGACATAAAATGATGAGATAAAAATAACATTAAATAGCATTAAATCACACAAAATCACAAAAAAAATCACATAAAATCACACAAGAACATTCAACCATTATAAAATTTCACACAATCAGTGCATAAAGTCACACTGAATCTGTACACAAACCGGCATCACACATTACCACAAGTCAGAACAACCCCCGGCAACTTCGTCCACGTATAACGGCAGAGATCGGGCCAGGTATGCCTAGTTGGCACGGAGTCGGAAATCTGTCACTGCCGACTCGTAGCACCATCCGTGCACCCTGTACACCATCCAGTGGCACCCCGAATGAATATAAATAGGATGACGCATGTTCACGGTTCACCTGAGATGCCGCGGTCCATGCGATCTGGGCACATGTCTTCTGCACCCTAACACGTGCCAGCATCTAGCATCCAGCACCCAGCATCCAGCATCCAGCACCCAGCATCCAGCATCCTGCACCCAGCATCCAGCATCCAGCATCCAGCACCCAGCACCCAGCATCTAGCACCCAGCACCCAGCATCCAGCATCGAGCATCCAGCACCTAGCATCCAGCATCCAGCATCCAGCACCCAGCATCCAGCATCCAGCACCCAGCATCCAGCATCCAGCATCCAACGCAAGAACGTTTCACCGAGCCGTAGTACGGATGTTTTAATCATGTTTTGTGCCCAATTCGTTATATTTTTCGTAGTGTGCGGTGAAGCGGTGTGTCTGGGACTCAATGGCGGGCTACTTTTGAAGATATAAACCAATGATGAAGATGAATTCAATTGCCAACCAAGAAATGTGCAATGTGGCGCGAGAAATAATTCTGGCGTTTTACCTGATTTTCACGTAAAACCGTTGAATTTATCGTGTGTCTTAGCATTTGAATGATGCTAGGATAGTTTTTTTTTTATATCAAGGGGAATCTGTATCAAATCATTTAATGCGCAACTGAATTTTGTTATAAAAGCAATATGTGCTCACCCCTAGCTCGGTTTAATTTTTATGATAAACACTCGTCAATATTTCATTACTCTCGGTTATCTGGACGCTTAATATCCGAAACATTTCACAAAGCTTCTGTTATTTTTAAATTAAATAATGCGGTTTTTGCAATTGATTTTATTTAACCATTTGAACAGTTCCGTTTTTAATACCAGGCTGGATCCTTGAAGAGTGAAATGCTCCTCGTGAGTTTGCAACTAGGTCCGTGGTCATGCGAAATTCCGCGTCTGCGGCGGCGGCGGCGGCGGCGGCGGCGGCGGCGGCGGCGGCGGCGGTAGTTAAAACTGATCGAAGGTTTTCTATGTTAACTTGCTAAGTGTTTTATCGTTTTAGTGTGCGGAAAAGAGTTTTCCTATTTCCCGCAGACCGGGAAAGTGCGGAGTGTGGCGGCGACTGGAGACACACTATCCTTACACCGAGTTGCGGTAATACGTTTCGTTAAAGGAAACTCTTATTTGAAGACACATAAAATTTAAGATGATATTATAAATCAGTAGAAGATGCCGCGTAAAGTTTGGGATTTATCAAGTTGACTGCAGCTGCTTCTTCTGCTTTGCATAAATCCTGCTGAGCTTGCGTTGCAAGCAGAAAACCACCGCAGTGCCGGCGTCGACAGCTTTTCGAAGGAGAGCTAATTTAGTCGCCTTACTCTGTATACACAGGATGCACATGGCCTGCAACATTCACAAATTTACAAAAAAAAAACTTCTATGATTATATTAATAAACCTATGATTTTATGGTAAATGATCGCGATATAGAACCTATTATCCTTCCATTTCCTTGCACAATACCCCCCCCCCCTCCCCCTTCCGCAATAACCCTCCAGCATCTTATTCGTATCTATCGTCTCTCTTAGTCTCACGTCACCCACTCCTTCCGTTCCCTTCTCGGAAAGTCACTTTGAGTCTTTTAACGACAAAGTTTACAAGTTTCAACGAAAATGTTTCCAATTGTCTTGTCCTTCGGAGGCAATCACCAACTTTATCACTCGATTCTCTCGAACTCATCTCTTTCTGTCTCTCTCCTTATCTGTATCATTTCATCTTCTTTTATCTTGTTTTTACTCGCAATGTTGTCAATTGATTTCGTTTTCATGAGTTAGAGGAAATAGCTCAAAACTGCTCTTTTCGGATCTAGATAATGTTATAAAAGTATATATCAACAGCTCTTCATTTTTTCCCTTGACGAAAATAGGAATTGGAACGTGATTTTCCATGATGTGATGTGATCAGCGTAGACCGAGAGCCTTTGATGGCAATTCCTTTCGTTTGATCATGTGAGAGAAAATTCACGTCGGACAGTAGCCAGTAGCCAGTAGCCAGTAGCCAGTAGCCAGTAGCCAGTAGCCAGTAGCCAGTAGCCAGTAGCCAGTAGCCAGTAGGCAGTAGGCAGTAGGCAGTAGCCAGTAGCCAGAAGCCAGTAGCCAGTAGCCAGTAGCCAGTAGCCAGTAGCCAGTAGCCAGTAGGCAGTAGGCAGTAGCCAGTAGCCAGAAGCCAGTAGCCAGTAGCCAGTAGCCAGTAGCCAGTAGCCAGTAGCCAGTAGCCAGTAGCCAGTAGCCAGAAGCCAGTAGCCAGTAGCCAGTAGCCAGTAGCCAGTAGCCAGTAGCCAGTAGCCAGTAGCCAGTAGCCAGTAGCCAGAAGCCAGAAGCCAGTAGCCAGTAGCCAGTAGCCAGTAAAAAGTCACCGATGCAGTGAAAATTGCACTACAACCGGAAAGATTTTAAACTCGAAAAGTGGGTTAAAGCATTGATAGGTTGAAAAAGAAACCTTGTTTTTCCCACTGTGTTTTTTGACGCATCCAACCGTATTCTATTAGGTCGCAGCAGAGCCAACGCGTGTGTCTATGTATTCTGCTATTATTTTTGTTATCCGTTGTCTGTTTTCCACTCTGCGTTGTTTCCTTGCACTTGACTGCGATAACAAAAAGGTGTAAATGTGCAGGCCTGCGTCAGTCGAAGGTGTAAAAGGGGACGGGGTGAGGGGGTGAGGGGAGGGGGGGGGGTACCTATCCACTGCCCCCACCCTCCCCATCTCTCCCCACCCCGCTTAAGCAAGTGTCCCTAAAGTACCACCTTGGCGTGAAACCCTTACCAGTCTTACACTCCCCCCTAAGACTTCCCACACAAACACACATACGCGCACAAACCACCCTTACCACCTCGGTTGTACCTTTGCTCCTTTTGTTTCTTTTCCCACCCCAACCCGGTGTTCGCAAATGCAGAATGTATAACTGACTCGAGACAGGCGTAGAATACTTAAGATCTGTGGAATTGTCTTAGAAAAGTTGAAGTGTTGTCAAAAAAGGAAATCTTGTGCTTTTCGTATGACATTCCAAGAGGTTTTCCAGGAAAATTAATGAAGGAAGAAAATGACAGATCCTTGCAATATACATCTGTTACACACCACTCTAATATTCTTTTCGAAAACATTCCAGAATGATGAGGAAAAAAATCAAAACAAAAAAGAACGCTAGAATTTCCAAAACGTGTACTAAATTCCCTCCATAAGCATAAAGGAGATTTTTTCAGGTGCATGGGAAAATCATACTTAGAGCGGTTACTTATTTTCCGAATGTCTCATCTTTGAGGACTGAATTTCAATGTGGGGTATTATGCAGCATTCGAATTTCGTCCACATAACCGCTCCTAGAAATATTAGTTGAAATTGAATTCACGTAATCACTGAGCGAATGTTTCATGCAAGCTTCGATGGTTACAATACTGGTTCAAGATATTCAATTCAAAGTGAAATATATTGCTTACTGCTTTCTGCTTTGCCGAGCATCGTTTTAGATTCTTATTACGCGATTCCATGCGTGCTTTTTGCCAGAAACTGCTCTTTTAATTTTATTCCAGTGCTCACCAGATGTGCTTATTGAAAATAGAAAAAAACACATCTTCTTGCAAACTAATTTCACAAGGTTATAGATGTTATGACAGAACTGTGTTTCCCTTGTTGCCGGTTTTGGTTGGGTTATTTGGGGGGGGGGGGGGGGGGGGAGTTTGGTGTTAATAGAATGAGTTGAGGTGCAGCAGAGTGGGGAGGGGGTGCTGAGAAGGGCGGGGGTGGGGGTCGGGGGTGGGGGCCGGGGCCGGGGCTGGAGCGGGCACGGCGAAATGTTCATCTTCGCACTAAAATATATAGCAAGCCAGATGTAGCTATATAGGTATAGTAAGGAGTAAGATTCGTACGTAACGTGCCCTCTGTAATATTCCAATTTCAATTTCACGACTCGGTAACTTATTTCATGTGATTCAGCCTGGGATATTTTGTTCGACAACGGAATGTTTTTCTCGCTATGACTCGCTAACCATACCAATCCCCGTCCGTCATTTCGCATAAAAATGAAAATTCGTTTATTCAAAATTGCGCCATACTTCCCCCTTTCCTTTTTGTTTACAATCGTTGGATGGTTTTCTTTTTCATTACCTACTGGAAGTAAATTGTGATATTTTTCATAAGTGAAAAATAAAATTAGATGTATTTGAGGTGTGTAATTGGGCCGAGAGATTGATTGGATTAAGGTGCATTGCCGGGTGAAATTTTGCAAGTGGGCACCAAGCCGCATGCTTCATTTCACCGTGCATGACACTTGGCTTCACTCCATCGGGTTTTTTCTTTGAAATGTTTGATTGCCAGCGATCTTGCTTCGCGTCTCCCTATTCGCATTTAATTCGTCTCAATACAACACTTACAACTTTCCAAACAGCTGTTCGTACAACATGAGACATTCGGATGAATTAAGTGTTAACTTATAATCAAGAAGGGAACAAAATTAACAAAAATATGTGATTCCGTCAATTTAACGCATGCCACAAATGATACCACTATAGTATTGTTTACAATTTTACTTAATCGAATTTTACACGAACATTCCCAACAACCTACCCTTAATGATGTGTTCTTGATTGAAAGAAAACGCAACGCTAAACCAGCGAACACAGAGCTAATGCCATATTGTGAAACATCTCCCATGCGTCACGTTCCGTTTTAGATTGTCTCCTGCAATTTTCTCGGCGAATATTTTATTTATTATCTTTCTCTTCACCTTTGTACCATACTGGTTATCCTGAAGCTCCCTTCCCCCGGTTCATTCTTATCGCGTAGCTTGGGCGGCCACTAGCACACGGTCGTATAAGCAAGCCCCAGCAACCCCCAGCAACCCTCAGCAACCCCCAGCAAGCCCCAGCAACCCCCTACCCTCACCATCCCCAGTCAACCGCCAGCAAAACATACAGTTTTTTTGGTGAGAACCTTCCACTCGCAATCTGGTGAGCACTCATTCTGCATAGACGCCATACAGGTCCCCATGAAGCTGTACGCGCTCACAGGGTGCGAATACACCCTAATCAATAGTACCATGAAAACGGTATTTTTTTTAAATTCCCCGAATAATGACGGGCTGCAATTATTTTTATTACAAACTGTTCTCGGGCTGCATATTAACGCAAGTGCATAGTTGATTTTGTTTTGTCATGTTTTCATAAAAGAATTCCTGTGCACGGGAATTTCAGTTTAGATTCTACCTGCCTGGTATATACACCGTATTGAGCGATACCATGCTCTTTATTTTCTGAAAAGCGGGAATTTGAACATTTTAAGCTTGATCAAATTTCATCTGTGCTGTGTAGATCTTCTATGTGAAAGCGCAACTGTTGGTGCTAGCGTCTACCTGGAGTTTGTATTGTACGGCGGGTGGCTGTCTGGTGGAGGTGTGCAGCCTAGGACTCATATTTTAAGGGTCTTCCCCTCCCCCCCCCCCCCCGCACCCCTGCACTTATTTTTTCCTCAAACACCGTGCTGCCTATTAAAGCAAATTTAAGCAGATTCGAGGGAAAGCCGCACAAGTTATATAAGCATGGGCACATTATGTTAAAGAACTTTGCCATTTTTTTAAACTTCCCCACCCAAATTGCGAGTTTGCAACAGCATAGGGATAAAATATGATTTCAACATCGGTTGTTAGGCCACCATGGCAGCTCTAAGTGTCTCCAAGTGTCTCTAAGTGACACCTTAGCGATAAGAAACATACGCTTAGTAGTTAGCGGCTATACCTACAGGTTGTTTTGCAGTTCGAACATATCTCATCGCAATCAAAAGTCAGTCCCGTCGGGATGATGGGTATAGCGATTCTAATAAACTTTTAGATTGAATAATATGTCGTACAATAATTAGATTACCGTATGTCCTTTATTCATAATTTATACCAGCACTGACGGGTATTCGGTATTGGAATGATGCCAATGGAATGAAATTATCAAAAAAAAAACTTCTCACTGTAATCGCTTGGTATCCAGTCACCATTAAAACCATTGTGATGTGATTTATTATCCAACGCTGAGATGAGATCATGAGTGCCCATCTCTGTATCCTTATCGACGAGTCTATTTTTATTTTTATCTCCCCCACCCCCTATCGCTTCTCCGTATCGTACTCTTTCCGAAGCACGAAGAAAATAATTGACTCTTATTTGTTCGCTGGATTATAATAGATCCGGACGGTGCTATATACGGCAACGGCATGCGCCGCACGGCATACGGCGAGCAATCACCTTGTTAGTATCAGGTTGACTCGTTTGCCATCGGAAATAAGAACATTTATTTAAATCGAGACTTTGCCCAGCAAGGCTCGCTATCTGGGGGTGCTGTGGGTGTTAGTGTGGGTGGGTGGGTGGGTGGGTGGTTGTGTGGGGATGAAACGAAGGTTGTTCGGCTGCACGAGGCTGGGAACTAAGGAGGCAGTGGATACTCACTTCTAAGTCGCCGCCCACGACACCGACGTCAACACCGACGCCGACGCCGACGCCGACGCCATCCCAGTGGCGTTGTGTACCTACATATCTACATAACTTCAGGGTACCACGTAATTGCAATCTTAGAAATTCAGTCTGACATACTTTTTGCATCGAAAAATTACGAGCGGATGGGTCATCCGAAGTTTTTTTTAGGGTAGGGTAAAGTGTGAATTTTTCATCCAGGGGTCGGGCTGGAAGGCAAAATTTCAGTCTTTCGTTCGAACGCCAACTTTTAGATCTTCCGCGTTATTTTTGTTGTTACATTTTGATTTAGAAAATGGACCGGGAATTATTATACTTTTTACATTTGTGCGTTTTTAAAAGAATATTAAAAAAATACCCTTTAGGCATAGCCAAAATAGGTAACGCAAACAAAACTGAAGAAGCGACCACCAATTAATCTCAAAAATCGCCAATTTGTTTAATTTTTTTCTATATTTTAACTTTTTTTAAATGTAGAGAACATTTTAAGATTGGAAATTGTTACATGCTATCGCAGCCCCGCCGTGGCGATTTGTGACCCCCCCCCCCCCCCCCCCCCCCCCCTCCACCCTCCACACTCCCGACACCCTCGACCCATGGAGTGCGCCACTGGCCCGGCCGCTTCCTAAGCACCGCCATTAGTGGCATTGCTATCTCATTGATGTGGCTGTTAATTTTGCCGCAAAACAAGGTAATTCCAATTCATCACTGTCTCTTGTACGCGCCGCTGAAAGAGTCTCATTATCCGAGATTTACTATTGTAGCATACTGATATTATTCCAAGAAAATGTCAGCCAGTTTAATCTAGACGCATCATATACCTTTTCATTAGAGAAGAAAAGCTTGTTGTTATGTTATAAAAATGCTTCTGTTTCCCTCCCGACCTTAATGGACATGTTGTTTATTATTATAATTAGTGTTACGTTTAGAAGAGTCAGGTTTCTTTTAATTTAGTTTCATTTAATTATAAATATTATTAAAGCCAATTTTGTTAGAGCGCAATTACGTTTTTAGAGTTCATCCTTTATAAGAGCAAGGTTTTGTGTGAAGCGAATGGAAGCATCTACTCGCTTAGTGAAAGCTCCACGGGGAAAAAAATCAGTGCATTGTCTACAGCCTGGTGATAAGCAAAAGCATACACACGAAAATGAATTGAATGCTTTAGTCCATGTTATGAAAGGGAAATTATGCCAGCTAAAAAGCACTTACGCTAAGCTAGTATACTTAAAAGTAAAATCGCTTCGTGGGTAGAAGGGCCAACAGAATTTTAAATGGTTAGGAAAGTCCTTTTGACAATGCTGATCTGGTTTTCTTGGACGAAGCCCCCTACGGTTTCACGAGAACCTGCGCTCTAACAGAATTAGCAAATTATTTTCTTGCGCTGTTTTTTTTTTATTATTCTCCATCGTTGTGGCCTTGTTTTCACGTGAGATCAACGGTAGTCCATCTGAAAGATAAACCTCGTGGATTAAACAAAGCTCTCGATTAAAGAGTCTCAACATTTTTCCGGATGAAAATTTTCATAGAACTAGACTCAGCATAGTTTTGAACGCTTGAGGAAAGTGCGGCTATGTGTGAGATGACCTTGTCTCTAAAAGCATCCCGAGTCACGAGTCAAAACACCGTCATTATCTGGCGTTCGTCAACCAATAAAATAAGTCATCAAAGGAAAAATAAAGTATCTTTATATACAACCCCCGGCAACGGCATTTGCAGATTGCTTTACGGATTAACGTGACATATAAAAGCATGGAATTTGCTGGACTATTTGCTAATTGATATCTTTGTCGATTTGATTTATAATGTCGAGGTATATGAATGGTGCAACCACGACAAGTATGAGCGCGAGATTTTCTCGGGTTTTCCAGTTAAAGCTGGGTTAAGTTGGAGTGGTGGACGAGCGGGCTGCGTCCAATGCCAGTGTTGAGACTCGCAGATAAAGAACTAAGTTAGCTACGGAAATGGGGAGGCTTTCAAGCTTTAGGGGTCGTGTTTAATTGGATTTCCTAACTATAGAACAGGACAAGAGAAGGACAGATAATGGAAAAGAGTGGTCGAATATAATGAGAAAGAAAGATAAAAAGGGGGTATATTCTATGTACACGTGAACACTGCTTTCGAGCGTATGAATTTGCTGGCAACAGAAAAAACCCAGCAAATTTCTGTAATTTACAGAAACAATTACTTTTTGACACGTCCTCTTTAAAAATCTCTGCAAGTTCGTTTTCCTAACTTTATGTTCTTGTTCGAAAGACAACCATGCCGAAGTTTCCTTTCTCAAGTGTCTTACAATTAACCATATTTCAAGTCTGCACGTTTTCTTAAGAAACCATTTACTTAACTAATTTCAATAGCATGACATCTCATTAAAGCATTCACTTGCAGACAAAACGTAGGATGCAGAGGTAACCGCGCCGTGGATATCGCTTAACGTTATACTTGACTAAGTTTCTACCCTTTTTTCCAACGGTTTCAAGTCATTTACTATTTTCTTGCTGAGTTAACGATTGGTTTTATTTGAAATCAACGTCAAAAGATTGCATTGAAATGCGAGCAAGGCACTGACAGTATTGACATGAAATTAATATTCAACTCTTCTCTCTTGCTTGCCAAACACGTCTCCAAGTCGGAGAAGTCTTAAACACTTCAGTAATGAGTAGGCAACGCCAACTTGTCAGATATTCCCAATTTCATTTCTTTTCCCCACGGCTTTAACCAGCAATTCTTCCACTCAGCTTGATTTCTCACGTTTTATTGTCACTTTATCACAACTTGTAACTGCTCTTCTTTTGCAGGCATAAGTGAAAGCAGACCGGAAATATTCTTTCGCTCCCAGGATTGAAGAAGAAGACAGCAGTACTCCGCACCAATTTCCAAATCAAGGTAAGAATATGTGTAGCTCAAATATTCTTCTTCATCTAAAACCATACCTGTTAATCACTTAAATGTGCCGAAAATAATCATTAGACGGTGCAACTCTTTTGAAGAGAAAAGTTCTCAAAAATCAACTGGGAAAAATCCGCGTCAATTAAAAAATCCAACAACTTTCTCATCATCCCATTCAGCAAATTCACGAGGAATGAGATTGAATCCGACAACTTCTCCACTATAGACATCAAAATTCAGATCAATAATTGACAAATCGGTAATTGGTGAAATGAAATGAGAGTGGTGTAACAGATGGTGTTGCTTATCGACCAACTCAAATCTATTTGACCTTTTCAATTGGATTTAAGATGAAAATGTCGTTTCTGTGACGTGTTGTGAATGGATTTGACATGTGGAATTGGACGTGATGTGTTCACGGATGTGAGGTGGTTTTTTTGGCCTGGTTTTGTGCCGGTGCCGGTGCCGGTGCCGGTGCCGGTGCCGGTACTGGTGCCGGCGCCAGGGTGTTTGTGGGTGGCGGTAGGGGTGATGATAAGGGGGAGGAGGTGGGTCCAACGGAATACGTGAATGTGTGTGTATGTTGGAACGGGCGGGGAGAGTTTGGGCTGGTGTGTGGGGGAGGACTGTGGGGGGGTTGTGGGAAGGAGGAGGCTTTCTAGTCTCTTGTGGGTTGAGCTCTACGAAGAGACCTTGACACTTCTAGGGGCGGCATGGCTCGGCATGGCTTGGTTTGTTGCCTTGCTCAGTTGAAGTCGCACGTTTCCGTTACCTACAAGGCAGACAGTGAGAGACGAACCCCAAACGCGTCGTAACTCGGAAGCTAGAAAGTAGAAACACAAATGGCAAATTATGCATTTGATGAGAGAGCGCGAAGGATAATAAATGTGTGGGTGTAACAGACATAAGGGCAGCATTGCTACCATGGATACCAATAGCTGGGCCATATGTTTGAATATTCAGCTTAGTTCAGATTTGAAATAAGTGTACCCCCCAGTATTGACTTTGGTTGAAAATGGAAAGCTCTCTGCCCAGGATACTCTATTCTCAATGGCGTATCTATTGAACAGTCGGCTATCAAATTGTTTGCACAAAAGCTTGCAAGGATGTTTAACTAATAATGTTAAACGCCTCGAGTATTATAAAAACGCGCATCTTTAAATGAAAAACTGAAGAAAAGAATATCCAAAGCCAATTAAGTGGGGTCGATAATTGTTATTCATGCGGGACCAAAAATCCCAGCAGCGGCATTGGGTTTTGAACGAGAGCGGTCTGTTTGCCATCTCCAAGAAAAACCATTGACAACTTTATTCTTAGAAGCATTCGGCTACAAAAGCTGAGTTAGATTTAGGAAAGTATAGGTGAGTCGAAAAAATCCCATGACATTACCGAGCACTAGCAGTCTTGTCGATGATCGATGCAACTATAAGTTGATCTGGAATTGTGAATGATGGGAAGATGTTTTAAGAATAAGCGAACAAAAAAGTGAACTGGCTCGTTGGTAGCACATGGAGCTCAGCCGTCTCTCTTCCAAAAGAGTTACAATGTGACCGTGTATCTGTCAGTCTTAAATCTCTGATGGTTTCATCTCGCGTTCCAACCATCCCAATCTCCTTACAGCTTCCTAGCTACATTTCGCAAAGAAAGAAATAATTCTGAAGGTGCATATAATGTCAATCTCGTGTTTGTCACGCAGGTAAGTGTGAAAACAATTGACGTGAGTTTTAACCAACCAAGAATGTCAATTAACACTGACCCTTAATGCTTTCTGATTTTAAAGCTTTGCTTTGGTTATGTCTAATAGTGGAGGTGCCATGTTTCAGATAGTTTGTAAGAAGCTTATATCTAATACATTTTCGGATGAGACCTGGTGGAAAATATCTTCAATTTTACTGCCTCATTTACAGCATGAGAAATAAAAACACTCTTGGAGACTATGCTTGCATAACCCGACACCTGATTATATAAAAAGTCAATGAAAAGAGATCAATACAATTTCTGGTGCCATACAGTTTTATCAATATGAGTGGATTCGTCTCTGTTGGCAGATCTAAATCAATATTGATGTATAAAAATTGGATGAAAATTATCCTTTTTTCGGTAATATCCATGCAATTTTCGTGCATTAGATTAGAGCGGCTTAAAACATGACGCTCTCCAAATTCTGTAAATGTGTTTCAGAACCACCAATAAGTAAACTAGAACTTTGATTTAAAATTACATTCAATGTACTGAAAAAGATTAACACAATCAACCGCTTCAATTAAAACACGAAAATCGGGAAATAGCATGTTTTTTTCATTAATTCGACCAAATGGGCAAGCATCAAGGCATTCAAGAACTTAAGAATTGACTATTTAACTCGATAAAAACACAAATACGTAGGAAGTGTGTTTCGGATACGAATTAATACAATTTACGGATAAAGAAGACGGTTCAAATTTTTGGAATGGAAATTTCGTTTCTAATAATATATACACAAAACACTGTAGTAATTTGGACGAAGGGGTGGAATACGGTAACTTCATAAAAAAAAGTTTCAAGACCCGCTAAGAAACTTAACTTGTGACCTCGAGGACCACAAGCTTCACCACATCTTAAGCTCTGTCCAAAGGTGGAGGTGCCGTGTTTTATATGTGATTTTGTAAATAACATATTATACTATTATATCTATTGAAAAGCAGTAATACACTTAGTTTTTATGTTCCTCATTTCGATGTGCCATGTTTTACTTTTGCTTTAAGCTAGCAAGTTGAAGTGATTTTTAGTAATGCCCAATATTGGAGGTGCCATATTTCTAAGTAGGTATTTTAAAGGCTGTGTGAGGGGAAGGTAGGTTTTACATATCTGCTAGCGCACAACGAAATATGAAAAATGTCTCCAGTCCGTCTGTCCCGGTTTCTGCCCCAAACGCCGCGTGGATTCTGTTGTGACGTCATATTTGCTGAAGAAAGATTGCTGCGCCAGCTATACGCAGACTATTTTCCTTTCTTACAATTAGATCGAATTTAGTCGAATTTGATGTTTTGAGTTAACTTGTATTGATACATCGAATTACCAAGAGAGTTAATAATAGATTAAAAGGTGATTAGGTATTGCACGTTGCACTAGAAAAACGTATAGAATGGAAGCGAATGGGGGCTACCGATGGCCTAGCTCGTCCTCCAAGCAGGTCTCGCCGGCCGGCCGGCTGGCTGCTGGTAACCCACTCCACGCGCCGCGCCGCACTATTTCCCCACACCTTGTGAGGTTGCGTGTTAGCTCGGAACTTTTTGACCATTCTAGTTTACAATGCTTGTTTTGAAGGCAAATCGATCTAAAACTGAATTCGAAACCCTAACAACGAGTTTCTTCACCTCAAACGGCCTTTAATATTGCGAACATTGGTATTAGCATTTGACAAGCTACAACAGCATGTTATTGATGAGTATAACGAGCGAAGCGAGTGTTCCGAAATTTTCAATTAAACTTTACTGCAAAAAAAAATCCTGAGCGTATTTTTTGTGTTTGTTCGCGCTCTACAGAACAAACGCCAAAACCGATTTTGATGAAAACTTATATGGTTCCTCGTTTTCTCTGAACTTAGATCTGCCACGTTTTTGAAGCAATTTGGACGCGTAAATTGTATGTAATTAAGTTTTTATGAAATTTTTCAGTGTTTCCAAAACACGTTTTGCACTCTAGAGGCCAAGCCCATGACTATAATTTGACGTAACTTTCTAGACATGTTGGCCCTCATGATTCAATGTTTGTGTAAAAATTTCAATGTTGTACGTCTAGCACTTTTCTTGAAAATGGCGAATCTGTATCTTCAGCCAATTTTAACGAATTACAGTGTGCGTTTTACATTTAAAAAGAAGATTATGTATTATATTTTCAAGCAAATCAATTAAAAAGTTTTTCTTTTAGTCAATTTTTACGTTTTGAAATATTCAAATAATTTCAAGACGGTTACATCCTACTGAATACTTTTTACAGGCAACGAATGTCAATGAAACGAATAGGTATATAAAATTTACCTTACACGCTTCTAGGCTATGCGCACACTCAGTGTAATCGTGTTCGAGAGAACATCTTGGAGAGGAACTGACATATATTACGACATTACAACAAAGTTAATATTAACACTGCCATATTAATCAATGACGAGCGTTAATCATAGTTCGGATACGAGTTACGACCATGAGCGCACAAGTGCCAACGTTATACGCTGTTTATTTCGAAATTAATTTTACTTTAAACTTTAAGCGTTGGTATGTTCTTTGATTGAACACAACCCAGTAATAACGGTGTTTTCCGGAACATTTTCTGCTCACTCAGACATATTACTCGAAGCAAACCACTTCTTAAAATGCATTCACCATGCGAATTGCGAATATACGCTAGACGGCTACATAATTTCATGCATAGCCACGGTTAATTTCATCACAAGCTGCCAAAACTATTATCAGGACAAAGCTTTCTAAGCATTTTGATGATACCACATCGTTATACATTTTATAGCAGCCATGTACCGTCCCACATATCTACCTCTCTACACCACTACCTATCTGCAGATAAAGCATAAGCGGCAGAGCTATACCTTCTGTATCGTCTTCAAGCTCGCTCCGTGCGCTAGCAGTCCTAGGCGGCAATTCACAGGACAATGCACATGCAGTCAATGGATGAACAAGATTTAATTACGCCGATATATGGGCCTGTTTCCACGCGTATGACTCGACACAAACAGGCAACCCTTGCATAGAGAGTTGTGCTCGGCCAGAGAGTTGGAAAATAAAGTCTCTCTCCTCTCTTCAGTGGCTCTCGGAAGCCCGGAGTCTGGCTGGAGCCAGTGTTTCTGTCAATTGCACTCTGCTATTTATTTGCGCTGTGCAGTTAATGTTTTGCGCTTTCGGGCCATTCTTTCTGATATGTTATTGCTTTCAGAACGATTGTTTCAGCGTGTTTAATATTCAGCGAAGCAGGCTTCACCTGCAATCATTGCTTTGGATTTTGTACTTCACCCGAATCACAAAACCAATTTCTATAAAAATACCAAAAGAAAAATGACGGACAGCGTTTCATTAAAAAATGTGGTCCGGAGCAACAGCCGGAGGCTGGTGGTCGAATCCCCTAGCGGTTGAACGTTTTTGAATGGAACTTAATTTCGATTGATAAAGAGGACTGAAAAAGTGTGCCGTTGATTTATAAAACATATTCTACTCTTTGAAGTGATTTGCAGCCTGGACGAGTTCCTATACTTGCCGCGCGAGGATCGGCGATGTTTGAAATATCCTAAATTATAAGGACAACATTGCTGCGTTGAGATGAGATTGATTCACTCCGTTGGAGCTACGCGCGCAGTTGTCTACGAGAGAGTTGGCTATTCACGAGGTGTTGACGGCGTCCTTCTCTCCCGAAACGTGACAACAGTGACAAGCTACAAGAGGATTTATCCACACCACACTATCTCTCTGTCTCTCTGTCTCTCTGTCTCTCTGTCTATCATTGCTAGTTTACCTACAATCTACATTCGACGAACGACAGACACGTAGCCGCTTTTCTGGGAGAATCGCAGTTGCAATACGCGGCCCGTGACATCGCAGCAATTTACCCAATAATCGAGAAATCGCACGTTTTGCAAATAAATGTGCTTTGAAGTTGAGTAAAATATTGAACTCGATGCAGTGCTGTGGCGAGTACTTACGTACGAACAGCGTTACCACGTGCTACAGACCGGGAAAGAGGCTTTCATTTATTTATCAACATGCTTATGTGTGGGGCATGGCGATTCGTTGACCCACGGGACCAAAACTGGCTTAAATAGTTTTTGATGAGTTGATATAAATGTGTTTTTTAGGTGGGATTACTCAATTTAGGGGCCATGGTGTCGAGGCGAGTTGTGGACGACGCGTATACGTGATTTAGATTGACAAATGATTGGCACATTTTGACGAGCTCTGACAATCTATCAAATCCTGTCTAACCGCCACAAAACCAGCCGCTTTCACGTTTTTAGCGAATCAGCATTCTTTTACGCACTGAAAAATGTGTTTCACTGTTTCCCTTTAACAAAATGATAAATTTTCTTCAAAGCTACAGAATGTATTGGGCAGGGCAGGTATGTGTTGCCTGGCGTTGCCTGGTGTTGCCTGGTGTTGCCTGGTGTTGCCTGGCGTTGCCTGGCGTTGCCTGGTGTTGCCTGGTGTTGCCTGGCGTTGCCTGGCGTTGCCTGGCGTTGCCTGGTGTTGCCTGGTGTTGCCTGGTGTTGCCTGGTGTTGCCTGGTGTTGCCAGGTGTTGCCTGGTGTTGCCTGGTGTTGCCTGGTGTTGCCTGGTGTTGCCTGGTGTTGCCTGGTGTTGCCTGGTGTTGCCTGGTGTTGCCTGGTGTTGCCTGGTGTTGCCTGGTGTTGCCTGGTGTTGCCTGGTGTTGCCTGGTGTTGCCTGGTGTTGCCTGGTGTTGCCTGGTGTTGCCTGGTGTTGCCTGGTGTTGCCTGGTGTTGCCTGGTGTTGCCTGGTGTTGCCAGGTGTTGCCTGGTGTTGCCTGGTGTTGCCTGGTGTTGCCTGGCGTTGCCTGGTGTTGCCTGGCGTTGCCTGGCGTTGCCTGGTGTTGCCAGGTGTTGCCTGGGGTTGCCTGGTGTTGCCTGGTGTTGCCTGGTGTTGCCTGGTGTTGCCTGGCGTTGCCTGGCGTTGCCTGGTGTTGCCTGGTGTTGCCTGGTGTTGCCTGGTGTTGCCTGGTGTTGCCTGGTGTTGCCAGGTTTAGTTGCTCGACCGTACCGGGAAGGGCGCGATATAAAACGCGCGCCCAAAGAATATAATGCCGCGTGTAACCTCGTGTAACCTCGTTTAACCTCGTGTAACCTCGTGTAACCTCGTGTAACCTCGTGTAATAGGTGGACAGGGAATAAAACTCCCTAAGTGTCGGGATCACCGGCCTAGATGACATTCACCGAAAAAATTTCACTCTTCTCTTTCATATTACTATATATATAAACTTTTCTTCAACTAAACACAGAAGTTTAGGAGATAAAGTGGAAGGGTTGAAAATTCATCCCGTGGGATTTAAGGAAAATGAAATGATTTCATACAATCTCGTGATGTGATAGGCGAGTGTGAGGGTGGAGACTTAAGGGGTTGAAAAGAAAGGAGGGGTCGCGGCATGGAGGGAAGTAGAACGGTGGCCGAAAGGAGGGGGGGGGGGGGGGGGGGAGAGGGGGGGGGGGGGGGGAAGGTGGAGTGAGGCGTAGGTGCGGCGAGGTCGCATTATGATTATGAGCGACCGAAAAACTTTTGCATTCAGAAAAATGAAAAGTTTTTTTCACTGAAAAAAAACAAACTTTGTCATATTTGCCCGTTTTACATTATATAATTTTTTCTGGATGATTTCCAGGGCAAGTGTCTCGAAAACTTGGTCGCTAACTGCTCGTTGAGAAGTTTTCATTCCGCTAATAAACTATAGGATGAATTTGGCGGCTTCCGGCTGCAAGCTGCAAGCTGCAAGCTACGATGCTACGATGCTACGATGCTACGATGCTACGATGCTACGATGCTCCACGCATCGCGATTGTCACACTCACAAGACACAAGGCATGCAGCACACTCGCCGCCGGTGGGCGCTCCCCCCCCCCCCCCCCCCCCCCCCACCCCCTCTCTCCACCTCCCCCCTTCTCCACCGTCCCCTCACACCCGGGGGGCCGGCAGTATAGCGTTGTACGTGGCGAAAGTCAATGATGCTTTCTACTTTCTTCGCCTGATGTGGCCAGCAAAATTATCTGGCAAACATGCACGACACTGTACTTATTGTCTCGCGAACAACGACTCTTTCAGTCGTGCGAAGATTTATTTCATCTTCACCGTGACACATTCGGATATTAAGAATTATTTATTACACATCTTGTTGCCAATTGCAACAAATTATCTTCTTAGATATTAGAGCCAAATTCCGTTCGGTCAGATGTTCGTGGAGAGAGAAATCTACGCCGATCTCGTTCTAGCACAGGACAAACTAGATTCATTTAATTCAGTCTTGATGTTTCTTGCTGCTTGCTGCTTGCTGCTTGCTGCTTGCTGCTTGCTGCTTGCTGCTTGCTGCTTGCTGCTTGCTGCTTGCTGCTTGCTGCTTGCTGCTTGCTGCTTGCTGCTTGCTGCTTGCTGCTTGCTGCTTGCTGCTTGCTGCTTGCTGCTTGCTGCTTGCTGCTTGCTGCTTGCTGCTTGCTGCTTGCTGCTTGCTGCTTGCTGCTTGCTGCTTGCTGCTTGCTGCTTGCTGCTTGCTGCTTGCTGCTTGCTGCTTGCTGCTTGCTGCTTGCTGCTTGCTGCTTGCTGCTTGCTGCTTGCTGCTTGCTGCTTGCTGCTTGCTGCTTGCTGCTTGCTGCTTGCTGCTTGCTGCTTGCTGCTTGCTGCTTGCTGCTTGCTGCTTGCTGCTTGCTGCTTGCTGCTTGCTGCTTGCTGCTTGCTGCTTGCTGAATGATACTTTTTCTGCAGATACTTGTTATTGTTCACAATGAGCTTATCTGTGTGAAATGTTGTTTCCATGGTATAAAAAAGCTATAAAATTATTTAATTAAATTTGTTGGATCAACATAAAAACAAAAACACCCACTATTTTTAATTTATTTTCAATGGAATTTCCAACAATTTATGTGTTGAAAATTTGATAATATTTGATCACTGAAAAAACGACACACTTTTCCATGCACCCCATTGACTTGGTTGTGGAAAGTCTGTCCTATATATATATAGTGACGTCTTTATCGTTTCCAGCTCCTGATTCAAATACCGAATTAATATTGCTAAAAATGATATAACCTCATTAAAAAAACACCCCCGAATATATTGAAATGTATTTTAGAACGGTAGAACCCTAAAGAATGATTTGAAAGAAATCTGTAGCAGAGGATAAAATTTCCTTTTGCTTCAGTTTTCAAGGCCTTATCTGGCAGCAATATTGTATTTATTGTTGCATCGTGCACGCAATAAGCATCATAAGCAATTGGTGTTAGTACTAAGTACGTAATATGTTCCATTAGTACAAAAGATGCAAGCGTCTTTATTGAGAATTACATGGAATAGTTGTTTTTAGGTATATAGATGTCAGTTAAAGTATAAGATATATCAGAAATATTTTTCAAGTTTAAAAATGGCTGTATTTAGGCTGTATTTAGGCTGTATTAAACTAATGTTTTCACACACAAGTGCTTGATCGGACGTATCTGTATGTAAAAAGGAAACAAGGAAACAATTCTGCAAATGGACTGGAGAAAGTACGGTTCTGCTCTGATAAGATGCTGATAAGATAAGGTCCTGAAGATGTCCGCGCCAACGTGGACGAAACGTCGACAATCGTCAGGGTCCTTATCAGGACCACAAACGCTCTGCACGTCGACAAACGTCAGGGTCCTTATCAGGACCACAAACGCTCTGCACGTCGACAATCGTCAGGGTCCTTATCAGGACCACAAACGCATCTTATCAGAGCAGAACCGTACTTTCTCCAGTCCACCAAACACGGCTCTGAACCACTCCGCATTTCCAATTCTGCAAATATCAACTACTGTGATAAGCGATTATATTTACAAGTAGATATAATGCGATCTCTCCAGACAGAGCTATAAAAATATAATTTTCCGGAAATCTTTCATTAATACAATCTTTTGATGCTTCATATTATTTAAGTATCTATCCCACCCCTACACGAAATATAGCTTTATTTCGAGACACTTAATTTTTTTAACAATGTCACAAGGCTCGTGTCTAAGAACTCTCTCAAGTTTTGCATAAAATATCAATTCCGAATTCTTCACCTCTCTTTGTGTTTTACAGCCCACATTTTATTTCTTTTTTTCATAGCTGATATTTTTCTGTTCTCGTAACATTTCCTAAGATGTGAGTGACCGTGCTGGCTCCAAGCTTTAGAAGCATCAATCCTTGTTTTTCACTCGTGACTATGTATCTTATGAGGTTCGCGGGTTCGCGGGTTCGCCTCTGCTCTCGGTTGTTCCAGGGGATGGCTGTAGCGTGTTTGCAGTGGACAAATTGTTCAGTCTCGTCTCCATTATTCGCTCTCTAGACGTCTAACATATCGTCGAGATTCATCTTGCGTTGCCTCTCTAATCTTCTACTGGCGCACTCAAAAAGTGGCAAGTCAAAACGTCATCTTTCTAGGGCGCGCACGCTATCAAAATGCGTTCTACGTCGAGAGCGGTAAAGGTTGCTAAATACAACAAGGGGTGCGGAGAAATGAAATATAGATGGAAATAGAAAATGTTACGCCGTTTTCGTCTGTTTCATTTGCGAAGTATAAACAGTAATGTCAATGAGAATATTTTCATCATGTTGTAGCTGTGGCTTTATTACATTATTCGCACAAAAATTACACAACTATCACTAACGCAAGTTAAAAACACACAGAACAAAAATTACAGACAATTATTTCGATTTCGGGACGCCGTATTTTTTTGTACAGAAAACGCTCCTGGGTTCATCGATCACAATTTGTTTGGCAATTTCCTTTTCTCCTATGTGAATGAGTTTTGCAATCTTCTTATATTTTCTTTATAAGCACCTGACGACAGATAAAGACCACAAAGCACTGACTCAATGTCACCCACAAACTCGTCGGATCCTTCCAAGAAAGCGAAAGTTTGTGCTGGGAAAAATGTTCATATCATGGGATGTTGACTCCATTCTCTCAGTAATTGATTGTCTTAGAAAATGCTGGTTGGAAAATGCTTCACTTAAGGCATGGACTGAGATTTGTCTTGCATTCTTCACACTCCTACCGTCCTCCGCAAGACTCTGCTGAGTCGGGATCTATTTATCACCGACGTCTATCACCGACGTCTATCACCGCGGCCATCACCGACGCCGGTGACTTATGGCTACATGAACTTCGAAACACACTCAACTCTCAATATGAATTGTGGCACAGAGGAAATAGGATTGCGCTATTCTGCGTGATCAATGATCATTTTCTAAGAAAATCGTTAGTCACTGCAACGCTATGATGGGTCGGAATAGAAGGAAAAAATTCGGCCGAGGTATTTTCAAAAATGAAAGCGTGTATGGCTGAGCAGGCAAGCCTGGGTGCTTTTCAAGAGCATCTATTTTCTGCTCGGAATCAGCGTACCGCCTTAAGGCTCGACGCTCTGTTGTCAAATTAGTGCATCATTATATAGTAAAAAAATACATAATTATATCCCTGCCTGGGACTGGAGTGCATTTACTTTGGATATAGATAAGCTGACACGTTTCAATATTTTTGATTTAAATCGGTCATGAATTCAAAAAGAATGAATTGCATCGACTGTGAGATCAGTTCCAGAAAAGGGGGAATACTTCATTATTATTTATTTCACCCTTAAGCAATGCTGCATTTCTACAAATGCATTCATATACATTTCATTCGATATTTTTCGCCTTTTATTATTTCTGCGAAACGGTGCTTGTTTTTATTTGGTTTCCGAGGCTCACATTCTCTCTACGAACAAGTTTGTCCGCGGGCTTGACTTGATAATTATGCTAATGCGAAACTCGTAAGCACAATTAAAAATGTATAACTTTTTGGCGCAAAATGTTAACGGAAATCCGCGCATTTCATTTCAATAACAAAAAGTGTGACGAGATTTAGCAAAATATTTCGGCAGGAAAATGCTACGACTGTATCCCCCCCCCCCCCTCCCACCCCCCTCACCAAGAAACAAAGTACGAATTTTCTCAGTGCCCGCCAATAAGATCCAAGGTCAATTGGATCAAGTTTACACCAGCGGGCTTACCAACAGGTTTGTGTACCGCTAGGTTTACCACCAGGTTTACCGCCAGGTTTACCACCAGGTTTACCACCAGGTTTACCACCAGGTTTACCGCCAGGTTTACCAACAGGTTTACCACGAGGTTTACCACCAGGTTTACCGCCAGGTTTACCGCCAGGTCTAACTCCAGGCTAATCACCAGGTTAGCAACATCCTTTCAACAACATTTTATGGTCACAACTATCTCAACTCGAAGGCAAACAATAAAAAAGCGCCCTTAACCAATTGAAATAAAATGTAAAATACTTTTCAATCGTCGAACAAAGACAAACTATATACGAATTCCGCACTAGACGACCTTTAAGTTGTGTAAGAAAGTTTCATGGGTTCATCTTCATTACTTATTCTCACTAGTTGTGCGTCTTTACCCGGTTTTGTCCCCACAGTGAACGTGTTTGCCACTCGTGTCTGGCAGACGTATTCCCTCGGATGTCCCCGTGCCGCCTTCCACGCAGCATCCCTGGCCCAGGTAATAGTGTTCAGACGTGAGCCCATTACAGATTTATCGTGTCCCTTCTTTCGGCCGCCTCCGAAGATGCTCCATCTCTTGTTGTCCTACCCAAGTCGTACCCACGGACAGACCCACGGCGCTTTTCACCCTTGCCCGCGAAAACATCCGTCGGCAAAGTTTCTTCCTGCATGGAAGACTGAAGATCGTTGGTCAGCAGAGCACGACATACTCAAGCTATTTAGAGCTGGCCGTGGCTGGCCGTGGCTGGCCGTCCACTCCTTGAGATGTTGCCTTGAAGGCTCCACCCCACCCTCGCCCCGTCTTGCCCCTACGGCTGACAGAGGCTGACACCGTCTCGATCTCACATCTCGGTAAGGCGACACGGATCTTTCATTTGTTCACTGTGTTCCAGTGTCTTACACATCTTCATTCTCGGACTTCACGTTTCTTATGGTGCGGTTTATTTAATCTGCTTATGATACTTCTTCAAAGTTTTATTGGTTGCATATAAGATAGATATGGGATAAACCGATGGTACTGTTTTATTTTCTTGTGTGAAATTGATGGGCGATTTAAATATTCTTTTCTAGACGTCATCGTTTGTTTATAGGACTGTGCAACTTGTGGATTGTGTATCATCTTTTTTAGCATGATAATATGATACATGTGATTTTTTTTCAATTTTCAATTTTGTTCACACTTATCTTTAGCCATTGCTCTTTTATTTTTTATTGCTATATTTTAAACTGTTTTGATTCACTGTCTTCTTTGATTAAATGTTTTTTTATCACCTATTATTCGACCTTTCGCATACCTCATTGTGTGTCCACTGAACATCATATTAAATTAAATTGAAAAGTGATACTAAACAAACAAAGATGTCCCAGAAGCACCCGAAGGAACGAACTCGTGACCCTTGCTAAAATGTTTAATTGCTAAAATGCTAAAATGCATGACTCACGGTGGCAAGTCATTTTACGTCTATTCGCTGCGTGGAATTGCCGTCGCGAATATTTCCTGTTTGCTATGAGCAAAGGAGTAAGGAGTGAGGAGTAAGGAGTAAGGAGTAACGTGTGTAAAATCTTTGTTTGATTCTTTTAAATTTGTCGCCAAAGTCTGTAGCCAGATTAACTATTTATTTTTCTCTGTATAAGACGTGGTACAATACCTGAGCAGGTAGCAGGTAGCAGGTAACAGGTAGCAGGTAACAGGTAGCAGGTAGCAGGTAGCAGGTAGCAGGTAGCAGGTAGCAGGTAGGAGGTAGCAGGTAGCAGGTAGCAGGTAGCAGGTAACACGTAACAGGTAGCAGGTAGCAGGTAGCAGGTAGCAGGTAGCAGGTTTCAGGTAGCAGGTAGCAGGTAGTAGGTAACATGTAACAGGTAGCAGGTAGCAGGTTGCAGGTCGCAGGTAGCAGGTAGCAGATAGCAGGTAGCAGGAACCAGGTAGCACGTAACAGGTAGCAGGTAGCAGGTTGCAGGTCGCAGGTAGCAGGTAGCAGGTAACAGGTAGCAGGTAGCAGGTAGCAGGTAGCAGGTAGCAGGTAGCAGGTAGCAGGTAGCAGGTAGCAGGTAGTATAGGTAACAGGTAGCACGTAGTAGGTAGCAGGTAGCAGGTAGCAGGTAGCAGGTAGCAGGTAGCAGGAAGCAGGAAGCAGGTAGCACGTAACAGGTAGCAGGTAGCAGGTAGCAGGTAGCAGGTAGCAGGTAGCAGGTAGCACGTAACAGGTAGCAGGTAGCAGGTAGCAGGTAGCAGATAGCAGGTAGCAGGTAGCAGGTAGTATAGGTAACAGGTAGCACGTAGTAGGTAGCAGGTAGCAGGTAGCAGGTAGTATAGGTAACAGGTAGCACGTAGCAGGTAGCAGGTAGCAGGTAGCAGGTAGTATAGGTAACAGGTAGCACGTAGTAGGTAGCAGGTAGCAGGTAGAATAGGTAACAGGTAACAGGTAGCAGGTAGCAGGTAGCAGGTAGCAGGTAGCGCTATATTCCCGTCTGTTTCTCACTTGGAAATCCTTTAGAATAGTGCACTCGGACTTGTTTGTAATACATGCATAAACGGGCCACGTAAATTTGAAATATGAACGGCAGTATTTTTCATCTAACTAAAAGCAATTGCATTTCGATACGGGCTTTTAATGAATGCATCTGTCATAAAAATGAACGACTGGGCAAATATATGAGTCAAGAAATTATATACGACATAAAAGCGTAGAGGAGAGATCCGTCGTCAACCTTTTTCTTTACCAAAGGTAAAGCTCATTTCTATTTTATCATAAATTCTCTAAAAGCTCTGTCTGTTTCTGTGAATAAAAAGTCCGTGCAGCATTTCCCTATTGGCAGGATGATCTTTGAATTTCCAGGATTAAAAGCTGTTTCGTGCAATATCGTGGTTGAAGCATGTTGAAGTGACTCATGGGGTTTTGCCGTCGCAGTTGCTTTTTCTTCCAGCAATGTCTCGGTCTGGAAAGAACTCCCCTGTCCCTGTCCCGGTCCCGGTCCCGGTCCCAGTCCCGGTCCCGGTCCCGGTCCTGGTCGTCTCCGCAGAATCCTCCGCTCAGCTGTCTTATTTCAGTCTCCCACACGAAGGGATATTCCACGTGATCTGCCGAAACCTGCGGAAACTCATCTGCCGGGACGCAATGCAAATTGAAGACACGTTCACTATGGGATATTTTGAATTCGCCAGTCTCGCACACAGTCAACTAAGATCATTTGAACCACCCCCAGAGCGCATAGCGAAAAGCAGCTCCATTAGAAGGCAGCCGCAGAAAATGCACTCTGCACTCGGATCGAATAATCAGAGTGTAACAATGATTCTGTCGGTAGAACAAATTACCTCTGCAACACCGTTCACGTTAAAACGACTCTAACAACAACAACATGCAACAAACTCATCAACAGCGCTTGCTTCTAATTCGCCGATTCGCGGCGCTCTGTTTGTATTTTTCTTGAAAGAAAATAGAGAAGTTTCAATGGAGAAAATTGCATTTTTAAAAGTGTCTAAAGGGAAACTATATGTTCGAGTGACTTCGATCGCTTTGTTTGTCAATGTGTTTCCCGCGTAGGCCCCTGGAGGAGATGAAATCTTTAACAGTGTAACTGACAGTGATAACTGTTAAGTAGATGCGACGTGAAGTGTCTGAAATAATTTGCAAATGCTCGTGTCTTGACGAGGGATTTATTCGAAGATCATTGATGGCAGAACTTGGTAATGGACAGTTAGAGTAAAAAAAAAGACAGAGCTTCCTAGAAAGAGTTTCTCGCTGTTGAACGAGTTGAACAGCCGGAGATGGAACATGAAAGTATTGATAGTGGTGATAGAAGTAAAAGTTGTGATAGAAGTTATAGTAGTGAAAGTAGTGAAAGTAGTGAAAGATGAAACAGTAGTGATAGTAGCGATAGTAGCAACCGATTTGCCAATCTGAGTTGAGCGCTGAGCACACGCAGCAGGTCGCGCAGTGCTCAGCAGCAGCAGCAGCAGCAGCAGCAGCAGCAGCAGCAGCAGCAGCAGCAGCAGCAGCAGCAGCAGCAGCAGCAGCAGCAGCAGCAGCAGCAGCAGCAGCAGCAGCAGCAGCAGCAGCAGCAGCAGCAGCAGCAGTCTCAGTACAAACTACAAAGATCTCGTCGGACTTGTCTAGACATCTTACAAGACGAATTATTCGCACATGACGCGTGTTTGCATTCCAGTTAGCACTGTTTTTTTCTTTAAAAAAAATAGGGTTTGTATAGATTAATCCAAACAGTGGCGCAAGGCACAATCCAGTGATCCCCTTTCCTGTCGCTACAAAGCAAGAAAGATAATAACAATTCAGAGAGATAAGAGGAATTTTCGATTACAATGCTATACATTTTGCCCTTAAATGTGAAAATTAACAAAAAA
Source organism: Nemurella pictetii (assembly GCA_921293315.2). Classification (NCBI taxonomy): domain Eukaryota; kingdom Metazoa; phylum Arthropoda; class Insecta; order Plecoptera; family Nemouridae; genus Nemurella; species Nemurella pictetii. The sequence goes on along the minus strand of OV121116.1, from coordinate 8,806,250 downwards.
TTGAAGAAAGAGCGTGGCAAAATGAATCGCGACTCAAATAAAATAATAAGTGGCATACATATTTTGCATCTCTGAGTGAATGTAGTTGGTGGCTTATGCCACAGGCGTGGATGTCGATTTTCCTTCAGTTTCCTTTCAATTGTGAGCAGAGTTGGAGCCCCCTCCCCCCCCCCCAAAAAAAAACCCAAGCCTTGCGGGGGTGATTCGGTCCTGGGCTATACAATGTTTACTAAAACGCCTCGCTTTTTTCATCTTCCCGGCGCCACTACTAAAGAAGACGAAAGCACGATTCACAAAACATTTTTGCACGTCTGCAATATCCACAGCTACTCCATTTTTGTTTTTTGTTTTTGCTAGAATCAAAAGAAATGAGTCCACAATCTTTGTGGGAAACCTCGGGATTTAGTACGGAAACGTGAAACTAGAGAACCGTGTTATGAAACTATCAGTAAGGTAATATTGCTAAGTTTATGGCGTGGGAAAATTTTATTTTCTTAGTGACACTACAAGAATAATTATTATTTGCAAACTCTAACGCTAAACGTAAGAACAAAACCAGATTTTAGGCTTGGCAGAACAAAACGAAAATTTTCAGTATCAAGATTTTAACTAATGGATTGAGCCTCTTCCCTTTTTTCTTTTTGATTTCATGTGTGTTCTCCTCATCGTCGGCTGCTGGTACTTTTTCCACGTCTTAGAAGGTCAGGTGCAGTAGATTAAGAAGTGTCGCAAACTAAAGTTAACAACCACATCGTGCTTTTAAAGTTCACACACACACGCACACACCCTTACACACCCACCCTGACACACACCCAAACAGGTACCTATAGAGCTGTAAGTCCTTGCGTCCCGGCTTCTTTACATCCTTACATCCTTACATCTTTACATTCTTACATCTTTACATCTTTACATTTTACGTCCTTTTCCTTATTCTCTCTACGCGAAAACCAGGCTTTTTACTACTGTACTTAAATCTGCCGCAACTCTCAATTCCAATGAATCCTTCTCTGTTATCAGCTTGATTATATACCTACATGTATGCTCTGATATCAGTTAACCATATTACTGAAACCATAGCAGCTTCTAGTTTCCAAGGGGTACAACTATTAGTACATCCGATTTTGGTTTCCTGTCATTAATTTTTTTCGCTCGGTGCTGAGTTAAGTAACAAAATAAAAAACGTTCTTCATGGAGTGAAACTTGAATCAGTGAATGCATTAACTATTTCCTCGGAAAGCAACCTTCGGTAGGTAATTTTCACATCATTCATGTTGTTGCATTTTCATTTTTGCATATTTGGTACTAATTATTTAAATCGACGTATTTATTTCACATCACACCGTTGCAATTTGTTGTGAATCAAACATGATTATAAAGCTTATATAATATATAACATAATTTAATAAATATATATAATAATCATTTGGTGGAACCAGGTTTGTTTCAAAAGCGTACAGGAATATAGAAATCTTCCAACTGCAGACTACCTATCGGTTGCATTGCATTGTTCACGTTCAGACCAGCTGAAATAAAAGAATCTGGTGTCTTTTTCATTTATAGTTCAAAGCTAGTTCTCATTTTTTTCACAATATTTGATCAAATCGAAGCATTTCAATAATACTAGGAACTCGAGGCTAGACGCTATCTAGCTTATATACTCCACAACTAGGCTAGTTTGTCATCGAACTATAGCCCCGAGATGATCAGGATGGAATAACATCTCATTTGATCTCCTCACTGAGGATAGAGACGAACAAGCATCCGCATATATTTCCCCAGAGATTTCCACGACTCATCACAACGAGTTATGACGAGCATGTTTTTTTGATTCCGACATGATGCATAACTTTGACGGTTTTGCTCTCAAGTTGAGTGCGTTTTTAGTCGGCGACCCCCTTTAGCACCTTAATCCGAGCGTTGGGTTCAAAGTGGGACTAAGTTTGGGGAAAAGTTTCAGTGGGTGTTCGTGCCGGCCTGGCTTGCTATTAGCTATGGGTTTTCTGGCTGGATGTTGAACAGGATTTGCACCAATAACAAACTATTGCAAAGATCCAAGGCCCATCGCCATTTCCGAAATCTTCCCAAAGGTACCATCTCATAGTAATAATATGTCACATTGATAACTCTAATATGTCTACGCTCAACGCTACGCTACACGCTATAAGTTCCACGCTACGCTACACGCCACGCTACACGCCACGCTACACGCCACGCTACACGCTACGCTACACGCTACGCTACACGCTACGCTACACGCTACGCTACGCTACACGCTACGCTACACGCTACGCTACACGCTATAAGTTCCACGCTTCGCTACACGCCACGCTACACGCTACGCTACACGCCACGCTACACGCCACGCTACACGCCACGCTACACGCCACGCTACACGCCACGCTACACGCCACGCTACACACCACGCTACACGCCACGCTACACGCCACGCTACACGCTATTAGTTCCACGCTGCGCTACACGCCACGCTACACGCCACGCTACACGCCACGCTACACGCTACGCTACATGCCACGCTACACGCCACGCTACACGCCACGCTACACGCCACGCTACACGCCACGCTACAACGATCTTGTGCTTTCTGTCGCCAAGTCTGCATCAAGTGCAAGATTAGCATTATTTGCCGAGCTGATTTCTTCGAATAGTTGCTACAAGTGCCTGCAGTAGGGGAGCATGATTGCTAATTTCTATTACTGATCCTGATAGGTAGCACAAGTTTCGCAAGTTATGCCGTATAAATATCGGATACTTGATTAGTACTGGAACCAACTTGTTCTAGCGTAAAGAGAGTTAAATATAACAGTCAAAATATACGTGAAATATGTTATAGGTGAGTGTTACCACGCTTTGCAACATTTGCCTCCTTCTCAGGACGCTACATTGCAGCATCACATTTGCAGCATCTCTGTGATACACAACCGTACCCAACTGAGCTGCTCATGCAAGATATTATGCAACGTGGCTCCGATTCAATACGATTCTGATCTGAGAAGATGGCCCAATATTGGATATTCATTGTTTGCCTGTCTGTGTCAATATTAGCTGAAACTGAACGGAGTTGTGGATATGCATGTAGGTAGAATATATAAAATAGTCACTCGGATCGAAGGAATCTCATACGATATTGATTTTAGTTATGTATGGCATGAAACTTTTTAATTCATGCAAAGAAACAGGATAGCACTTGTTTCTTGGGGCATTATATTGAGTGACAACTGTTTCTTTCATAATGTAAAGATCCAAATGTTTCGACCAGGTATAGTCGGGTGCGATACGGAGGAAATGGGAAAAGCGAATGTGGAAAGCGCAAATCGGTGAGTGAAATAGAGCGAGAGAGATAGAGAAGAAAAGGTTTCTTTCGCATGTAGTTTGCTAAGAAAAAAAGAAACGCTGGCCTTCCTATTAGAATCGAAGCAAAGTTTTGTTGTGTGTCTCCAGAGAATCTAGTTTCTTTTCTACCACCCATCGGAAAATACCTACAGCTTGTTGTGTGATGCTGGATGCTGGATGCTGGATGCTGGATGCTGGATGCTTGATGCTGGATGCTTGATGCTGGATGCTTGATGCTGGATGCTTGATGCTGGATGCTAGATGCTGGATGCTGGATGCATTTCACATGTGAATGTCAGCTATGTACGTGATACGAGATGTCCTATGTTTGTTGACTGCAGTCCACTTTGATCTTTGTAAGGATTTAGTTGAAGTTGACGCGATGCTCCTTAGTCCTTAGCCCTTAGTCCTTAGTCCTTACCACGTGCAAGTCTACGCGACGCAGGCTTTTAAGTTGAGTTTGAGGTGGTAAGCCAGTAAGTGAGCAGAAATTCGTTAAGTAGTTTACCTGAAGACGTGTATGCTGGCAAGCTAAACTCAGAACTCAAGTATTGTTTGGCTGGTTGGAAAATGGGGGTATAGAGATTATGTTATGTAACCTGCGGTGAGAAAATGTTATAAGAACTTATAAACAATATTATAACAAAATCCGGTGTTGATTGATTGATAACGCAATCAACTTTAGTGCGGTTTCTGCCCTGCAAAACCGAGGTGACTTCAAGGAATAGCAAAACCAAACACAAAATGTTTCAGAGCCTGATAGAGAGGGCATCTTCAGTCACTCAAATATTTTCAACATTTAACGACCAAAATACAATAATGCAAGTCGAGGCGTGCAAAAAAGTCACTAGAAGTATTCAGGATTTTACTATTCCGCTTTCCGTATGCCTAATTTCGAGGGGGTTAATAGTTTGTGCATGTCTATTGTCCATGATTTTATCGTCCGATAAGATTGAACAGCCGAAGGTGGTATTTTCTCCACTGATTACAACCTTTACACCTTTTACACCCTTGAGCCGGACGCTCCTTTATCTAGATACCCTCCACCCACTACCCCACCACCCACTACCCACTACCAACCACTATCCACTTCCCATTACCCACTACCCTTTACCAACTACACATACCCACTACCCATTACCCCCTACCCATTACCAACTACACATTACACACTACCCATTACCCACTACCCATTACCAACTACACATACCCCCCACAATACCCATTACCCCCTACCCATTACCAACTACCCATTACCCACTACCCATTACCAACTACACATTACACACTACCCATTACCCACTACCCATTACCAACTACACATACCCCCCCCACACTACCCATTACCCATTACCCCCTACCCATTACCAACTACCCATTACCCACTACCCATTACCCACTACTCACTACCCATTATCCATGTAGCCCATGAACCCACCTTCGCTTCACTCGTCCTCACACATCAACATTTTCTTAATCCCAAATACAAGGCGACCGAAACAGAAGATAGGCCTGTACACAGTAGACAATCGGACAGATTTGTTGATTTTACCCCGTACCCCCTGCCCGCCTTTCACCCTGTTTTCCACACTAAGAGTCCATGTTCATGTTTGCTCCCTGGAGATTTATTCAGCTACGCGTTCCGTGTTGGTCTATTTTCCGTGCAAATTGTCGCAAATCTGGCCATCGTGTGAGCGTATACTAGGGGGAGGTCGAGTAACAAATAATAGTCCAATTAAATGCTAGAGTCTTGGTGGTGGAGAGTGGAGACACAACGCTTGCAGATAGTACAGATGCACGCAACTTGGCCACGGGATATTGCGAGTGGGAAATTTTAGAGCACACAAGGGCATCATAATTTCAACAATCGGAAATATTCTCTGGGAGAGAAAATGATTAAGCGCGGCAAGATTGAATGGGTTCCACTGCAGCAATGAAGATATAACAAATAATTGACAGATATTCGAGAGCTGGAAGGGATTGTTTATATGCAGCAATTCTTTGCTTGTTTGCTGCAATATGCTTATGCATCTATATAGCATTTTCATCGCTTTAGTCGCCATTTTGAGAGCTCGTAGCAATTCTCATTCGCGAACAGATTCTAAACATGAACAACATGTTTTTGCATAATTCACACTACTCAATACTAACACTGCATTATGAATACCATCACTTATAAATGAATCGTTTTTATATGTTTAAGATGTAAAATATAAAACCTAATGTATATTATTACATTGCAGAGGGTAAGTCGAAGTAGGTACCTACATACAACTTGAATATCTATCATCACACTACTCCTTTAAAACATATTTTACTTTATTTTAATACATTTTTTAATCCTTAAAATTTTAATAATTGCTGTATTTCTCAAAAGATTTTAAGTGATATCGGCATTTTCTTACGTTCAGATTTGGCACTAGGCGCAGATTGTTTTATTTTCGACCTAGGTCTTAAAAGTAGGTCTTAGATTTTGGGTCAAAGACTAAATTACAACACTTCAATCGAACTCGAAATTATACAGGATTCCAGGGAAATGCGATGACTCACATTATTTATTTTTAATTGAAGGTGAATAATTTATTCCGAGTTGAGTTTTTCGTAGGCCACCAAGAGCCCATACAAACAAGAGAAGTAAGCCAAAATGTCAGGAGTTTTGTGTGTGGACTCATAGATCGAGAATCTATGTTCCAAAATTCTTCAACCTCTCTCCAATCCCCGACGCCATTCGACCAGTTCCAAAGGCCAGTTGTCAAAACAGTGCGTCGTTAAACACCAATAATCAATCATCAATCCTAACCCCGAACAGCTGGGAAGAACCGGAACCGGGAGCTGGAATAGAAGACTATTGCTTAACTCCTCGGATCTCACTGTTATTTCAGCTCCTTATTTTTCAATCCACACCAGAGGGGTTTTATTGTCTCTGCAAGAAGAAAATAGTTAGTTGAAATCGGGGAAAAAATCTGTATGAATCTTATGAGTTGTGGCTAAAAAATGAAATTATTTTACCAGATGCGGCAACGCTCGAGCGACGATATGCAGTCCCACAAAATGGGTGGACTTTTTTTGGAGGTTATCAACGCACGTGTATAAAAGATAGAAATTATAATTAAGAAAGCCGGCCATAACCAGACATCTCACCCCGTACACTGGATGGAGCAGTTTAATAAATCTAATGTCATAGTCACTACTTTTTTACGTTTGTGGGCCTTAAAATGCGCCAAGAGTTCTTCTACAGTATTTCCTACATTCCACCGAAATGATCCCACCACCGATATCAAATCAAGTGTTTTTTTTTAGAACCGAGAGATCTGTGAAGGTTGATCGAGGCAGTTAGATTAACGTAGGTCAGTTCATCTCGCGGCCTCGGCGTTTGCCGAAATAAATTGGCCATTTTCAGTTGCCGATGGGAATAGGCATTTGAAAAGTCAAACATTTATTCTTGAAATCGATGGCGCACATGCAAATGTGATCTGGCGAACCCAGACAGCGCGAGGCCAAAGAATTGTGGCTGGACCGAATTCACATCTCAGATCGCAGTGTTAAATACATTTGGGGGTTTAGGAGGTCGCAAAGACGAACCGACGATTAGCTGTCATCATTCAAATTAATTAAATTTTTATTAATTATATTTGTTGATAAGTCAAGCACAGGAAATAAAAGTGCTGTTATTTTCAATGTTATAATGTAATATACGATTTTTTGTGGTCCAATTTTTAAATTATATAAGCGATAGGTACTATACATGAAATTAATTCGGACACAAGAAAAAATTACTGTTTAAGATCGCATTCGCATCGCAAGATTCATCGGAGACCGCATTATTGTAATTTTTTTCGATAATCGCGTTGTAAAACTAATAAAAGATGAACAGTGAGCTGATAATTTTGTATTAGAGCTGTTGACTATGGAATGAATTACATGGGATTTGCGCATATTTCTGAGAAAGTACCGCGGATTATGGAACTGGATGCTTTATTGAAAGAAGTTCCTCACTTACAAGAAATAAAGCTAGCTCAGCTTGCCAGATGCTATGCAAACACGGCATTATACACAAATTGGCCCTATTATCTGTGAGCATAACACGCTTAACCAACCCAGTTTCCGACGAGATCGATTGGAAATCACAGTTTTTCACTCGTTAGTATCTTTATTCAGATGAAAAATACTGTACAATGTGAAAGCAATAATCTACTATACGGTGTCGCCATGAATATCCGAGCTTGGGCGGAAGTTACTGACTGAAATAATTAGAAGTTTATATGTTGTGGTTATCAGCGATGTTCAAGTTGGGAACCAAAATGGAGTTTTAAATGCATAACAATGCAATAATCAATATCTCAACCATCCGCAGAGAACAAAATAACATCGAATTTGTAATGAGAAAATTCAAATAAAACACAAACACCTACTTGAACAATGAACAGTTCCTACAGATACGTTGAAATACATTAAGCGTCAGAAAATTTTATGAGCAAGACAATTGAAAGATTGTCTCAGTTTTTGCGTTTTTCAATCTGAAATAGTTGACATACCTATTCGTTCGACGTTTGTTACATCTCGCGCGTCGTCAATTTGTGTTCCACACAACAGTTTTCCACCAAATAAGAAAAACAGGTGGAAAAGTGGCCAGCCAGCCAGTCATGGAAAATTATAAAATTGAGAAAAGGGGCGTTGATTCAGAGGGGATTTGTTTTCAAATGTGTCAAATATATGTCAGAAATATTTCCCTAAGATCCGACTCATGAGTTTCGCCCTTAGAAACCCTGTTTAGGTCATACAAGATAAGGTAGCCAGCTCGAAACAACATGAAAACTTATCTTCAAAGCAATTTTTACTTGACAAATCGCGGTGCTTACAAGTAACATCTTTGTAACATCTTCTATATATAGTCAATGTGAAAACTTGTGCAATTCAAGTCTGAACTTTACATGGAAATCTGTGCCGCTGGAACAATCTTTTAAAATATATAACTACATAAAAAATGTGATTTTTTGGTTTTTGGTGGTAGCGAGGAAAAGTCGTGCGGTTCTGTTTTAATATCACGAGGGATGTCAGTGTCCAAATTTGAAACCCTGTGACCGGCAAAGGACGCCACATTAAAGCCCAATTAAAATTCGCATACTTTTTACTTCCACAAAAACTAAATTACGATTCCATTTGAGATAAGCATTAGAGTTTCCTGGTTTCCTTTCGCGCTTTTCGTCGCTCGCTTGCTTACATAAGAGGGCAGTGGATGAAAATTAGTAAACCATTCAAGCCTTTCAGTGTAGACCCTATCCAACTTCCTACATGCGATAGTATAATAATAGCAAATAATAGCTTACACGATGGCGATTAATACTTGGATGTGGTAATGTTACCAACAAATCGTTTCAGAAGTTCAGGTCACCGGGTACTAGACCAGCTAAAGCAGTCAAACCAAATTTTCATCTATTTTCTAACTAAGAAAAGAAAACATATCGTTTCAACTATCAGAAGTTTTTATGCTCGCTAAGCTTTCAACTGATCGAACAAACCACCTTAGAAATGAAACCTAATGAATTTCGGCCATAGAAAAGTTTCGTCATCGGTAAATAAAAGATGACCACTGAGGCTGCATAGAATTGTATCATGATGTTGCTATTTTAATTAAACCTGTATCCTTATCTATCTATATAGAGCGGATAATATACTGTGTTGTGTTTTTAAGTGGTCCCTAGAATCATGCCATTATGTTATATTATTCTCAGGACATGTATATAGTAGGGTACTAAATGGATGGAGAGAGTACAGAGAAACACCAAACTCAGCAGCAATTCAAATGTTCATTATAAAGTTGAGCGTAGGGTGGTCAGCAGATTAACAAGATAAATTCTCACCACTATTCCCTTCCCAGAGTATGGCCATTTGCTATTAGGATTTAGGTTTAGTTAAATAGCACCAAATGCATACACACAGGATGGCCCTGCATGGCCATCGGGCCAATAGGCTTTTCCAGCCTAAAGTTGCTGGATCTAGATACTAGGATTATTATCAGGAATTTCTTGCAAGGATCGAGTGGGCCATCTCACTTATTGATTATTTAGAACTGGCAACACAGTTTTCATGTATAAAATATAGAGTTGTTTACTAAAATAGTGGCGTGGGTACATCTTACCTACCATTAAGAAACATAGAGAAAAAAGTAGCGAACAAAAAGAACGAATTTTTTATGAGAGTAGAGCGCATGTTTTCTGAAATCGGTCCTGAACATTCCATGCTTCTGCTATGTCTACAGCCAGCAATTTCACATCAGGGTGCTTAAATCCCTGCTTTTAGCCCATGCTATTTATGAATGCTATCACGTGACCTGTTTTTAATCGACCTCATTAAGGGATATATTCACTTAGCAGTTACGTGCAATTTTTGCGACCCTTTTATACAAGGGGAGCTTTTTTCGGTGGTTATTTTCGTTTGTATAGAAAGCCATGATAATCACTAAAAACGCATTAAACTATGGGAATTTTGCTTAGTTTAGTGATGGTTTCGCCAAGGGTGCGATTGAGTTGACAGAACAAATAGATGGAAATTCATCAAGTCAACACTGAAAGCGTCAATAGATGCCGTGAGACAAAAGCAGCATCTCTCCATCATAATCATACTTCTTTAAAAAGGAGGAAAAACACACCTAGTCCAAAAAAATGTCACATAAATCATTTTGACAATATTTTGACATGAAAGTCTTTTCATTAGAATAGATTGTCGTCACACTGTATTGTGCTTTCTCGGGACACTATGCATCCATCTCGTTAATTCCGTTTTCTTACCATTCCATTCACAGGGTTAACTTTTGTCTTGAGGTTATGGCGAGAACTTAGAACCGCCCTTGTAATTGTATTGTAGATGGTGGTTGTGAGTTGGGGGCAGGGGTGGAGGTGGGTGGTGGGAGGTGGAACTCAAAGCGGCGACTCTTATGTGCACGTTTAGGGCTGAAACCAGTCTCTTTTTCTTTGAAGTGAGATGAAACGTCAAAGAATTAAGAATATCCATGATTGTCAAAGTACATTTTAAGAGTGGATGAAAGATTACGAAGAGCTACGGCACGTTCGTAGAACATTTATTCTATGAAATCTCTTTGCGTGAACGTTTCTCTATCGCTAAACATGAGAAATTGAAAGCTTCAACTCCAACTCTAAGCTGATTCCCTTCGAGAGTACCTCCCATAATATAATGTCAGCAGAGGACATTTTCAAGAATTTTCTCGGTAGTTTTTATTGTGCACTGGATCTTCTTCGGTACTCGAGCATCTCAGCAATGGTGACATGTCGTCGTTGTGGCATGAAATGCACGTATTTCGGGAGGTCTTACAATTTGTTCGCTGACATCGGTGAAATGATCAGCAGTATCAAAGATGGTGCACCAGCACATCGGAATCTCCCGAGATAAACACAGAATTTAATTTTACTGTTGAAACTCGTTAAACATTTTATGTACACAAGGCATTATTCTCCATATTAAAACTAACGAGAATTGAGGGAATATTAACCTTACAGCAAACATATTATCATGTTCCTTAAACATTGCTGAAATTCATTCAATGGTAGGGGTGGGAGCGGGCGGCGCGGGCGGCGCGGGCGGTGGGCGCCGGGGGGGGGGGGGGGGGGGATCGAGGGGAGTGTGGGTGGATGTTGAGTGGGAGGGTGTGCTCTGTGCAGACCCGGTAACCAGTCTACTGTTGTTCATACGTATTGTCAGGCCAAGCCACAGAGTACGTGACAGCGCATTTGAAAATTTTTAATTACGTTATCTACGTAAGCGGAACAAAAAGGTCAAAATTGAAACGCTAGTTCTTATTAAGCGTATAATGTAGGTTACACTTAGCAAAACTACTAAAAAAATATGAAATGAAAAGCTCGTTGAAACATTATCGTTAATCGTTATAAACCGTTTAATATCTTTTTTATTTAACAGGAAGTGTTTTCTAGTCGGTCTGTGAAGCTGAAGGGATGAAATTATTAGTGTCACTTGTCAGATCTGATTTTCGTTCGATTTTGAACTGGAAAGAACTGTTCTTAAATCGTGACCATGTGTTCATATTATGAGCAGCTCAACATTTTAAGGGCTTTGCCCATGCGTTCTTATACTTTGCTGAACGCCGAACGCTCGCTCTTTATAATCACGGGAAAATAATGCTATGCTGGCAATGTTTCCCATTCTAACATGATATACTGATTTCTCCATTTTCATTTCAAATAGTGAGCACCCATGGTGTTATCGAGATCACCTGCTCCGCTTCACATCAAGCGACGACATTTGCCAAATTGAAGTAGGGGTCTCAGAAATTACGTTTATTGTTTAGTTTTCCTTGCGTGAAAATGAGAAACTTCGAGCTAATGCAACTAATCACACAATACATGCATGAATAAGTTCTGACGTTAGTTCACTTTTTTGCCAATTCAGAGGACACGTGATGCCATTTAATTATCCTCGTGACGTTTCCATTGAAATCTAGTATTTTACCTAAAATCTAGGCTAGGCTTAAATGTGCCATTCAGTGATTATTGTATTTTTCTATTTTTGTTTATATCTAATAAAATGCAATTCGCTAATGATGATTGAGAGTACACAGCTATAGGTATATATAAAATCATCCCTTTTAGTTTTCCCTGAATTCAACGATATTTGCTTTTTATCAAAATTAGAGCTGATGAAATTAGAAGGCATATCAATTAGTGGTATATGCATAGCTCGCTGGCTGATTTGTGCTTGCCGGTAAAGCTGGCATAGAATTGCAGGCGAATTGTTACGGAGCGTGCTCAGGCCAGATTGAAGCAGTATGCTGGGTAGAGTTTATAGATGGCTGATAGAGTGTATAGTGCATGGAGGATTAGCGATATAGCTTATTGGCAGAGCAGCCGTTGTTCATTTGAAGTAATACCATTGAAATTGCCGCGCGGTTCCAAGCTGCACAATTGAGAAATACCCGTCACGCTCACAGAATGTATACCTGTGTAACCTATCTATATAAAAAAAAAACGCGATACTTCCAAACTTCTAAAGCCGCGCCATTAAAAGCTTAAACCCCGAACAAAATGTACATTATAATGAAACATGCAAGTGATACTAATTCACTAATCAATATTCCTCATTCCTGCATCGAAGAAGTTTCATTGTCGAATGAGAATTTTTTTCTGTTTATCGACGCTTGGTCATCAGATGACAGCAATGAAAGTTGCAGGACTTGGTTCCGATTCCGGGAAGCGATTCAATTATTTATGGGGCACAAATTTTCAGTTCATTTGCCTCAATTGCTTGAAAAAAAACTGAACCGAATATAATAACGCCATTAGCTAGGACATTTTGTACAAACGGGCCATACCGTAATTGTTATTTCGTGCAGTTATATAGCAGATCCTGACCTCTTGGTAAGCAGAGTTGCGACTTGAATCTAACGGAGGTGGGATCTTACAGCATTACCGAATGTGTGAGAACTGAGGACTGGAAAGCCCGAATAGCCGACTATATATTATTATATATATAACGCGCAGGGGTGTAGGGGGTGTATAGTGTATCGGCCATGTGCTATAGCAAGTTACAACGCCACGTATTAAAGCATGGGCCGGGTAGGATGGGCAAAGCCATGGCAAAGCTATTGCGGGGAGATAACGCTAGAGTATCGCCGTGGAAATGGGGGGCTACGACGAAGGGGTCAACGAAGATATAACCCATCGCAGCCCAACCGTCGTAAGCGCGCCGAACATTGGCTATATATGAGACCATAAGTCAGGTTATGGCCTATTTTGACGCGAGTGTTTCACGCGGGATGCACACTGTTTTCGCAGGTTCACAGTCCACTCTGCCAAGCCACAAGCCAACCAGCCAACTAGCCAACTAGCCAACTAGCCAACTAGCCAACTAGCCAACTAGCCAACTAGCCAACTAGCCAACTAGCCAACTAGCCAACTAGCCAACTAGCCAACTAGCCAACTAGCCAACTAGCCAACTAGCCAACTAGCCAACTAGCCAACTAGCCAACTAGCCAACTAGCCAACTAGCCAACTAGCCAACTAGCCAACTAGCCAACTAGCCAACTAGCCAACTAGCCAACTAGCCAACTAGCCAACTAGCCAACTAGCCAACTAGCCAACTAGCCAACTAGCCAACTAGCCAACTAGCCAACTAGCCAACTAGCCAACTAGCCAACTAGCCAACCAGCCAACCAGCCAACCAGCCAACCAGCCAACCAGCCAACCAGCCAACCAGCCAACCAGCCAACCAGCCAACTAGCCAACTAGCCAACCAGCCAACCAGCCAACCAGCCAACTAGCCAAACGAATGCAATATAACGGAACAATAACAATTCCCGACTTTCCACAGGGAGTTTTCCAACATTTTCCGGTATTTTTCTGTCATCTAGCTCAATATTGCAACATTGATAAAAATGAAAAGAAAACAGCCATGAAAACAAACAAATATCAAACGTGTAAATGTAACAAGTTGTGGGTTGATTCGTGTCTATGTATACATATATGAAATACGTGTGTCGCATCACATTTTATATCATGTTGTTTTTATCATAAATATGAAGCTGGGGAAATTAACTTTTCTATAGAATGAGGACGGATACTGTTACCGTTTATATTTTGAGCCAAAATCATTTGTGCCAATACGCTTGGTAACGTTAATACCAAATAGAAATGCTTGAGCACGCAGTAATTGTACCGCTTTTACCATATTCAACAAGGAAACAAACGATATTTTATTGATTAACCATAGACTTAGAATTCTCACGCTAAGGAGCTTATAAATTAGTTTTTAATACCCGAACGTTACAACCCCCGCCCCCGCCCACCTTCCCCTTCTATTGCACACCCCAAAAACCCGCCCCATGCCACCCTTCTGCCCCCTACCACCCCCGGCCACCTCCAACAAAGTATACAGGCTTATTGTTGTGTTTAGTTAACTAATTAATGAACTTTCCTGTTGCTTTCTCGTTCTGGCATTTAACAAAAGACTTTGCCCTAGCACTAAACAAGGATTACTTTATAAAACCTCTGTTGCACAAATTTTATTAATGATATATCTAGGCGAGAAGCATCTTCCTAGGACAATTCGTCTTCGGGTGGAATTAAGAAGCACTCTCGTATTATTTGAAAGTGGGGCAAGAAAAAAGATAAATTCTCTGATTGAATTCGGTTGAAAATTCCGTTAAAATGCCGAGAAAATTTTAGTTACAGACACAAGATATCACGAATAAAATCATGTTTTCTCAATGTCAATACATGAACGATTGCTCAGTTTTAGAAGGAACTGATCACTTGTTAGTTCTATACGGTCTTGAATACCATAGACCATTACTGGCCAATTTAGCGGTATATTTCATGTCGTTTTGTTTCGCTCCATTAACTTTAGCTTCGATCGTGAACAAAATGGCTGTACTATAGTCAGATAGTTACTTCAAATTTGGTGCACGTCATATTGTGTGATGGCCGAACTGTTCCTGCCATCATCATGCTCGTCATCCCAACGTCACAGTTCCTGTCTGATGACGTCATCATGCCTCGTTATTTTTGACACAATTAGTTTTTACATGCCAATGAATAAGCAAGCTGCATATTCATCCGTGTTACAAAACCAAAACAATACAAACTAAAACATGAGGGGGCTGAATTTTATCTTTATTTGAAAAAAGAAAAAGCTGCGGCCATTAATTTGATATCTGCAAAATTGCTGGTGCTGTCATTTATTTTGAATAGCCAGAGTAAATATACAATTTTATCGATGCATTCTATGATCTAGATAAAGATACATGAAGCCTCAATTGAGATCGTCTCCGCATCGAAGGCTTCGTGGAAAACTTCCCCTATCGCAATGGTTTTCTTTCCTGACAAAGTAGTTCGAACAAAATATCTGCAGTAGATTAATGCATATTCTCCAAACTCCAGGATTTCTTCCAACGACGACGGTGCCCCCCACAGCTCGAAAAAGCCCTGGCTGTTTAGTTATTTAAACGTACTGAGTTAATAAAAATGAGAAGGAAAAGAAAAAGAAAAGTGCGATTAAACATTTTAATAACCAAATAAAAGTTTAAGGAAAAGGAAATTAATTAATTTTTTCGTGGTTTAACAGGTTATTAAAGTGTGTGATGGTGTCAAGAAAAACTGATGTCACAGACGCCCAAAGAGTGTTTGCGTCCTGTTCAAAATTAAAATGTCACATACCAACTTCGTATGGAAATGACTATTTTTTCTGGTTGGCGAGCGTAGCGTTGACAAAATTCTGTGCGTTTTCTTCATAAAATTGCATTCAAGTCTCTGCCAAAGATGATTTACTTCTCATTTCATTATTTATTTTATATAGATAATTAATCATTAATCAGTAGAATATTTTTGAAATTTACGAATTTTAGCAGTTGTTATTTAAAATTTGGAAAAAAATAAAAGTCCAACTTTTGAAATCCACCTTACTCTTTATTATAATTTTAGGATTGATGTAATCTTTCAATGTCACCAATTTACTTTATTCCCTTTTTTATTTTTATCTTCACCAAAGGAAAATAACAAAGTTATCCGGAACATCTCTGGCCTTTAGTACGTAGAATATAATAAAATCACTAACTTTGTCTGTGTGGGAGCTCGAAGGTAGGAGCTCGAAGGTAGGATCTCGAAGGTAGGAGCTCGAAGTTAGGATCTCGAAGGTAGGAGCTCGAATGTAGGATCTCGAAGTTAGGATCTCGAAGGTAGGAGCTCGAAGGTAGGAGCTCGAAGGTAGGAGCTCGAAGGTAGGAGCTCGAAGGTAGGAGCTCGAAGGTAGGAGCTCGAAGGTAGGAGCTCGAAGTTAGGATCTCGAAGTTAGGATCTCGAAGGTAGGAGCTCGAAGGTAGGATCTCGAAGGTAGGAGCTCGAAGGTAGGAGCTCGAAGGTAGGAGCTCGAAGGTAGGAGCTCGAAGGTAGGAGCTCGAAGGTAGGAGCTCGAAGGTAGGAGCTCGAAGGTAGGAGCTCGAAGGTAGGAGCTCGAAGGTAGGAGCTCGAAGGTAGGAGCTCGATGGTAGGAGCTCGAATGTAGGAGTTCGAATGTAGGATCTCGAAGGTAGGAGCTCGAAGTTAGGATCTCGAAGGTAGGAACTCGAAGGCAGGAGCTCAAAGGTAGGAGCTCGAAGGTAGGAACTCGAAGGGAGGAGCTCGAATATGGGAACACGAAGTTGCGGAGGCGAGAACTTAGACACCCCAGCTTCACCCCAGCTTCACTCCAGCTTCATCTCAGGCCGGCAAAGTGAGACGTAACATCTGGCCAGCCCATCAGCAACGAACAAGCGAACAAAATTCGGTTCGTAAAATACGAGCTGTTAATTGTTAATAATAATATTTGTAGCTAAAGAACAATTATTCCTTTGAAAGCAAAGGCAGGTAGTGGATTATCTGGCATGTTATTAGAGGAATGCCACAGCCTTTATAAAATAGTGAACAACGAAATAAATTTACCATGAAAAATTATTCTCTTGGCATAACTCATTAAATATAGGATAAATTTTCATAATTATTGTTGTTGGCATCACGGTTTCTCATAATAATAATAAAATTGCAAGCAGGTTCTTAGCAGCCCGAGTGTGAGTTACCCGATGCTTGTATTTCTAGCAATTTTCGAAACACGCAATTCTGTCAGTGTCACGTGACAATTTTCTGCTGTTTTTTCACACTCTGATTTTCTCAAGCCCTTGAACGGTTTTCTGATTGCAGGAGGCAAGGAGCAAGCCATTGTGAACGATACGCATACATCTTCGAAAAGGTCAGACTACGTTTATGTATTCTTTTTCTTATAAGCAAGTCAAACAAATGCTCTATATACTACACTTGAAGAACTAATAACTAGTTCAACCAGGTATACCTAAATCGATATGATGTTTTTCTCTTCTGACATGATGCGTATCTATACAAGAGATGCTGGTATAGGTTTGTGTGTGTGGCGTTGGGTGGTGAGGAGGGGTATAAGGAGGGGGGTGATTTGTGCAATTATATGACATTTCTATCGTCATCCCTGCACGATTTAAATGGACGTTGTCTCTCTCCACAAGAATCTCACTGAAGATTCCGATGAAAACTAAAACAATATCCTTATGTTCCGTGGTTCGAATTCCGTGTTCCGTGTTCCATGTTCCGGATTTCGTGTTCCATATTCCGTTCTCCACGTTCCCCTGTTCCGAATGACTGACTGAGTATATTATGAGAGAGAATCCGATCGAAGAGGAATTTGTTTGCATTCTTCAGTTCATCGTGAAACTCAGTCGAGTGATGAAAATCCAAGAAATTTTCCCCAAGGGCTTCAAAGTATGTGCCATATGCCCTATAAGGAAGAAAACAGGAAGTTGATATAATGACTTAAGTCTGCATAATATACGGGCGAACGCAGTGAAATGCTCCGAATATCAAGCGGTCGGATCGGAAAATTGAGTGTCTAGAGTGGGTTAGAGAATAGAGGGTGGAGGCGAGACTAACAAAGACGAGGTCGATTAAATCGACCATTTGATTCGGGACTGAATGATAGTCTATGCTTGACTTGCAACACAATGGCGTTCACAGCATTGAAATACAATACGATGCGTCTAATTTTTCGTTCATCTGTGCTTTAGCTATAGACGGGATGCTAGGATTTGGGAATCAGTGGGAATTTGATCCTAATAGCGCAAGCGTGCTCTTTTCACGAATACTCAAAGTCATTCAGTATGTAGTCTGCAATCTGCAATCTGCAACCTGCAATCTGCAATCTGCAGTCTGCAATCAGCCCGAACGACATCGAGTGCCATGGCAATCGGCAAAACGATTGATATTTGCTATGCATTGAATTTGTCGTCGCGTTCGACCATGTTCTCTCACTAATTAATTAGTGAATTGCACGCTGAAAGCTTGAGCATAATAATGGTAATCGCATAGGAAGTGGAAAATGGTTTTGACGCATTGAGCTGTAGAGACAAAATATAAAAAATACACACGCATGATTTGAACAATGCAAAATGATTTTGCTGAAGCTACTAACTAGAGCAAGGGATGATTAATTAGGGAAGGCCTCGTATGGTTAACTCTTCATTGGCTTCAAATTACAAAAGGCCTTCCCCATCCTCATTAAGTGTCTAACACGCTTTGAAATTGTGATAACCCAATCGCAGGTCAATCGATAAAATGTAACACGTTTATTTTAAGCTTTTTTCGGTTAGATTATAAAGGAAACAAGGGTGGACTTCCCGGGCAGTGAAAGGATTAATGAACGCCCGTTCATCTTTCCTGTTCTCGATGCAACGAACGTAGCGCGTGACTGTTTCTAGACTTGTAGCCAGGTAAATTGTCGACGGTTTTAGCACTATTATGTAAAGCCCCTAACAACAAATACATATGCGTGCCACTTTGCCCTTCAAAATAACCATATTAATCATTAAAAAATTAAATTCGAATATAAAACTTGTACATTTTGTCAACACAAATGTAAAAAAATTGGTGCACAAAAATCATACACAAAAGAACTTCAGACATGCGGAAAAAATTCAAATGTTTATTTCATGGATCTGTTGTTTATTTGAAAAAATGTTGATTTTTATGAAAAATGAGTTGGCTTTGAATGAAGGGAAACTAAATCGAACAAATACAGATGGACGGAAATTGTTGTTTCGATTTAAAATATCCCATTACACGTTTGAAAATTGCACAGAGTTTTGCGAACAATAAAGTACGCCTGGCGTGGAATTATCGAGCTTGTTATTTCCAACTCGTGTTCGTTACTAATGCTAAAAACATTTTTTTGCCTTGCCTGGTGATTCGTTCAATAAAATTCAACCAACTTCCATTGGCAAACTTCCAGCGCCCAATGTTCAAGGTGAAACGCTCAATTTTCAACGTTCTACTGGTTCAACGATAAATGTTCAATGGCCAAGGTGAACCTAATAACGCCCCCCCCACCCTCGTCACCCGCTAACTGGAGCTCATGGTCCTGCCAAAGAATTTTAGCAAAATCGAAAAATGTGATACACTGTGTCTCGCCGTCAGCTGTTGGTAGCGTATAGTGACTATACTGTGTCTCAATATCAACTAACAGAACGGGAAATTTTGCAAGAGTGGTGAGAGTGAAACGTGAACGAGTGAAACGTGAACGAGTTTCATGCCCCCTACTCTTTATTCGACTCTTAATTTCAATGCAACCAAACACACATCTTTCGGACAACTGGATTTAAGAAAAAAAAATATATTTATTTATATTCATCGTAGTTCAAAATAAAAAATAAGTAAAAGTCACCTCCGTCGGAAACATTTTTTCGGTGACCTTTCTTAATCTACAACGCCATTCTATCCCGGTAAAAATACCTGCGGCGCTCGTTGTTCACAAAATGGTTTCAGCTTAGATAAATCACTTTTTTAACAATTATGGTAACAATAATCGCAAGAATTAGCCCCCGAAAAGTAACAATCATCAACATTTTTTAAGCAGAAGTTCGCTGCAATAAATGACCTTGATTTAGAATTTCCTTGGCAGCTAGATTCCACCAACCAAGCTCGTCCACTTTCCCGACTTTTGTTTGCCTTATCAAGATCTATCAGCTATATTTTCTCGCACAACAGCACCCCCGGCCCCTCATTACCCACCCTCATTACCCACCCCCATGCGAAACAGGGTTTTGTCCGGATTGCAACACCATGCTCAGCTGGCCCTGCGTGGTACGGACAAACATTCACAGTCTTGGGCACGTGGGATACTCGAACTCTTCCATTTCCTCCATCAGGGAAGTTAGGTAACTGTTCTGCAGACAACGAAGTTTGGGGTTGAAGTTGACACAACTCACTACCTGCGAACAAACGGTTAGACATGAGCCGGACCACCAATTACCTACAGACTCGATCACTTTTCAAAAATATTAGAAAAAGAATGACGCGCACGTGCCTTCTGTGACTGACAATGCAGGTTTGTGCAAATGGCTTTTTTCAACCGCGCATTTGCCATTTTGTCTATCTATTTTGCGATTTGGAGCATGAAAATGCTGCTGCCAATATTTTGATATGCTTCCCACGCGGTTTATGTAATGCCTACACGCGTGTCAGCAAATGAGACTTGAAATGTATGAAAAATCTGTTCTGTTCATTAGGGTTACTTACGAAACATCTAGAGACGTCGTTAAAAGACTTAATTAGCAAACTTTTAAACAATCTACACAATTAAACTTGAGGTAACGTACTACATCATAAAATAACTAATCAACTGTACGTGTCCCTTCTAGTTTTAAGAAATTCTAAATTAGAAAACAAAACAAATACTGATAGACGAAAATAAAAGCTTCAAATTTACCTGAGCTCTGGTAACATGGAATCGCAAGGCTGCAATCAAGCAGCATAAAACAAGAAATAATTTCATTTTCACTCTGTTTGATGCTCTTGCTAATTTCCAAAGCTTTGTGCCTTACACATTGAAGGATAACGCATTTGGCGTAGTGCCTTTATATCGTTTCGTTCCTCTAGCGATACGTGCTTTTTGACACACGTTTATTGACATTTATGAAGCGTACCTATGCTACGAGACTATCTACTCCACTCTGATAGCTTTGCTTAATATGCTGTTTGTGTATCACCAGTTTTGTGATTGTATACATCAATTGATTTCAAAACGAAATTCGAATTTATGTTTTGATATGAACTGAGTGCATTTTTCAACACGATTTTGATTTATAACATGTTTTCTCGTATCTGCATAGCCTACTTAGATTCGTCATTAACACATTTCTCTAGATCTGAATTTGGTAAATATTGTGATCTAAATGTGGATTTGCTGCACGTTCTGTGGAGTTGCTTATAGGATGACCAACGTTTGATAAGTTTGATGTTTTACGACGGCACAACTAGCAGTGCTAATCAACTCGACAGCGTAGTGAAATAGTTTTACATTTGACCTTGATGAAATAGTTTACAGCACTTAAATGTTTTCAACGTCATGAAACGTCACGAACAAATTACACTTTCTGTAAAACTGGGGATAGTTACTTCTAAAATTTGCACATTTCATTTCAGCAGCACCCGTGCTGATGTGATACGTATGCATGCGAATTGAAAAGCATTGCAGTTAGTAGACCAGAATTTATAAACAGAGCATTTGCAATAAATTCTTATTACAGCCATAAATGCAGCAATAACCGTGGTTATGCTAGCTTTTCCTTGCAAACGCGTCGTACACTGGTGGCAGAGGTGGGATTTTGTTTCTTTCATCTGTTTATCACTTTTTCATATTCAGAGAATAATTTGGGGCTTAAAATTTGATTACGTGTGCCCTAGTCGGAGGAAAGGACGACGTGGGACAGGCTGGTGTAGAGGTGTGGGGAGGGCAGGGGAAGGGGCAGAGGCAGGGGCAGGGGCAGGGACAGGGACAGGGGCAGGGGCAGGGACAGGGGCAGGAGTTAAGTTTACTCGTGAAAATGGTTATGGCCGAAATCAGCTCACAGATTCACCGCTCTTCCGATCGGTCCACAGCTTGGGAAGAGTGTAGTGCGATTTCGAAAACACGAGACGGAAATCTGAACTCTGAAGGCCCATTCGTGCAGTTGTAAACCTATCCGCAATAACCGCGCGCGTTCGCTAGGCTGCATTTTGTCTTCGGATTTTATTTGGAAATGATGGGTTGTTTGGCTAGGCATTACTGTCTTGCCACGGAGGCTTTAGAGATGTAGATGGTAGAGTGTAGATGGTAGAGTGTAGAGTGTAGTGGGCTGGGAACTCTGAAGAGAGTAGAGCCAGTAGAGCCAGTGTCGAGAGTGTTGTCACTGCAGCGTGCTTGAGAGCGAGCCTGCTGCCTGCTGCCTCGCTATTATAACCCAGCAACAATGGTGACTAACGGTTATGACATTAAACTGCGCGACGTGCTATGTTGTGTGTCTGTGGGTCTGTGTGCTGAGTTCCAAGTTTCTAAATGGTGCATATTCCGTCTTATGTCAACAGCATATGGCAGCCAAGCATGCCAGCATTGCCTGTGCAGCAAAGATGGATCACACCTATAGTCTACACTCAAACTCTTCCACAAGGCATATCATGACTCCGCTTCCCTCTCAGATATATGGCCAAAGAGAAAAGCATGGAAAGGTATAAAAACTTTCCATCAAGGAGAAACATAATATTATATGCCCCATACATCTGCTATGTACTAAGAAACTTCGCACTCCAATGCATACAAAAAAGGAAAATCAAATGCAATTGAAAGAAAACTTACCTACGCGTAAAGAACATGATAAAAGAGATGACAAAAAAACTTTCTCCGAGAGGCTTTAGGAAGGCGAGAAAGGAAGTTAAAGAGACGTGAACAAAAATATAAGTTGAGGAATGAAAGATGACGAAATCTATACGAGACGAAAGAGAACGGGAATCGCAGAAACGACGAAACGGGAGTTCGCAATAGAAAATATCATACTACGCGGAAGGGAGATGAAGAAAAATGCGCATTATGTGGAGAATAGAAGGTGAGAGAAGTGACGAGGAAAAATGAAAAACGTATGAATAAGTAAAAACTTACCTATAGCTTATTACATTTTCAAAAGCAAGGCGTCGTGTAAGTGGAAAATTCCAGTTTGAATAAATTTGTTGCCGTCCAAGCTCGCGAGTAAAAAATCCTAATTTTTTTTACTTGTAGCACATCTGAATAATATTGGAATACGATAGGTAGATTATCCACTAATCTTCAGTTTCGTTCAGCAAACTGTTATAAACAATTTTCCAACGAAGAAACAAACACGCGCACCCTGAAGAACGAAAGAGCGAATTTAAGAAAGCAGAAACTAGAAGATGGATGCTGCGAGATGAGTATGTGATTGCTAGCTTAGTGGAAAGCTCAAATGGGATCAACAGCTCCCTATTGCTCGATGTATCCTGCGCTGTATCCTTCGCTGTATCCTGCGCTCAGGGTAGTAGGTGGTAGACGCTACATTGAATACTGCCATACTACACGGTACACATGTAAGGGAGCTGCAGACTTGCCGAGCAAACACCTAGTCGCTACCACTTCTCAAATATTAAACAATAGATCTCCGAGACCTACCCTTGTCCACCTGCCCCTACCACCGAATGCCAATTCCTTCTTTCGTACAGACAATTTATTTCACTCTCAGTCTCTAATCAGGATCAAATACAAAACCAATTCGTTGCTGGAAGATATGAGAAACCTACAAATAAGAATGGTTTTTCAATAGTCACAAGTCAATAATCGTTAACTTATCATCCAAGATCTTGCTAAATTTGCTTCAAAAGAAAAGATGCAATTTTTAGAAGAACCTGTGAATTAGAGAGGCATCTTATATGCTCGCATGCACGTAATTAAAGTGTACTAGGTGGTGAAATAAGTGTTAGAAGGTACACCTAGTGAGACTACATGGTCTATAACTTAGCGTTAGCAGGTTTTAGATTACCCCAGCCTATATGTGGTCTCCAGGGGGTTCCGAAGCAAGCAATCTCAACTTGATTAGGTCATCAACCGATAACAAACATGGCTGCCAACGCCTAACATCCCTGGGCTAGTGATTACCAACACATTTCCCTTAAATTAACGCACAATTACTAACGATGTTTAAGCCCCGGATTAAATCCGAAAAAAATACATGTCTAATCCAAGAGTAATCATTTATATATGTGAGTTTCTCTTCTCAGCGGTTTCATTCGAGAAACTGGAACTTCGCGGAAGATTGTGTCCGGAAGATATGGTCTCGAGTAAGTTACATACAATGGTGTAATAGAGCCTTCTAAAGTTCAGCCTCTTCATCCTGCAGCAGCCAGTTCATCACACTAATGTGCACCATCGGCTGCATTATACCAACGTACTACCATTCAACGTACTAACGTACTAAGTGTAACGTAATATTCATTATGGATATGGATGGATTTATCGAACTGACGAGGGAAGAAGATACCTTTGTGTATCATCCGCCCGGAGAGATTTTCATAGAAGTGCAGATATGCCGGAATTGGTAAACAATCAGAGCCAGGTACAATGGAAAGGGGTATTATGTTTGATAATTGGCATGCTGTAATTGGTTATCGGATTATGCTTTTTATAAGAAACCTCAGTTTCCACTTACAAATGGAGGGAATTTATTTGGGAATTTATGCTATTGTTAATTTTGTGCAGTCTAGTTTAATCGTAAGGCAATTTCTAGTCTCAATCTTTCGAGTCACGTAGACTTCACGGAAATTTCGTGGGAAGGACACACAGTTGTTCATAAATCAACAAATCGAAAATGTCGACAATGTGTTCATAAATCGTACATTTTTATGTTTATAATTTATAATACATTTAAAAGTAATGTAATTTAAGTGCCATTCTTTAATCACACATTTTTAGAAAAGCGTATTTGTCAAGTTTGAAATGATAGCAGCTCGTTTCAGAAAGAAACCCCACGAGCTATAGACCAAATAAAATTTCATATTTCACCGTTAAAGTTGGCTGGATTAAAGCAAGATGGCAAGCCTCATCTATTCCGATATCAACTGCTTACATTTTATGATTTGGAGAAACTAAGCTACAAATTTTTGCTAAAAATTTATTAGTAAGTACTTTTAGTATAATTGAATAAAGAAGTTAAACTTATCGATCCATGAAATCAGTGCTCATCATCAGAAGCACGATGAAGGTGTAAACACGAAACTGCAGACTCTAAAGTGAACCACGACATTTCACTTTTGCAAGCAGCAATATTCTCGACTCGCCAATACGCATCTGATGCCTTCTTATTACGTACATTATAATAACTCGATAATCGCTGGCTGGGAATTTGATTAGTTCCCTTTCGGCAACCAATTACTGAGCCAGTTCTCAAGGAATCCCCCCCCCCCCATTTGAAACTCGGGGAGGAGTACCTTGAAGCGAACAAAGGATTAGAAAAGAGAACCAACCTAGTGGTAGTGACTATCGAGTAATCCATTTTCACCAAGACAGGTAGAGGATATCGTTTATCAGTAATCGATACAATACTCTATACAAGTAGGCTATAGTTAGCCGATAACTTACCACAATGCATAGATAACTGTCCAGAAATAACAAGCGTTAGACCATCGATACCAGTATTACAATACCGGCCAATCATACCTATCTCACTAGCTGACAGTAACGCTCTTGCTATTTTATCAGAGCCCTATACCGAAATGTACACGGGATAAACACATCAAACTTGTGTCCGTTTCGGGATCAAGGGGTGTGGGTTGGAGGTAGGGGAGGTATGGGAGGTAGGGGAGGTAGGATGAGAGACGAAACACACAAAACAGAGCGATGCATATGAAATGGGCGATATAACTGAATATTAATACGATAGGTGAGATATTTGGAGAAAACATCGATAGTAAAGAACAGATCCACGGTTTTGTGGTGACGCCTGGCACTATATCACAATTTGTGATATTTTTGGTGGAGGTGCCGAGTATTTATCACTTTTGATGATGGTGGTGGTGCCAAGTATTGTATCATGTTGTATCAGTGGTGGTGGTTCCGGGTATTTTATCTTGTTTACTTGGTGATGTTGGGTGTCTTGTGGTGATCGTGCATAAAAGCCGGCACCGCTACCATGCTGAAATCACGACACTTCCAAAACCAGCGCTGCAAATGAATTTTGAAATTTAATGCGTTGACAGCCGCTGACAGCCGATGCATATTATGTTCCCTTCTACTATATATAACCAAATTGAGATTGAAATGTTAGTTAGAGATTTGCATGTTAGAAATTTCTGTGTTAGTTTACCTGTGTATTTAGTTTACCAAAAGTGTATTTTGTACACCAGCCTAATTGTAGTGTTGTTTAGACTTTAGAAGCAATTGTGAACGTCTTTAGATCTGTCGCGTCTTTTATGTGTTAATTAGTCTGTCAGGGATGCGTCTTCTTCTCTGAAGTAGTTGTATGTGCAGCCCTGGCCAATTTTAGATTGCGAATTTATCGCTATCAAGCAGTAAATTAACCATAGCAAAAGACATTTGAGACGCATCTTCTTCGCAATCTCATAATATTAGAATCTCGCTGCGACCGAGAGATCGCACAGTTTGCCATAGAAATCTCCTTCCAACTGAATACTATTACCACCGCCACTTTACCTCATGAACGTTTTGCACATTTTAGTCAAATGGGATTTCCGCGTAACTGAAAGCACTGGGATTTGTTATCTACCGGTAAAACATGACATCGCTTGTCAGCAGTTCGGTTTGAAATGCATAGCGCGGACAGCGATCCACAATTCCAGCAGAGAATGCCGCCTAGCTGTTTTTCAATGATTAAATCACGATCTCTTAATCTTGTTACAAAACTGCAATCATGGGAATGCATTAATAAGTTGCCACGGTTAGACATGGCTGGGTGGCTGGGTGCTACTTTTTGACATCTAACATCGGGCCATATTACGCAGATCATTGGGAACGCTGCGTGCAGCGGCTTTGAGATATTGCAGTCAGACGCTAGCTAAATCGAGATTTCGAGCAGAATCTTCAAGCGCTGGCATCATAAAATTATGTGTGCGCTTTTCTGAACTGTCTGCTGTCTGGCTCCGAGCTCCCTGATCCCTGATCCCTGCTAGTGCACCAGCATCAGCAGAATTAACAAGCAACACGGATATGTCATTCATTTCTGCAGTGTTTCAATTAATTGATAAGGATAAGGACCAAGAGCTAACCTTCGTAGGAAAGATATTATTTATTTTGCCAATACATTTTCACGCGGGGTTTAGCATTAAAAAATAACATTTGGTTCTTTTACTGTAGATTTTATTCTAATGTGAAGCTTGCGTTGGTTTTAACTTTTAACGTACTATAGCGCAGCTCGAGTTGAGTAAACAGTTGGGATTGTTTGTGAGAAGAGTTGTTTTCTATCAAGCTAATTGGCTCTCTTCCGGGCCGACGCCAGCGAAGTTTGATCATAATAATGTTAGCTCGACAATACGAAGTATGAGAATGGATATTGGAGATCGCACCCTGGCGTGCTCTAGCCAGCTAGAGGGTAGCGAACAACTTGGGAGTGGCAAACTTGGGTGAACTTCGCTCGTCAAATCGCATCCATCCACGAACCAAGCCACGGACGGAAGACGATTGCTAGTTGCACCCAGTTGTGCGTTTACCATTTCAACGCGCTTAGAAAATTCACAAGCACGCGACTTTTGGCACGAGACTGACTGTACATTCCATCGAGACAGAGTGTTTTAAGTAATTAAATGCAAGGATTTTTGAGGCTTTGGCTACGGCTTATTTTGGAGCACTGCCTTCAGCCTTAGTACGTACTTAGAGCAGAGAAAAAGCTAAATATTAGTAGAAAGATGCTACCACGAAGCAAGCAATAATATGATGTAATTTTTTAGCAGAAATTTGTAAGACATTTTCTGCAATGACTGTCCCAGTGGCAGTACTGCAATCTCGGCGCCGTGCTGAAAACATGTGTGAACGCTGACATGTTTGTAAGGCAAGGAGAAAGTAAACTAGTTGGCCACTCCTATGGCTAGCTGGGTGTCACCCCTACCCACGGTCGCGGGTCTGTCTATGCTACCCCAACATGTTTATTCGTCATACCGTCATACTAGTACTAAGAAAATATACACGCTCATCTGTGCTGGAGTGGGAGGCTGAGGACCAAACTAGAAATAGCCAGTTGTTTATTTCTTCGTGTCAGTCTTTTGGCAATTTGTTTGACATAAGCTTCCTAGCTTTACACACAATTCGCCTCTGTTCGCCTTCAATTAAACCGTGTTCAATTTTTGTGTCACATAAATGATTTCACATCTGGAATACCCGTCTATGAATTGAGAGATGGCGCGCGTGCATGAAATATCAACAGCAAAGAAAAAAATGCACGTGCACTCAGCTTATTGCTCTTCTTTTTGAGTGTAACTTGAAAAGAGAGTTGTCCACCATTTCGCATGACTTTCAATCTTTGTTCGGATAGTTTATTTTTGGAAAAATGTTTTTGGAAAAGGATGGCAGAGATAATTTTCTTCGGCAGTTGAGCGATGGATTTCGGATCGTCATACTGGTTCCTACTGGTGAAGTAGGAGGTGCAATCAGTACCGGTTGTGTAGTGGTACAAGCAGCATTGAGCTCGCCAAACGTCTTCAAAGAGGCATTATTTTCTTATTACTTTAGTTATTTTTACTGAGTAAATAGTATAGGTGTAATATTCGGTATAATATTGGTATTCCACGTGTCCATAAGTCACAATCAAAGTTGTGATCACATTTCGTATCGCCAGAGCAAAGTCCTTGGTTTAATTTACATAAATAAAGGTAAGGTAGTACGGTTTTAAATGTAGGTCATCTTGGTAGAATGCAACTGGTGGTAAACTTACATTATTCCCCAAGAAAAAAACAACGAGAAAAGAAAATGCCGAGGAAGAATTGTTTGAAATGGAACGTATAAAGTGGGTCTGGGATAAGATGAATGTATACATCATATTATAGACATCTATTACCATCGATTCTTGTAGAAGGCTCTCTTCTCATGTAAAACATGCCCCCTAAATCGACATCGAGGAATCTAAAACGGTTTATTGATCGCAAGTTCAGGCAAGACCAAGCGTGGAACACACAAGAAGAACCCATCCACGTAGAAAACAGGAACATTGGACGGAATGATATAGACATGACTGTGTTCCATTGTTAACATCATTTTCGTAGGCACACGAATGCCGTTATAGTTAGTACCATATACGATCAAGAGTCAAGAATTCACCCTCTATGGTAGTATTTTGAATTTCAGAAAGTGACCCAAGGTTTGTTTTGTAGCTAGGTAACGTCCAACAGAATTATTACCCGTTATCTGTGCCACCGTGTTTTGTACTGGCTTGGGGTGAGGGTTTACACACAGCACACAGCATACAGCACATAACACACAAAACACAGCACACAACACACTAACACCGGACAGGGGATGCTTTGCTAGATTGGTGCTCTAACTTAACGGCCAGCTGTTTTAATTTCCGGTGGACGGAGGCCCACTTGACGGAAGGATTGTGCATGAAAAGTTAGCTCTTATTGCAAACATCAACTGTTCCATTCTCTCTGTTCCCTTGTCTATGTTTTAGTTTAAACCATCTGCGTTCCTTCATCATATACCTATTAGCGACATGGAAATCTAACAATCTCAGATTTAAATTTAATCTTGTCACATTAGTATGCATCCTTGAACAAGTCATTATATTGCTACTAAGGACTAAGGAGGCAAATTTGTCTCAGTTCTTCCGGATTATAGTAATCACTATGAAAATCTCCAACAAGCGTTCGAATGCAATGAAGGCAACAGCTTGAAACATGTGTGCGTAGCATGCAGTCCGCCACTTTGCACATACTGCAGCGTTGTTTTCTGTAAATGCACGAAATGCCTACATTTCGGACTGTACTTGACACTTCTTGTTGCTTATAAGCTGGAAGTTATTTGGTTGCTGCTTGTTGCTTACTACCATATTGCTTAGCACCATATTTTTCTTTTATCAAGTGACAATTAGCGTCATATTCATCACTTTTGATCTTTCTCTCATCGTAGCCCGAAAGAAAAGTGTTTCGGTGAAAATGATTAGTGTTTTTAATGTATGTTTTCATTATCTCTGCCTCGGAGCAGAGTGTACAGTGTTTTTGCCGGATAGTCAACCATACGCACGCAAAAATGAGCTGGTTTTTCGTATTTTATTATTCTTCTCATGAATAGTTTTCACTGCATTTTCTTACCTATCTTACGATAGTCTTACTGATTAGTATACTTTGTTAAGCTAGCTGCTACCTGCCTCCATTATACACCCGTATATTCTATTTAATACGCGGTTCGATATTCCTTTGATGGCATTGTTTGGAGGCCAGTATGATCTAATTAACTTAATTTAATTGATTGAACTGTTGTTGATGGGGTTCTAAAGATTCCTGCGAAGCATACAATTTGCATTCAGGTATATTATATTATAGCAACCATGGTAGCTGCATTGGATGTAGGAATAGTTGCACAGTTTGAAACTAATATTCAAACTTATGAAATCAAACAAATTTGATAACGCTTCAGAGAATACCTGAGATTCTGATTGCGTTGCGCAAACGTCCGTTGCCATTTCGTAGATATCTTGTTTTTGAGTCTCGGCTTCAACTTAAAGTATTCCAGTTGAAAAAATTCTCTGATGTAAATTTAGTAGTTTTCTTATGTTTGTAGTAGTTCACTTTTCTACTCCAGCCGCTTTGCACGTAAGCTTTTTTTGCTATCTGCTTTAACAAAGTTTTGCTATTGAATCCTTTACTCTCTCTTGTGTCGTTGGGAAACAAAGGGCAGTGGCCATGGAGGAAAGCGAGGCCGGCATTTTCCAACCCCCTACCATCTATGCATTCATGACCTGTTAATTAATACTACCCTAAACACCGCGAGGAAAAAGGGAGGATTAAAAAAGAGAACGAAATGTCCATAGCGCCCGGTTTGTACGTTTCGAGAAGAGAGCGATAGGGTTTTTTTTTACATTAATTATAGCGGGAGGTAAATTGCCGTGAATGCACGATAATTAGGTTTGTCAACTCTTAATATATAGCTAGCCAAACTCCATTGGCAAACATTTTTACCTGCATTTGTGTGAAGTGAAACCATTTTGAGATGTTGAGAGATCGTGATACAAAAAACAATGCTCCGTGCGTTGTGGGCGAAGTGTGACGAACTTGTTTATGTCAGTCAAATCTTCAAATTGAGGGTGAATAAAAGTACGTATTTTTTACTCTACCTTTGCATCCAGCATTTTAAAAAGTTTGGTTTATCATTGAAAACTGTGTAAGTAAATATTAAATGAAAATTTTGGTATAAAATATTGGTATACAAATACAGAATTGATGTACTTATTTAGTTCATACATACTTGACCTTGAGAACGTCATTTATCACAAAGTTGAAACTGCAAATAGTTAAATAATCATTAAAATTTTGATTTCAATGTGGTACTTGGGGCAAACATCGTTTTGAGAAACACGCAATTACAATAGAATTATTATTTAAAACTCTCATTTGAACAATGATTTTATTTCTTGAAATCTAGTCAACTCATCATTCACATGAAATGGTTTGAAATGGATAAGGCCTAGAATGTGTTTTTACACAGTCAATAACCCTATTCAATGGAGGTGGTCAGAGGTATTTGGATGGATATACTTACTCGATCGCCTTTTTTTAAAATCAAGATTGAAAAATACTCACAAGTCTAGAAATGCAATTGGTTTCCTTTCCAATAAGTAATACCACCAAGAAATATACGTTTCTAGGATTATATTATTGCGAACGCTATTTTTATTCTCTTTCTTCCAAACAAGTAATATGAAATGGATAAGTAATATGAAAGATTTGGCTGCAATGTTCTGTCCGTTTGAGCGGCGTGACACCGCGTGACACGCTGCGGCTTGCCGTGACAAGAATGACACGTGTTGCAAAGAAATGCTACCGTTTTGTTCGCATATTGTCACCTTTTTGGAACCCCACGACAGGTCGACACTTTTGGCCACAGGGTACGGCCCCGGGCGTCGGTGACGGCGGGGGCAGGGGCGGGGGCGGTGTTGGTGGGGGGATGGGGGGATGGGGGGTGCTAGATTCTCTGGCGTGTGACAAAAACTCAAGTCCATACTCATAGAATATTACACACTGAACTATTGTTTACACAAATTTACCTCGCATATAGAACAGTTTCGTTTATTATTCAGATTCCCACTTTTTTGCACCTGTTTTGTATTTATTTATTCCGCGTCCAGTTATTGTATGATTATGAAACAATGATTAACAGATAAACCAGCAATTTGTTGTTTGTAAAGTAACGGACGGATGAAACGAATGATTCACTTTCTGTATATAACACTGTCACACAGCCATTTGTGCCGATTGCACGTTTCTGTGTGTGGGGGGTGTCACTGGATCACTGGATCAATTGTTATCAAATGGCACGATTAATGCAGAATACTTACAGCTGATTGTTGCATATGACAACAAAAGTAGTTTTGATTAATGATTGAAAAAATCTTGCACAAAGCTACATTTCAGAGAAAGAAACGGGTGATTTAGAAATGGTAAATATAATATTATTTTCGTATACTTTTGAGTGACTCGGAGCTCTCAAACATCAAACGTGATCAAACATGATAATGATGAATGAGTTACTACCAGACAGATCCCATTGAAGCGAAGCCATTCTCAAATTGGTAAGCAACTCACCAAGAAAATCGAAATCCTGAGTTCACTATCGGCAAGATAGTTCACCAAACACTTACCACGATCAGATTTTACTTGATACCAGTTCATTTCTTCTGACTTTCAATCTTGCGTATCCCAACGCCCAATGAAACCTTTTCCGACTTTTCTTCAACTCGCGAATGCAAACAACAAGCTCATAAAATGTTGTTAACACTTGCTGTTACGTTTGGTCCACCTCGTTTGCCTGGTCTCCCGCAAATTGGATTACTGTTATGATGAATGATTGGCGCCGTCCCGCCGCCCCCGTCCCACCGCCCCCCTACACTGCCCCCACCGGCGTCCCGAGGGCCCAGCTAGGCCCGCACGGCCCGATATTGACACGGTGTGATGGATTATGAGCGATGACAGTGGATCATCTCACAAGAAACTGACATCGCTGAAAGAAACTCGTGGCGTTTGCGAGTCGCGACGCGGCTGTACGCGAATATTCTGGCTTCCTGACCAATCGCTTGTAATTGAATACAAACAAAAAGCTTGGGCGGAAACTTGCTGATGTACTTCATCGCTCCTGCTCATTAATTGTTTTCCGTTTTTTTTTTAAGTATTTAAACGTATGTATTAGTTAG